>WBNM01034048.1:1427-24221 GCA_013399055.1 Ramphastos sulfuratus
CCCTCCTTTCCCTCCTTGCCCTCCTTTCCCTCCTTTCTCTCCTTTCTCTCCTTTCTCTCCTTTCTCTCCTTTCCTCCTTTCCCTCCTTTTCCTCCTTCCCTCCTTTTCCTCCTTCCCTCCTTTTCCTCCTTCCCTCCTTTCCCTCCCTTCCCTCCTTTCCCTCCTTTCCCTCCTTTCCCTCCTTTCCCTCCTTTCCTCCTTTTCTTCCCCTTTGCTGTTTTTCTTCCCCTCTGCTGTTTTTCCCCCTTCCCCCCTTTCCTCTTTTATTTCTTTACTCCTTTATTCCTCTTTCATCTCTCTTTTCTTTTTTTTAACCCTTCCTTTTCTTCTAATGTCACCGTTTTGGGTCTCGACCACCTGAATGATGTTGATGGCTTCACTGCCTGTTCACCTGTACCTTGCTTCACTTCATTTACCCTCCCCCACCACCCAAAGCTGGGGGTGGGGGTGGCTTGGTGGGGGGAGGTGGGAGTGCACTTAACACTCCACTTGCATTCCAATCAGCATCTTCCTCATCTTGCAACCCCTTAAAACTGACCTCTGAGCTCTCATTCTTTTAACAATTGCTCTTTCCTTCCTTCCTAAGGTATGTATGCTTTTGTCAACTAAAATTGCTGTTTCAAAACCCTTTCTCCTCCTCTTCTTGCTCCCCTCTCAAGCCTGAGACCTCCCCCACCCCACCCCTACTTACTGTTTATTTACCCAAAAAAAGACAACACCAAAACCCCAGAAATTTTACTTTAGGACAACTAAATCTTTCAATTCTAACCCAAAACTAACTGAAGCAGTGGCCTAATCCTTCTACAAATGCAAAACTCCACCCCAGCTTTGCCTTGCTAACTAAAAACCAAATCACAACAGGAGTTTAAGGGCTTGAAAAGAAGACTTGGAGCTAAAATTAGAGGTTAGCTGGAACTGGGACTTGGGTTTATTTTTTTTGCTAGCAAACAGACTATTAGCAAGCAGTAAAGCAAAGGATTAAGATGCTGGCAAGGTGATCAAATCCTGCCTGTCTGTCTTGCAAGATATTGCTGTGCAGTAAAAACCACTAAAACAAAAATCAGTGCTCCTCCAGAAGTGCTGCAGAGCTTCTCTCTCCTCCCTTTTCAAGTGCTAAGAACTCAAGATGCTCTTTGTGTAGCTGCTGGAGCTCTCAGGCAGCTTCTTTACAACTCCTTATGGGATGCAACTTTTCCACCTGCGCTAGATGAGGAGAGCTTCCCAAAGTTCTGACCTTGCAGCTTTTAAGGGTAAATGGTCTGTGAAGGTGTAAAAATGGGGTTTAAGGAGTTAAATTGGGGTTTAGGAGCTGTGGGATAGGTTAAATTGGGTTTTAAGGGTTGTGGATAGGATAAATTGGTATATTTAGTCTGTGGATGGGTTAAGCTGGGGTTTAAGGTCTGTGGATAGGATAAATTGGTATATGTAGTCTGTGGATGGGTTAAGCTGGGGTTTAAGGTCTGTGGAGAGGTTAAATTGGGGTTTAAGGTTTCTGGAGAGGATAAATTGGGTTTTAAACTCTGTGGAGAGGTTAAGTTGGGGTTTGAGGTCTGTGGAGAGGTTAAATTTGGGTTTCTGCTTCTATGCAAAGGATTTGAGAGCTATTCAGGGCTCAGGGCTTAATCACAGAACAGTTTGGTTGGAAGGGACCTCTGAAGGTGATCCAGTCCATCCCCCTGCAGTCAGCAGGGGCATCTTCAGGTTGCTCAGAGCACCAAACAACCTGGCCTGGAATGGTTCCAGGGATTGGGCATCTCCCACTTCTCTGAGCATCCTGGGCCAGGGTCTCACCACCTTCAGCATAAATGATCTAGGAAGTTACAGAACCCCAGCATGGGGTTGAGAGGGACCTCTGAAGATTATCCTTTGCTCTAGCAGGGCACCCACAGCAGCTTGCCCAGGGGCACAATGCCCAGGGTGGGGTTGGAAGCTCTGCACACACGGAGACTCCGCAACCTCTCTGGGTAGCCTGCTCCAGCCTTCCAGCACCCTCACACCAAACAACTTTCTCCTCATGTCCAGGTGCCACCTCCTGGCTTTCAGTTTGTGCCCCTTGTCCCTGTCCCTGGGACTAATTTGTTGTATAAAGCTGATAATTCCCAGGGACAATCTTGAACCTGGCAAGTACAAAGAGATCACAGAGTTATTTGGGTTGGAAGGGACCTTTCAGGGTCATCCTGTCCACTGCTGTCAGCAACTACATCCCCAGCTAGAGCAGGCTGCTCAGAGCTCCACACAACCTGACCTGTAATGTTTCTAGGGGTGAAGCTTCTCCCACCTCTCTGGGCAACCTGGGCCAGGCTCTCACCACCCTCAGTGTGAAAATGTCTTGCTTCTCTCCAGTCCATTCCAGATGAAGCTGCTCCAGATGTGTAGCTAATGTTAAGCACTCTTGAGAAGCAGTGAAGCTGTGGGAACCTCTTGCTTGTAGATACCCAAATCAGGAGCAGCATAGAATCATAGAATGGGCTGGGTTGGAAGGGACCTTCAGAGATCACCCAGTCCAACCCCCTCTGCACTCAGCAGAGACATCCTCCACTAGATCAGGTTGCCCAGAGCCCTGTGCAGCCTCACCTTGGATATCTCCAGGGATGGAGCAGCAGGATGCTTCCCTCTCTAATGAAGCCATAGATGTGGTACCTCAGTGCTGCCTTCCAGAGCTTTAGCAAGCAGCAAGGACTTCAGAGCCAGGCTCCACCAATTCTGCTACAACTCAGAGGCTGCCTCCAAAGCTCATCCAGTCCAACCCCCTCTGCACTCAGCAGGGACATCCTCCACTAGATCAGGTTGCCCACAGCCCTGTCCAGCCTCACCTTCAGTATCTCCAGGGCTGAAGCCTCAAGCACCTCCCTGGGCAACCTGTTGCAGTGTTCCAGCACCCTCATGGGGCAGAACTTGTTCTGGCACACAGACTCCATCCTCTCCATGAAATACTTTTATGTTGTGCTACATAACCAAAAGGCAAATTGGTGAAACCCACAATGATCCAGCTTCTCATTTTACATGCAGCCAAATTCTAGCTCAGCCTGGGTCCCTCTCTTCCTTTGAGTGCTCCACTTGAAGTTGACCTTGGTGGCGCACTCAGGGTTTCACTTGCTGGTTCTTCACACTCTCCCCAACCCCATTCTTTTAGACTGATGGCAGAGATTGTGAAGCTTTCATTTTGAGCCTTGGAGCTGTGTTTAACAGTGATGTCTTCAGGGCACCCCCCCAGTGATGACCTCTCTCTGGTGTTCTCTGCTAGATGTCAACTCCTTCCAGCAGACAACGAAATGGATCGATGACGTCCGAACAGAAAGGGGCAGCGATGTCATCATCATGCTGGTGGGGAACAAAACAGACCTAGCAGATAAGAGGTATGGAGGAACAGCTTCAGCTTTCCAATCTTGCTTCTTAGTCCACTGTTGGGTGGGGTTTTTTTGGTAGACAATAATATTTACATATGTTATATCTATTTGCAGAGGGACCTGGGCAGGTGGGCACAGTCCAGCGCCAGGAGTTTTAACAAGTCCAAGTGCCAGGTTCTGCNATTTCTTTTTGTCCCACCTCAAAATGCTCAAAGAATGGTTTGGGTTGAAAGGGAACTCACAGATCATCTACTCCAACCCTTCAGGGCAGGGACAACTCTCAGCTAGACTTGAATGCTCAAGGCCCCATCCAATCTGTTCTTGAACATCTCCAGGGAGAGGGCATCCACAACCTCCCTGGGCAAACCCTTCCAGGTTTATGTTTAGATTTGTTGGAACTGGGCTGGAGGGGGCTGTGACTCAGAGAAATCTCATTTTTTTAACTCCTTTTGTTGGGCTAAGAAGTTTCCACCATGATAGCAGGAAGTCATTGAGAGACTATCAGCAAGTTGTTCAGCTGTCAGGAGAGGATGGTGTGTTGGCTACATCACACAGCTCTTTGGACTCTTAAAGTCCTCTTAAGGTCATTGAGGCCTTCAACCCAGCCCCACCATGGCCACCAAACCATGGCCCCAACTGCCATGGCCACAGCTTGCTTCAACACCTCCAGCCATGGAGTCTCCAACACCTCCCTGGGCAGCCTGTGTCAATCCCTAACCAGTCTTTGCAGCAAAGAAATTTGTCCTCATCTCCAACCTAACCCTGCCCTGGTGCAACTTGAGGCCATTTCCCCTCATCCTATCACCTGATATTAGGGAGAAGAGACCAACCCCAGCTCACTGCAACCTCCTTGCAGGGAGCTGTGGACAGCAATGAGGTCTCCTCTCAGCTTCCTCTTCTCCAGACCAACCTTTAAACTTCCAAATGAGATAGAGAATGATGGAATCACAGAATCATTTTGCTTGGAAAAGTCCTTTAAGCTCTTCCAGTCCAAGCATCCTCTGACTCTGGCTGGTGTTAAACTATGACCCTCAGCACCACACCTTTGCTTCTTTTAAACCTTTCCAGGGATGGGGATTCCACCCCCTCCCTGGGCAGCCTGTGCCAGTCCTTGAGAACCCTTCCAGTGGAGAAGCCATTTCCTCTCCTATGACCTGAGACTGGGGAGAAAAGCCCAACCCCAGCCCACTGCAACCTCCTTTCAAGGAGCTGTAGAGAGCAATGAGGTCTCCTTTCAGCCTCCTTTTCTCCAGGCTCAACACCCCCAGCTCCCTCAGCTGCTCCTCCCCAGGCCTGTCCTCCAGACCCTTCCCCAGCTTGGTTCCCATAATGACAGGGTTGGCAGTGGCCCCATAGCCACTCCTCATTAAATTCTTGCTTGCTGGATTTGCTCAGCTGAAAATGAGAGGGGCAAGGAATCCTCCCATTTAAACCTCATCAAGGTGCCCAGTGGTGTCCCAGGCCACAGAGATTCTGTTAAATTGGCAAACTGAATGATTTTTATTACATGTTTTGAGCCCCCAGCTGCATTTTCTGACTGTTCTGGGTTTAGGGGGTTGACATCAATGAACAGAATTGCTAAAGCAGAAGCTCAAGATGGAAATGGTTTGGATTTGATTGAAGTCCTTCTTGGCTTCTTTTGTGACTCTTAATTCAGGTTTACAACCTCCTCTTCAGAATTCTTTGCACACACAGACACTTATGTGCCCCTCATGAGTTTGGTTTGGCAGCTCCTGAACCAAAGTTCCCTCCACCTCCCAGTTTTAGGTGTGTGTGGTACGCTCAACCAGGGCAAAATTCATTTGCTGTGAGATGGTAATGTGTGGACCTTTGTCAAAGCACTTTTGTAGGCTGCAAGTTGATGGTTATTGGGTATTAAAATCTGTTGATTGCTGATTGTTCAGTTACAAAATCATAGCTTAGAGTCACAGAATGGGTTGAGTTGGAAGGGACCCTTCAAGATCCATCTAGTTCAAGGTGTCAGCAGGGACATCTTCATCTAGATCAGGTTGCTGGAGAGGGGTTTGGAGGACAGCTTAGCCCTCCTGGCTGTTCCATTGGAAGTCTTGCAGCTGGGTGGAGGCAATCCCAAGCACCAATCCAGGCTGGGCAGTGCCTGGCTGGAGAGCAGTCCTGAGGAGAGGGACTTGGGGGTGCTGGTGGCTGAGAAGCTCAGCCTGAGCCAGCAGTGTGCACTGGCAGCCCAGAGAGCAACCAGAGCCTGGGCTGCAGCAAGAGCAGTGTGGGCAGCAGGGCCAGGGAGGGGATTCTGCCCCTCTGCTGCACTCTGCTGAGACCCCACCTGCAGCTCTGTGTCCAGTTCTGGAGCCTGTGGGACAGGAGAGATCTGGAGGTGCTGGAAGGTGTCCAGAGAAGGGCCACGAGGATGAGCAGAGGGCTGGAGCTGCTCTGCTGTGAGGCCAGGCTGAGAGAGTTGGGGCTGTGCAGTCTGGAGAGGAGAAGGCTCTGAGGAGACCTTGTTGTGGCCTTGCAGTGTCTGCAGGGGGCTACAAGAAAGCTGGGGAGGGACTTTTTAGGGTGTCAGGGAGCGATAGGAGTGGGGGGAATGGAACAAAGCTAGAAATGGGGAGATTCAGACTGGATGTTAGGGAGAAGTTCTTCCCCATGAGGTTGGTGAGATCCTGGCACAGGTTGTCCAGGGAGGTGGTGGAGGCCCCATTCCTGGAGGTGTTTAAGGCCAGGATGGATGAGGCTCTGGCCAGCTATTGTGAGGTGTCCCTGCACATGGCAGGGGGATTTGAGCTGGATGGTCCTTGTGGTCCCTTTCAACCCTGACTGATTCTATGATTCTATAAGTCTTGAGTTTGGGAGCAAGGAATTTGGGTTGGAAGGAACCTTTCATGGTGTTATTTGGTCAGCAGGGACACCTTCATCTTGATCAGGTTGCTGGACAAGAGTTTGGAGGAGCCTATTTGGCCCTCCTGACTGTTCCAATGGAAGTCTGAGTTTGGGAGTTTGGGTTGGAAGGAACCATTCAAGGTATTATCTAATCCAACAAGCTGGTGCTGCTTGTCTCCAGCTGTGCTCAGTTTGTGGCATGTCTGCAGGAATAAAAACCAAACCCAAACATGAAATGCTTTCAGAACTGTTAATAAATTGGAGTTGAAGGTGAAAATGTTAATTTTTGGGGATGTTTGTCTGTTTGTTTGCTTTTTTCCCCTTCCCTAACTGTGTTTTATTCTTCCCCAGGCAAGTGTCCATTGAGGAAGGAGAAAGAAAAGCCAAAGAGCTGAATGTAATGTTCATTGAAACTAGTGCTAAAGCAGGCTACAATGTAAAACAGGTGAGTGATGTCCTGGGCACTGCCAGCCCTACAGCTCTTCCTCCTGATGCACTCTGGTGGAAACAAGACTGCCCTGGGTGGTGGGAAGCCCTTGCTGAGGGTGTTGGAGGCTGCTTCTGCTCAATACACAAGAATGAGAGAAATTGTCAGGGCTGGAAGGGACCTCAAGGAGCATCCAGCTCCAACACCACTGCCATGGGCAGGGACACCTCACACTAGAGCAGGTTGCTCACAGCCACCTCCAGCCTGGCCTTAAACACCTCCAGGGATGAGGCTTGCACCACCTCCCTGGGCAACCTGTGCCAGAGTCTGAGCACCCTCGTGGTGAAGAACTTCTCCCTAACATCCAGTCTGAATCTCCTCACTTCTAGATTTGCTCCATGAAGAAAGAAAGGGGAAACATCTCAGAGTTCAGCTGTTGGCTGAAGTTCAGAGCTGGCAGCAAATCAGAGGATTGGTTTGGTTGGAAGAGGGGAATGGATTGAAGCTGGAAGAGGGGAGATTGAGACTAGAGATTAGAAAGGAATTAATGACAGTGTGGGCAGGGAAAGACTGGAACAGGCTGCCCAGAGGGGTGGTGGAAGCCTCATCCCTGGAGGTCTCTAAGGCCAGGCTGGATGGGGCCTTGAGCAAGCTGGGCTGGTGGAAGGTGTCCCTGCCTATGGCAGAGGCATTGGGATTGGATGAGCTTTGAGTTCCCTTCCAACCCAACCCATCCTGTCATTCATTCTTGGGGGTCTCCCCAGAGCAAAGACAGACACCCCTTGTGTGTAGGTGGATGATCACATCTGTATTTGATATCAGAGAATGGTTTGGGTTAGAAAAGGCCTCTAAGGTCATTGAGGCCTTCAACCCAGCCCCACCATGGCCACCAAACCATGGCCCCAACTGCCATGGCCATAGCTTGCTTCAACACCTCCAGCCATGGGGATCCCACCACCTCCCTGGGCAGCCTGTGCCAGTCCTTGAGAACCCTTCCAGTGAAGAAGCTTCTTCTAATGTCCAACCTAACTCAAACCTGAAGCAATTTGGAACTCTCTTTCCCCTTAGAAAAGACAAATCCCTGTGGGTGCAGAACCATCCTTTCCTGAGCTCCTGCCAATGCAGCTTTGGTGGTTACCTTGAAGGATTTAAGGCATGGGCCAAAAAAAAAAAAAAAAAAAGATGGGGACCCAGAAGTCTGAGAGCTGTTTCTGATACCTCTTCAGTGAACAAATGTAGGTGAAAGCACTCCAGGAGGGCTGTGGTGACTTCAGAGGCTTCCACTGTACAGGGAGGCAGCATCAAGAGGTGTTCCCACACTGCTGGGAGGCACTGGAGGTGTGAGCAAATGTTCTTGGGAGAGCCAAAGCCTGTTTATTTCTGGGAGATGACAAATTGCTTTGGAATCAGGGGAGAGCAGGGAAATGTCTGAGAGGCTGGCTTCAGGAGGGGGAGCTGCAGGCTCTTTGGATTCTGACCTGCTGCTGGGTGAAGGTTGAGCACTTGGGATAATGAAATCACCTGGCAAGGAGTCAAGGGGTTGGAAGTGGTCAGAACCGATCTGGGGTTTACAGGATTGGCAGTGGTGCTGGAGCTCCCTGGTCGTGTAACAAAGATGCTCACCAGCAGGTGGTGAGGAAAGGGCTGATCCCAGCATCCCGGCAGGATGGGATCCTGCTTTTCCAGCCAGCAGTTTCTCACGTGGAGTTGTGGCTGCTGAAGCATTTGGCAGCTGATCTTCTGGTCAGGAGGAAATGCAAGATGTGGGGAGTTGGGGTTGTTCAGCCTGGAGAAGAGAAGGCTCCAGGGAGACCTTCTGGTGACCTTCCAGTACCTGAAGGTGGAGAGGGACTTTCTGATAAGGACTTGTAGTGATTGGATGAGGGGAAATAGATTGAAGCTGGAAGGGGGGAGATTGAGATTGGAGATTAGGCTCCTGCCTTGTAATTAAGGCTGGGATTCATTGCTGGAATCCTTCGTGATTGCTTGAGCTGGAGGTGTGCACTTGAGACAGCAACCTTGCTGCGAGCAGTGATGATGATGGTGATGGAGCTCTGTACTCTCTCTGGCCTACTCCCTAGCTGCCTTCCAGTGCCTGAAGGGATCCTGCAGGAAGGCTGCAGAGGGACTTTGCTAAGGGCGTCTAGAGCCAGGCCACGGGGCAATGGTTATGACCTGAAGGGGGCTACAGGAGAGCTGGGGAGGAACTTCTGACAAGGGCTGGGAGTGACAGGATGAGGGGAATGGATTGAAGCTGGAAGAGGGGAGATTGGGAAGGAATTCTTGTCATTGAGGGTGGGGAGAGACTGGCACAGGTTGCCCAGGGAGGTTGTGGATACCAGCAGCTCCATGTCCGTGTCCTGGGGGCATCAGAACTGGAGGCAGTGCTGTGGTGGGGTCAGAGCAGATCAAAGGGCCAGAAACCCCTCCCTTGTCCAGCTCTCACTGCCCTGGTTGGCAGGCACAGAGGCAGCTGCTGAGGCAGCTCAGGATTTGCCATGGGGCACCAGGCAGGCACTGACCTCATCCCAGCCCTGCTCAGATGCTGGCAAGTAACAAAACCTCCCAGGTGCTGAATCTTGGTGCTGCTGCTCTTGTCTCAGGGGGTGACGGTTCTCCAGGGGATGCTGTCCAGCAGGTTTAGGAATCAGATTTTGCCCCATTAAGCTTAATTTCTTCTCTTCCTTGGGGAGGGCAATGGCTGAGGCTTTGTCACCTCCTTACTTGTGCCACTTGGGTTTCCTGGCTGTGGGACACTAAAGTACTTTAGACCTCCTGAGCTGCTTTTAGCTTCTTGTTCATCTTTTCCTGCTGGAAGGCAGCAGTGAGGAGAGGGCAGGGCAGTGACTTCTGTGGTCCCCGCAGCTGCCCCACAGCTCTAGAGAGCCTGGCTTGGTGTCTGCAGAGGTGACCTCAACCATGCTTCAAACCGAGTCTTATTTCCATGCCAGGGTCTTCTGCCAACAAAGAAACGCAGAGGGACATGCTGCTGAGAGGCTTTTTTTGCCATTCCCCCTGGGACATCAGAGTGTCACAGAATCATTTTGTGGTTGGAGGAGACTTTTTAAGATTATCGAGGCCAGCTCTTAACCCCAGCACTGCCCCAGGGCACCACCAACCTGTCTGCCTCAGCACCACAGCTCCAGGGCTTTGAGACTCCTTCAGGGATGGAAACTCCACCACTGCCCTGGGCAAGACTGTCCCAACCTTCACAACCCCTCAAGGGTTTCCTCATTGTTCCTTATCCCCAACTTGAACCTTCCCTGGGGCAACTTGAGGCTGTTTCCTCCTGTCCTATCCCTTATCCTAGGGAGAAGAGACCAACCTCCACCTCCCTCCGCAACCTCCACCTCCCTCCGCAACCTCCTCCTCCCTCTGCAACCTCCACCTCCCTCCGCAACCTCCTCCTCCCTCTGCAACCTCCTCCTCCCTCCGCAACCTCCATCTCCCTCCGCAACCTCCTCCTCCCTCCGCAACCTCCTCCTCCCTCCTCAACCTCCTCCTCCCTCCGCAACCTCCACCTCCCTTCAACCTGTTTTCAGGGAGCTGCAGAGAGCAATGAGGTCTCCTCTCAGCCTCCTCTTCTCCAACCTCAACTCCCCCAGCTCCCTCAGCTGCTCCTCCCCAACCCTGTTCTCCAGACCCTTGCCCAGCTTTGGTGCCCTTTTCTGGCTCCGCCCCAGCCCCTCAAGCTCCTTCTGGCACTCAGGGGCCCAACCCAGCCCCCAGGCTGCCAGCTGTGGCCTCCCCAGTGCCCAGCCCAGGGGCACAATCCCTGCCCTGCTCCTGCTGCCCACAGCATTGCTGCTCCATGCCAGCCTGCTGCTGCCCTTCTTGCCCACCTGGGCACCCCTTGGCTCCTCTCCAGCTGCTGTCGCCAAACCTCCCCTAGACCCTTTCCCACCAGGCCCTTTCCAGCCACTGTGCCCCAAGCCTGGAGCCTTCCTGGGGTTGTGACACAAGGGCAGGACCTGGAACTTGGCCTTGGTGCCCTCATCCTATTGACCTCAGCTAGGGGCAACTTGGAAGGCAGCTACCACAGCCCTTGGGGCTGAGCTTAAAGTCTAACCTGGGGCTTGGTTCAGAGGCTCAGAAGTGGATCTCCTGTGGCCCCCTACAGAGTACAGAAGATCTGCAGCCTGTGCAGGTGCTACCTGAGCTCTGGACATTGCAGGCTTCTGTTTTCTGGCAGTTCTTATCCCCAAGGCCTGATCTGATGAGCTGCTGGGAGAAGCCTCAGCTCTTGGAGTTGCAGCCTGCCAAACTACATTGTAGAGCTTCTGTGTGCTGTTGCAGTTGTTCAGGCAGAGCTGTCTGCAGTTGCCAGGGAACTACACACTTCCTTCCCCTGTTGGGTTTGGGGGTGATATTATGGACTGGAAATGGTGATGATATTGTTCTTGGGGTCAGCTGATGCAGTAGAAAGGGAAAAAAGGGAAACCTGCAGATTCCAAAAAGGCTTTTGGAACCTGTAGGTTTCACAGAGTGGTAGAGGTTGGAAGGGACCTCTGGAGCTCATCCAGTCCAAGCCCCCTGCCAAGCCAGGTTGTGAAATAGGGGAAAAAAAATTGCTTGGGAGAATGAATTATTGCCCACAATCATCTGGAGAATATGAAGGTGGCCCTGAGACTAAGAGTATTTGAAATTGCATTGACTTTGTCTCATGATTCACCCTCAAAGAGGAGTTTTCTGCCTCCTGTTTCAAGCCTTCTGCATCAGACAGATAATAAATCCCTAAATAGAGCCTTCAGGAGCTCCTCCTCTGCTTCTACCTCCTGACTAACCTTCAGCAAGGAATCTAAGGAGGCATTTCACAGAGTGGCAGAGGCTGGAAGGGACCTCTGGAGCTTGCCCCTGCCAAGCTGAGGGCACCCAGGGCAGGTCACTCAGGGACACAGCCAGATGGGTTTGGGATGTCTCCAGAGAAGGAGACTCCACCTCCTCTCTGGGCAGTCTGCTCCAGGGCTCTGCCATCCTCACAGGGAAAAAAAAAATCCCTTCTGTTCCCATGGAGCCTCCTCTGCTCCAGCTTGCCCCCAGTGCCCCTTGCCCTGGCACTGCCCATCCCTGAGCAGAGCCTGGCTCTGTCCTCCCCACATTGCCCTGCACAGCTTTAGCATAGCACTGAGGGCAGCCCTCAGGCTCCTCTGCTCCAAGCCTCAGCTCCCTCAGCCTGGCCTCACAGGAGATGTTCCACTGCCTGCAGCAGCTTTGGGGCTCTGTGCTGGACTCTTCCAAGCAGTTCCCTGAGCTCCTTCTTGAACTGAGGAGCCCAGAACTGGACACAATATTCCAGATGTGGCCTCAGCAAGGCAGAGTAGAGGAGAGGAGAACCTCTCTGGACCTACTAACCACAGCCCTTCTAATCCACCCCAGCCACCAGGGCCAAGATCCTCCTGCTCTTTCCATGTTGCTGCTGGTGTGTTCCAGGAGAAGCTGGTTCATGCCCTAGCATTTGTGACATGGACCTGCTGGAGATTCGTTGTCTGGAGGAGCAGGAAAAGCTCAGTTTGGCAAATGATGGTGAGAGAGGAGGGAGTTTGCAGGCTTTAATCAGGAAGGAGATTGCATCCTGAGTGCTAAAGGAGACTTTGGGTGTCTCTTGGTCTTCCAGGCAACTTCATTTAACTCCTGCCTTAGGAAAAAAAAATTGCTGAGCCCTCAGCCCTGTGCTGTATTCAGGGAGTCATAGAAGTGGAGAAGGGAGCAAATCAGCTTCCCTGCCTTCTAGGACACTGTTTTTTAGCTCAGATCACAGAATCATAGAGTAATTAAGGTTGGAAAAGCCCTCTAAGATCAGCCAGCCCAACCATCAAGCCAACCCCACCATGGCCACCAAACCATGTCCCCAGATGCCATGGCCACAGGTTTCTTCAACACCTTCAGGGATGGGGACTCCACCACCTCCCTGGGCAGCCTGTGCCAATCCCTGACCATTCTTGCAGCAGAGAAAGTTCTCCTCATCTCCACCCTAGTTCTCTCCTGGCTCAATTTCAGGCCATTTGCTCTCCTTCTGTCATCTGATATTAGAGAGACCAACCCCAGCTTACTCTAATCTCTTTTCAGGGAGCTGCAGAGACCAATGAGGTCTCCTCTTAGTCTCCTCTTCTCCAGACTAACCCCCCCACCAGCTCCCTCAGCAGCTCCTCCCCAGCCATGTTCTCCAAACCCTTCCCCAGCTTGATTGCCCTTCTCTGGACCTGTTCCAGCTCCTTAATATCCTTCTGGCACTGAGGGGCCCAAAACTGAAGGCAGGATTGAAGGTGCAGCCTCACCAGTGCCCAGTCCAGAGGGACAATCACTTTCAGAGTCCTGCTGCCCACACCATTGCTGCTCCAGCCCAGGCTGCTGCTGCCCTTCTTGCCCACCTGGGCACCCCCTGGCTCATCTCCAGCTGCTGTCAACCAACTCCCCCCAGGTCCTTTCACACCAGGCACTTTCCAGCTCCTCTGCCCCCAGCCTGGAGCCTTCCTGGGGTTGTTGTGAGCCAAGGGCAGGGCCCAGCAGTCCTACACATGCAAGCACAAATATTTAGCCCCATCTCAGTGTGTGCAGACAGGACATTGTCTGTGCATTTCTATCTCTGCTTCTGCCTGGGACATTTTGGGATGAGATAAGGCTGCTGGCTCAGTTCCCACCAGCCCTGTGAAGCAGCAGCAGCACAGTCCCTGCTAGAAGGCTTCTTGCAAGCCGTCATGAAATTTCCCTAATTGGATTTCTTCCCATGTGCTGAGGCTTATAAGCAGAAGGTTAATAAGGCAGGAAGTTGATTCCCTGGGTTTTGTCTTCTTCAGTCAAGCAATTTAGGGCAGGACTAGTGCTGAAGGCATGGGTTTCTTCCTGATCTTCATGTAAAGCAGGGCAGATGGGATGTGAAGCAGCTCTCAGTCAGCAGCTTGCTCTCCACAGTCATCCCACTTGGTTCCCACTGGATGAGGTTGTCTGAGGACTCTCCACCCCTCTCCTCTCCAAAGTGCATCCCTCACTTGCTGCATGTTCTGCAAGGGGGAAGCCAAAGAAGGGTGGAGGTTGGAAGGGATCTCTGCTGATCATCGGGTCCAAGCGCCCTGCCAAGGCAGGGGCACCTAGAACAGGTTGCACAGGACTCAGTTCAGGTGGGTTTGGGATGTCTCCCGAGAAGGAGATTGCTCCTGCTGAGTGAAGGAGAGGTGAGTGGATGATACAAGGGAGTGAAAATGGTGATGGCATCGTTCTTGGGGTCAGCTGATGCAGTAGGAGGGGAAAATAGATTTGGATCCTGCAGGTTTCACAGAGTCACAGAGTGGCAGAGGCTGGAAGGGACCTCTGGAGCTCATCCAGTCCAAGCCCCCTGCCAAGCCAGGGGCACCCAGGGCAGGTCACACAGGGACACAGCCAGGTGGGTTTGGGATGTCTCCAGAAATGGAGACTCCACCTCCTCTCTGGGCAGTCTGCCCCAGGGCTCTGCCACCCTCAAAGCCAGGAAGTTCCTCCTGATGTTCAGATGGAGCTTCTGATGCTCCATTCTGTGCCCATTGCCCCTTGCCCTGTCCCTGGGCACCGCTGACCACAGCCTGGTCCCCCCCTGCTGCCACCCACCCTTGCAGCACTGCTCAGCACTGCTCAGCTCCCCCTCAGGCTGCTCTTCTCCAGCCTAAAGAGCTGCAGCTCTCTCAGCCTCTCCTCTCCTGAGCTGTCCCAGGCCCCTCAGCAGCTTTGCTGTGCCCTCTCCAGCCAGTCCCTGTCCCTCTGGAGCTGGGGAGCCCAGAGCTGGCCCCAGCACTGCAGCTGTAGCCTGTCCAGGGCAGAGCAGAGGGGCAGCAGAACCTCCCTTGGCCACACTCTTGTTGCTGCAGCCCAGAATGCCAGTGGCTGCCTTGTCCCCAAGGCCACCTTGCTTCTCCCAGGTCCTTCTGCCCTGAGCTGCTCTCTACCAGCTCAGCCTCCAACCTGCCCTGATCCATGAGGTTGTTGCTTCCCCAGGGCCAGGACTCCACACTTGCCCTTAGGGGATTCCATTTGATTTCAACCCAGGCTCCTTGCCAGGGGAACCTTAAGGCTGAGGAGAGCAGCAGCAGAGTTGCCTCCCTCAATGCAGAGGCTGTGGGCTCTGATTCTTCTTGTCAGCCCTGAACAAGCTCTCCAAGCCTTTCAGCTCCCTGCCCTGTCTCAGCAGCCTGTAGCTGATGGAATCTCATTGTCTACCTGCCCAGAATACATCAGGGTTCCTTTTGCTGCCTTGTAGGAAGAGAGAGAGGGGAAGGAGAGTCCCCCCAGGACCTCCTACCAGCAGCACCTGGCACACTCAGCCAGGCCCTTCAGCCTTTCTTCACAAACCTGATCAGGCAAGGAGCCAATGGCACAAGCCAACCTCATGAGGTTCAACAGCTGGGTGGAGGCAATCCCAAGCACCAGTACAGGCTGGGCAGTGCCTGGCTTGAGACCAGCCCTGAGGAGAGTGACTTGGGGGTACTGGTGGCTGAGAAGCTCAGCCTGAGCCAGCAGTGTGCACTGGCAGCCCAGAGAGCAACCAGAGCCTGGGCTGCAGCAAGAGCAGTGTGGGCAGCAGGGCCAGGGAGGGGATTCTGCCCCTCTGCTGCACTCTGCTGAGACCCCACCTGCAGCTCTGTGACCAGTTCTGGAGCCTCTGGGACAGGAGAGATCTGGAGGTGCTGGAAGGTGTCCAGAGAAAGGCCACAAGGATGAGCATAGGGCTGGAGCTGCTCTGCTATGAGGCCAGGCTGAGAGAGTTGGGGCTGTGCAGTCTGGAGAGGAGAAGGCTCCAAGGTGACCTTGTTGTGGCCTTGCAGTGTCTGCAGGGGGCTACAAGAAAGCTGGGGAGGGACTTTTTAGGGTGTCAGGGAGTGATAGGAGTGGGGGGAATGAAGCAAAGCTGGAGGGGGGGAGATTCAGACTGGATGTTAGGAAGAAGTTCTTCCCCATGAGGTTGGTGAGATCCTGGCACAGGTTGTCCAGGGAGGTGGTGGAGGCCCCATTCCTGGAGGTGTTTAAGGCCAGGATGGATGAGGCTCTGGCCAGCTATTGTGAGGTGTCCCTGCACATGGCAGGGGGATTTGAGCTGGGTGGTCCTTGTGGTCCCTTTCAACCCTGACTGATTCTATGATTCTATAAGTCTTGAGTTTGGGAGCAAGGAATTTGGGTTGGAAGGAACCTTTCATGGTGTTATTTGGTCAGCAGGGACACCTTCATCTTGATCAGGTTGCTGGACAAGAGTTTGGAGGAGTCTGCTTAGCCCTCCTGACTGTTCCAATGGAAGTCTTGCAGCTGGGTGGAGGCAATGCCAAGCACCAATCCAGGCTGGGCAGTGCCTGGCTTGAGAGCAGTCCTGGGGAGAGTGACTTGGGGGTGCTGGTGGCTGAGAAGCTCAACCTGAGCCAGCAGTGTGCACTGGCAGCCCAGAGAGCAACCAGAGCCTGGGCTGCAGCAAGAGCAGTGTGGGCAGCAGGGCCAGGGAGGGGATTCTGCCCCTCTGCTGCACTCTGCTGAGACCTCACCTGCAGCTCTGTGTCCAGTTCTGGAGCCTGTGGGACAGGAGAGATCTGGAGGTGCTGGAAGGTGTCCAGAGAAGGGCCACAAGGATGAGCAGAGGGCTGGAGCTGCTCTGCTGTGAGGAGAGACTGAGGGAGTTGGGGCTGTGCAGTCTGGAGGAGAGGAGGCTCTGAGGAGACCTTCTTGTGGCCTTGCAGTATCTGAAGTGGGCTACAAGAAAGCTGGGGAGGGACTTTTTAGGCTGTCAGGTAATGACAGGCCTGGAGGGAATGAAGCAAAGCTGGAGGTGGGGAGATTCAGACTGGAGGTGAGGAGGAAGTTCTTCACTATGAGAGTGGTGAGAGCCTGGAATGGGTTGCCCAGAGAGGTGGTGGAGGCCCCATCCCTGGAGGTGTTTAAGGCTCTGGCCAGCCTGATCTAGGGTAGGGTGTCCCTGCCCATGGCAGGGGGCTTGGAGCTGGATGCTCCTTGGGGACCCTTCCAACCCTGACTGGTTCTATGATTCTATGATGCTCGCCAGGCCAACAGAGTTTTCTTGATGTCTTCTCAGCCCCGCTCGGGGCCAGAAGCACTGAGGCAGAGCTCTCCAGAGCTGTTCCTAGCATCAGCAGCTTGGCTTAGTTCTCCCTGGAAAGTGGGTCACTGGGAATCAGTGGTTTAGCTCCAGGTCATTTGAGGAGAGGCTCTGGAAGCAGAAGCAGTGATGGCAGCTGAGACATACCGAGGCTGACGTCAGACCTGTGTCAGCTGTTTTTGGGCTCCCCAGCTGCTGTCAGGCTGCAGGGAGGTGATCTTAACAGCTGCTGATGGATGGAGAGCTGAGAGCTCAGCAGCAGCCAGGGTCCTGGCTGCTTGGTAGAGGAATGTGCAGCAGGGAAGGTGCCTGAGGTGGTGTAAAAATGTTCTCCATGGCATCTGTTGGGGCCTGGGTGTGTGCTGAAAGGTTGCTCTAAAGTCTCCTTGGAGCCTTCTCTTCTCCAGGCTGAACAACCCCAACTCACTCAGACTATCCCCACAAACATTCCCTTTTCCAGTGCTTTCCAGCTTGGCCCATGCTGGTGACAGAGACTCCTGGATGTTGTGTTGGGCTTTATCAGTGTGTCACAGAGTCACAGGTCCAGAAGGGAGCTCATCCAGTCCAAGCCCCCTGCCAAGCCAGGGGCACCCAGAGCAGGTCACACAGGGACACAGCCAGGTGGGTTTGGGATGTCTCCAGAGATGGAGACTCCACCTCCTCTCTGGGCAGCCTGCTCCAGGGCTCTGCCACCCTCAAAGTCAAGTAGTTCCTCCTGATATTCAGATGGAACTTCTGATGCTCCATTAAGTGCCCACTGCCCCTGGGCACTGCTGACCACAGCCTGCTCCCATCCTCCATGCTCCTGTAACTCCGTGAAGATGTAAAGGCTGAGTTCCTACCCAGCATGAGGGAGTTGTTGGGGGTTGGTAGACTCCCCAACATTTCACATCTGGAGTGTCGTGTCTAGTTCTGGGCTCCCCAGTTCAAGAGGGACAGGGAGCTGCTGGAGAGAGTCCAGTGAAGCCTGTGAGGATGATGAAGGGATTGGAACATCTCTGCTGAGGAGAGAGTCTGAAAGCCCTGAGGCTGCTTGGTCTGGAGAGGAGAAGGCTGAGAGGGGACCTGATCAATGTCTATCAATATCTGAGGGGTGGGTGGCAGGATGAAGGTGCCAGGCTCTGGTTGGTGGTGCCTAGGGACAGGACAAGGACCAATGAGTATAAGCTGGAACCCAGGAGATTCCACCTGAAGATGAGGAGAAGCTTCTTTAGTGTGAGAGTGCTGGAGGCCTGGAGCAGGCTGCCCAGAGAGGTTATGGAGTCTCCTTCTGTGGAGAGCTTCCAGCCTCACCTGGGTGTGTTCCTGTGTGACCTGCCCTGGGTGCCCCTGCTTTGGCCAGGGGCTTGAACTGGATGATCTTTAAGGTCCCTTCCAACCCAAACCCATTCAGTGATGCTTGGGGACAGCTGTGAGGTGAAAATGTTGGATCCCAGCCAGAGCAGATGAGGGAAGCTTTTGCTGCCTGGAGCTGGTGACACTTGATCTTCAAACCCAACCCTAAGCCATTTCCTGAGCTGAAAGGCAATGTTTGGTGCCAGGCTCTTGGGTGTAAGCCCTGCAAATGCCACCCTGGGATGCATGGAGTCGTTGTTTGCTCTGCCTGCTCCTCACCCTCTGCTGGTTTTGATCTCTTCCCTCTCTGTGCTCTGTTCTCTTCCAGCTTTTCCGACGCGTGGCAGCTGCCCTGCCTGGAATGGAAAGCACACAAGACAAAAGTAGAGAAGACAGTATCCTTTGTCTGGCCCTGCCCCAGCTCCCTGCGGGCAAAGTGCTGCCAGGCCTGGCTGAGGAGGAGGAGAAGGGTCCTGAATAGCAAAGAGGAAGGAGAAATATCTCTTCTGAAACCCTGGGTCAGCTTCTGCGCGTCCCAAATAGGGGCTCGAGAAGGGGGAATGGGGGCAAGTGACCTTTGAGTGTGAAAAGGAAGGCTGGATGGAAGCAGGGCAAGTAGCCTTCAGGTTGAGGGAGGCTTGGGTGGATGGAAGGCTGGAGCTAGGGCAAGTGACCTATGAGTGTGAAAAGGAAGGCTGGATGGAAGCAGGGCAAGTAGCCTTCAGGTTGAGGGAGGCTTGGGTGGATGGAAGGCTGGAGCTAGGGCAAGTGACCTTTGAGTTTGAAGTGGTGAAGAAGGAGGCTTGGCAGGTTAGCAGGGTGGAACCAGGGCAAGTTCCACCCTGGGCAAGTGACCTTCAAGTTCAAGGAAGGCTTGGTGGGATTAAGGGGTAGAACTAGGGCAAGTGACCTTCAAGCTTGTGGAAGGTTTGGTTAGATAGAAGGCTGGAACCAGGGCAAGTGACCTTCAAGCTTGAAGTCCTGAAGAAGGAGGCTTGGTGGGATAGCAGGATGGAAGCAGGGCAAGTGACCTTGAAGCCTGAGGAAGGCTTGGTGAGGTAGAAGGGTACAACCAGGGCAAGGAACCTTCAAGCCTGAGGAAGGCTTAGTGGGATCCAAGACTGGAGCTAGAGCAACTAACCCTTGAGTCTGAGGAAGGCTTGGTGGGATCCAAGACTGGAGCTAGAGCAACTAACCCTTGAGTCTGAGGAAGGCTTGGTGGGATCCAAGACTGGAGCTGGGGCAAGTGACCTTCAAGCTTTAAGAAGGCTTGGTGGGATCCAAGGCTGGAACTAGAGCAAGTGACCTTCAAGCTTTAGGAAGGCTTGGAGGGATCCAAGACTGGAGCTGGGGCAAGAGACCTACAAGCCTGAGGCATGCTTGGTGGGGTAGCAGGCTGGAGCTAGGACAAGTAACCTTCAGGCTTGAAGTACTGAAGGAGGAGGCTTGGTGGGATAGCAGGATGGAAACAGGGCAGGTAGCCTTCAAGTTTGAGGAAGGCTTGGTGGGGTAGAAGGGTGGAACCAGGAGAAGTGACCTTCAGATTTGAGGTGCTGAAGAAGAAGGCTTGGTGGGGCAGAAGATTGGGACTAGGGATGTTAAGGGTGGAGGTAAGGAAAGTGGAGGTGCTGAGGGCTGTAAGGTAGCATGAAAGTGAGGAGAATGAAATGAAAATCGAATGGAGAACAGCAAGAAGGTGCAGGAAGGGGCAGGCAGATCCAGAAGGATTCTTTGCTTGGTGTTTGGTCAGGTAGATGTGGGGAAGGTGCAGGGAGATGGGAGTGGGAGGAAAGAGCTACAGAGAGACCTGAAAAGCCCCAGTGTGGCTCCTGCAGGTGTGGCTTGTTGATGAGCTAGGTTGGGAGAGACCTCTGCAGGTTCCTCTCCTGCTCAAAGCAGCTGGATGAAAGGCTGGGCTGAATGGAGGTGCAGTGTCCACCTCTGGAGGCCTCAGCACAGACAGGGACCTGTTGAGGCAGGGCCAGAGGAGGCCACAGCCATGCTGGCAGGGCTGGAAGGGCTCTGCCGGGAGGCCGGGCTGGGAGAGTTGGGGGTGTGCAGCCTGGTAAAGGCTCCAGGGAGAGCTTCTGGTGGGCTTGCAGGGCTGGAAGAGGCCCAGAAGGAAGCTGGGGACAGAGTTTTGATCAGGGCCTGTTGAGACAGGCCAAGGGGAAATGGTTTGGAACTTGGGGAGGGAGATTTAGAGCAGAGAGAAGGGAGAAATGTTTGACACTGAGGGTACTGAGAGCCTGTGCCAGGTTGCCCAGAGAGGTGGGAGCTGCCCCACGACTGGCACCAGCCCAAGGCAGGTTGTTTGGGGCTGTGAACAACCTGCTGGGGTTGGAGCTGTCCCTGCTGACTGCAGGGAGCTTGGACTGGATGAGCTTGGAAAGTCCCTTCCAACCTAACCCATGTTGTGATTTGGGCTAACTCCAAAGTCAGGCCAGTCCCTCAGGGTCATGTTGAGGAAAACTTCAGAATCCTCCAGGCATGGAGACCTCCTAGGGCAGCCTGGGGCAGTGCTGGTCCCGAGACAGTTCTGGGTGGGAACCTGTGTGAAGGAAGAGACAACTCAAGTGAAGGGATCATCCTTGGGGAAGGGAAAGACATAGCAGCAGGTGAAGGGGGGGTTGGGCAGAGGAACTTCTTGAGGGTTGCCAGTTTGGTTTTCAACAGGGATCAGGTTGATGGAGGAGAAATGTAGCCTTGGAAGAAGGATGCAGCAGGAGCTGTGAGAGGAACAAGCCTGATGCTAAACCTCCATCTGCTTTAGAATCACAGAATCACAGAATGTCAGGGGCTGGAAGGGAGCTCCAAAGCTCATCCAGTTCCAACCCCCTTGCCAGAGCAGGATCACCTAGAGCAGGTCACACAGGAACACATCCAGGTGGGTCTTGAATATCTCCAGAGAGGGAGACTCCACAACCCCCCTGGGCAGCCTGTTCCAGTGCTCTGTCACCCTTACAGGGAAAAAACTCCTCATGTTTCTGTGGAACTTTCTATGCCTCAAAGTCTGTGGAAGAAGAAAGCTGTGGAGAGCAGCTAAGGCAGCAGTGTGAGGTGGGATTGGGTTGGATTGATCAGCAACATCTCATTACTGCAGGTCACCCAAAGGTTAATGAGTGGTGGGAGAGAGCAGAGTAGCTGGCTGCAGATTTCCCTATCAGGGAATTTGCTCACTGGGCTGGAAATGGGAGTGCAGTGGAGTGGAGGTCCTGCTGGCTGCAGATAGCAGCAGTGGGGTCTTTGTCTCCCCAGGATTAAGCTTCTTAGCAGAGCATTGAGGGTTCAAGGATCTTCAAGGGTGAGAGGAAAGTAGCAGGAGGAGGTTGAGGTGCTGGGCAGAGTCTCTTCTCCCCAGGAATAAGTGATGGGACAAGAGGAAGTGGCCTCAGCTTGCATCAAAGCAGGTTTAGTTTAGAAGAAACTGGTGAAGGGTCTGGAGAACAGGCCTGGTGAGGAGCAGCTGAGGACTAGATGACCTTGAGAGGTCCCTTACAACCCAGTCTGTGATCTGGGGTTGTTGAGCCTTGAGAAAAGGAGGCTGAGGGGAGACCTTCTGGCTCTCTACAGCTCCCTGAAAGGAGACAGGTGGGAGTTGGGCTCTTCTCCCAAGGAGCAAGCCATAGGACAAGAGGAAATGGCCTCAAGTTGCCCCAGGGGAGGCTTTAGGTTGGATGTCAGAAGAAGCTTCTTCACTGGAAGGGTTCTCAAAGCCTGGCACAGGCTGCCCAGGGACGTTGTGGAATCCCCACCCCTGGAGGTGTTTCAGAGAGGCAAAGCTGTGGTGCTGAGGGCCAGGGGTTAGCCCCAGGCTTGGCAGAGAGTGGTTGTACTCAATGATCTTGAAGGTCTTCACCAACCAAAACAGTTCTATGATCTTGAACTGCTGACTGATGTGTGTCAGCTTCCTCCCTGGAGGTGTTCAAGGCCAGGCTGGATGAGGCCCTGAGCAAGCTGGGCTGGTGGAAGGTTGCCCTGCCCATGGCAGGGGCTTGGGACTGAGTGATCTTTAAGGTCCCTTCCAAGATGTAAAGGTCCTTGCCAAGATGTCAAGATCCCTTCCAAGGCCTAAAAGTCTATTCCAAGATCCAAAGGTCCCTTCCAAGATCCAAAGGTCCCTTCCAACCTAACCCATTCTATGGCTCTCTAAGGCTCTTGTCTGTACTTTGGAGGTACTTCAATGGGAAATCCTGAAGGGAGGATGCAAGTTTTTAATTTTGGGGCCAAAAGCATAGGTTAGAGGTTGGACTGGATGGTCTTAGAGGTCTCTTCCAACCAGGTAGAGTCTTTGGTTCTGTGATTGAATTGGAACCCCTGCAGCTGGGACCTGTGCAGCTGGAACCTCTGCAGCTGGGACCTCTGCAGATGGAATCTCTGCAGCTGGGACCTCTGCACTTGAATGCCCTGCAGCTGGGACCTCTGCAGATGGAATCTCTGCAGCTGGGACCTCTGCACTTGAATCCCCTGCAGCTGGGACCTCTGCAGATGGAATCTCTGCAGCTGGGACCTCTGCACTTGAATCCCCTGCAGCTGGGACCTCTGCAGATGGAATCTCTGCANCCTTCTTCTCCCCCCCCTCCTTTTAACTCTTCATTGACTGCGGTGTGAATATTGGCTTGAAACCTTCCCCCTTTCAGTAACTGCAGCTCCTCATTGCTGGCTGTCTCGTGGAGATGATCCCTTTAAGCTTCACACAAGCACACACACACACACAAAACCACACTCAAAATGTCAGTGTCTTCATCATTTCTAAGAAAAAA
>WBNM01034049.1:0-77341 GCA_013399055.1 Ramphastos sulfuratus
CACACACACACATATATAATGTATGATATAGATCAGAAATATCTATTAAAAGCCTTTGAAGAAAAGCAGTTGAAGTGACAGTAAGGCATATGACTAGGTTTTCCCTAAATTTATTCTGAATAAAGGACGATGGCGAAATAAATTGCATAGAACTACTTCTGCTATTAATTTTCAATAAAGCATCAAAATTTCTATCACTGTCATGAAATACTCTCAAATATAGGATCTTTAAATGAAACCAAACTATTTCCTAGTATACATTATATCTAGTATACAAATAATCCTATTTACAGAAATCTTGCGGGGGTGGGGGGGGGGAGGTTGGTGAGTAAAAAGAACATTTAAACCAATTCCACATTGACACACGAAGGCACACTTTTGATAAATAATAAGGACACATCCTTCAAAATTTTCAGTTTTATAGATAAGAGTGCAATTTAGTATTTTTAATTTTATGCAGATGGTTACTTTTATTCCTGTAAAGCCAGCATAAAAATGGTCTATACTGTCACACAACCAGTATCTCCTGGTTAATTCTATAATTTTCTGTGCATTTTAAAGGGCCAAGACCATCACTTATGAATTCTAATGAAAGGTAAGAAATGAACCTTAATCACCATTAAGTCCTGTACTATTTGAATCGAAAGCTCAAATCTGAAGCCTAAATATTTTGGATAGTGCAACATAGTGATCCTGAAAAAAAGCAAAACAAACCCTGAATTTGGATTAATACCTGCTCAAATGCACAACAATCTCTGAAATACCATCAGAAGATATCTCCTCCCTCAGAATATCATCTGGGAAGTGAAAAGTGCCACATAAAAGAAAAGTGTTTAGCAATTCCGTTTTTCTGCTTTGTGCATCTGGTGTAGTTCTGAATGCACAACCTATATATAGCATCTCTGGATTAAATAACCAAAGGGCAGAACAATGACAAACCTACTGAGCTGTCCAAGCAGAATCCTGCTTAAAACTACCACCCAGGCAGAGAGTTGATATATACAGTCGCCAAGGATGAATACTACCATTCACCAATTATATCTTCACTTTCAGGCTATCTTTAATTAATAATTAAGTAACATTCAGAGCACAAACTTCACCAGTGTCTTTGATTTATTTCTCAGTTTCTTTATCATTTTGTTTGAATCACTATTCAAAGCATGGAAACTACCAAGCAGATATGTTGGACCATATGAGCACTTCTTGCCAAAATACAGAAATAGTTGAAGCTCACATTCCAATTCTGAATATTTCTGAAGAGGAAGACAGAATCTGACATATCCACTTTAAAGACTACAACTGTAGAATTAAAATTGCATCAAAGCATGAGAGGCAAGGAAGGGAAACATTTCCCACTGCAGTGACAGAACATACTGAGGGTGCTGCAGAGACACTGACTTTTGTGAGGAGAGAGATTAGGTATGGGAAGCATTACATATCTCTAATCTTTACTCCCTAATAACAGCCAGTTACTTGCAAGAAAGCATACACTGCACATCTATAAGGTGCCATCTTTCTGTTAGGAGGGAGATTTTGTGGTTTGGTTTTTTTTTTGCCCCCTCTGTTTTACTGTAATTCATTTCTACTTGGCATTTCAGATGTAAATCTTGCCTGGTGTCGGCTTTTGTACAGAAAAAACAATAACTGCCCTACAGCAGGCAAATGCAACCGGAATACAAAAATTAAAATACTTAAGGTATTCCAGTGCTCTGTTTCAACAAGGATTCACCAAGGTCTGCCTGATTACTTTGTTATAGTATTTTGGAAAGTATTTTCTAATAATTTTAAACTTGCAATGGTACTTCCATAGAGCAAAACGTTTTGCACAGATTAATTGTTCAGAATAGCATGTGGGACTTTAAGGTCTGTGTGCACTTCTTGACCCAAAAAGTTGGGTTAGTATTTAAGAAACCACTAATGGAAATGTGACTCCAAATAAAAGTATCGATTAAAAATAGCTTAACAACATTGTGGTTAACTATAATGTATCCATGTAACCATGTAATGTAACCATAATGTATAATCAGAGCAAACAGATTCTGACATAAGCTAGATTGTGCTTATAGAATCATAGAATGGTAAGGTTGGAAGGGACCTCAAGGATCATCTAGTTCCAAACCCCTGCCATAGGCAGGGACACCTCCCACTAATACAGGTTACTCAAGGCCCCGTCCAACCTGGCCTTGAACACCTCCAGGAAGGGAGCAGCCACAACCTCCCTGGGCAACCTGTTCCAGTGCCTCACCACCCTCACTGTAAAGAATTTTCTCCTAACATCCAGTCTAAATCTCCCCCCTTCCAGTTTAAACCCATTGCCCCTAGTCCTGTCATTGCAAGACCTTGTAAATAATCCCTCCCCAGTCTTCCTGTAGGCTCCCTTCAGATAAGGTCTCCTCGAAGCCTTCTCTTCTCCAGGCTGAAGAGCCCCAACTCTCTCAGCCTGTCCTCATTGGAAAAATTTTTATATTTAGATATATTTGTATTTTAGAAACAGACTGTGAATCCTTTGTAGAACTAAAAGTACACAATGCAGGTAGAATTATGTATTCAGAACAATGTAATCTTCAAGTTATCTAAATACACACTACCCAATGCTTTTGGTGATGATAATTGTATTGTCATTTACTTCAGAGCAGTATCAGTACTAGGTTTCAATTTTACTACACATGTATCCAATTTAAAATAAAATACCCATTACTGTTATTGCATATGTCACTAGAGAAAAGGTTTCTCATTTCACTCCATTTATACCAGCAAAGTATTAATATGGAAACTCTGTCTAGAGAGGCCAGCGGTAGCTCTGTATTACATTGTCATCACACAGCCTATTTATCTAGTACATGTAAAACAGATAGATGGTTCCGAAAAAATCATACTTTACCCATTGCATGTCAGGATTATGCCAGTCAGGGTGCTAAGAACCAGCCCTTACACATCTATTGAAATGCAAACTGCATAATATCGAGGTTGCATGTAAATTTCAGGAGGATCATAGAATTAAAGAACAAGATAAGAGGTGCCCACGTGCAAGTGATTATGTTTAGATTATTTAGTGTGCTTTTATTTTCTAACATTTTCTATTCTTACAGATCATAAAGATTGTCTAAAATGTACACAGATTCAAGATTTCATTACACAAAAATCTGCTATAACGTACCACTGCCAGAAAATGTGGGTGTTTCAAAGAAACTTTTAGGCTATTTAGCAAACGTGGCAAAGACATAGTGAGGCTGTATGACAGCTGATCAAGAGTCTAACTCCATGTAACAAGGTGGACTGGAATACAAAGTATTGGGCTGGTTTAACCTCCTTAAGAAGTCCACAAAATGTACAGTTTGGCCTCACACATGCCATAGTAGAGAATCATAACTAGCTATAGCTGGGAAACTTATGCTCAACTATAAATTGAGGTTGTCGAGAGGTGAGTATCATATTTGATTTGTAACGAGAAAATTGATGACATTTAAAAATAGTTTGGACAGTTGTTGAGATGGCATAACCAAAAGAGACTCCAAAACCATAATGAAAATATTAGGACACTCTGGGGTAGAACAACTATGAAAGTATTGTGCTTTCTTCTCTTCATGTGTGCATTTCATATCCATAGTACCTGAGCATCCAGGATGTGTGTTGCTTTTTCAAGAAAGCAGTGAAAGCCTCAAGCAAGAACAGTTCTGGTGCAGCTGAGGTTTTTTTGTAACAGCATATGGACTCAATGTATACATAGTGAGAAGTGCTCTAGCTTCCTCCTTTTTCCTCCTATTGCCAAGCTGCACTAGGTTCTACTGACTTCAGTGGTCTCAGTTTGGGCCACATTCCTCCTGGAAACATGTAGCATTTTAGAGTCTACTATAAGATATTGATTTTCCTGTATAGATATTGATTTTCCTATATTGTTCCTCTTTTTTTGTTTTTACTTACCTAAAGCCATTTACTTAATTAAATCCAAACATTTAAATGGTGTTCATGATATCACTCTTAAGGTGCTGTTTTTGCCATCATTACAAACCAAATTATTTACTTGGAATTTGAAAATAAAAAACCCTAACTCATCTAATCTCTCCTGCTCTCAATATATAGCTACACGTTTCTCGGATCCTTGCAAACACATACATGCAAACTTCAATGTTTACAGAATAAAATGTCAGGATGTTTCTAACAGCATGCGGGGAATAAAATCATTTCATTACCATTGTGCTTTTCTGTCTAAAATGAGTTTTCTAATTGGTCTGAAGAGCATACTGTCAAGAATTATGCATGCTAAGATATCTCTTATCTTGGAAGTTTACGTAAACTATGCTGAAACTGACAAACATCACAGTATCACAGTATCACAGTATAGCAAGGTTGGAAGAGACCTCAAACATCATCAAGTCCAACCCACTACCACAGACCTCAAGACTAGACCATGGCACCAAGTGCCACGTCCAGACGTGCCTTGAACACCTCCAGGGACGGTGACTCCACCACCTCCCTGGGCAGCCCATTCCAGTAGTGAATGACTCTCTCAGTGAAGAACTTTCTCCTCACCTCGAGCCTAAACTTCCCCTGGCACAGCTTGAGACTGTGTCCTCTTGTTCTGGTGCTGGTTGCCTGAGAGAAGAAAGCAACCTCCTGCTTTCTTGTCCTGCTCAACGTAATGTAACCTAAGAGTCCAATTTCACAGAAGATTAAGAGTGCCTAAAAGAAAAATCCTGATAAGTAGAAAGGTCTGTTAGGTATAAGATTAGTTCCAGTTGCCTGATAGTTCATATAAATATGAAGTTATTTGTCTGTAACCAGAGCATTTAAAAGCTAATAATCAACTAACCTGGCTAAAGACAGAAAGGCTCTGGTAAAAGGTATGGAAATAGATTTTTACTTCCTAGATATAACTCACCATTCTATAGCACCTAAAACCTCACAACCACGCATTCAAACAGGCTACCCATGGAGATGGCGGAGTCACTGCCCCTGAGGATGTTCAAAAACAAGTAGATGTGGCAGTTTGGGACATGGTCTAGCCGTCATAGAAATTTTGGGTAGAAAGTTGGACTTGATGATTTTAGAGGTGTTTTCCAACCTTTATGATGCTGTGATTTCTGCTAACAACAACAACAAATTCTAAAAAAAAAAAAAAAAAAGTGTTGGATACATGAATAAAACAGAATATCTTAATGAAATAATCACAAAAACCCCCATCTCTTTTAGATTGTAGCATTTTCAGTGAGATAAAATTAAATCTGTGATAGCTGCATGCACTATTCCTTTGTGAATAAAAGGATGGAGAAGTATGGTGACTGGTTAATGGTATTATGTTTATATATACCCAGTAGTATATGTCCACATCTCTAGTCTTAATGAACACAAAACATTTGCAAACTTGGTCTGGCATTTTCATAGAAAAACATTTCAGCGTACCCTAAATTTTTCACCTCTTATTTTATACAAGACAATTGATGGACAAGATCCTCAAAACTGTAATACTCCTATTCATAACAAAGCTGCAGCATTTATAGGTTATTAGTATTTTATAGTGCCAGTCAGGAATAGAACTGCTGATTATTTTATTGTAATGAAATCACAGAATTATAGATTTTTTTTTTACAGATGTTCAGAGAATTATTTATTCTTATTAAGAGATTTGTGACACACAGTGACTTTGTATTTAGCAATGCTTAGCCCAAAAATAATAAACAAAATATTAATCCAGATCTAAATGTCATTGGGAATGTCAGAGAGCATTCAGAACAGCAAAAGCACAATCTGCCTTATGTACTTGAAATTCCAAGTAGGGTTGAAAAAGTGTAATACAAGAGTGTATTTTTCATCTTCCTGTGAAAGTGCCAGCACATTTAAAACCATCACTCATAGCAGTAAATCAAAATCTCGTAGTATTGCTTGTTGAAACTGGCTTTAGAGATAGAGGGTGAACAAAAAGACCTTTCAAAATAAGTTCTAGGGAATATATAAATTGTCTGAACACTGCCACGGACAATCAGTTTTAATAGCATATGTCCAACAGCCTAGTATGCTTCCTTGCTGTTCTGGGAGTCTGCCAAAGAGACACTCATCCAGAAATTATGAGGGGTGGGTGTGTGTGTGTGTGTGTGTGTGTGTGTGTGTGTGTGTGTAAATCACCCATAACTTACACTCTTCTTTATCTATTTTAAAGCCTTTCATTCAGCATTCATCATCATAAAATCAGTGTTCCTAACACAGCATGGATTAGATCTTCATTTTAATAGAGAAGTTTTGTTGGTTTTTTTTTTTACAAAGCATGAAGTTCCCTACTGACAAGCTGTGCAGTAACACATTCAAGATTTATCCTGCTGTGCAACTTTCCAGAAGAGCATCTGAGAATTATTAATGACATAAGCATCAATGAACCAGTGAGTGATAGAAGACCAACTAAGTTTTGTCAATAGAGAACAGCTAAATAACAGAGGCTATAGTCCAAATCAACAGGAAACCTGACAGGACAATATCTCCTAAAGTATAAGCCTGTTTTAACTTCTAGGAAATATTTCACTTGAAGAGAATATTTGTTAAAGCAGCAGCTACCTCCCATGTTCTAACCTTATTTCTGACAGATACTGGCAACTTTGATTACCAAGGGTTCATTTTACTAGCTTTGGTGAGAGAGTTTCAGGCAGTACCCATCCAGATTCTGTAAACAGAGCTGTGTCTGCCCTGAGAGAGTACAGCATGGGTGTGTGTTAAGCAGCAAGATTCTGGTTCAACCAGTAATAGAAAATCTTCGATAGCTAGTAACAGGCTGTGACAGCATTTCAGATGCTGGGCACAGAGCTCAGGAATCCAGCACATGGCTGCCAGACAGCTCAGATTTAATGGTATTCACAAGTTGATCTCTTCCTTCCTACCTCTCCACTTTCACTGCCCTGGCTTTTTCGCCTTAACTAGCGGCATGAGGAACACACTTCTTAGAGCAGAGCAAGGCCAGCTACTGTGCCTCAGAAGCCAGAAGACTTGGCAGGCACACCAAACACATTGTGGCTGGCAACTGTCAGGCACACATACTGCTGAGCCAGCCCTCCTGCCCTCCCCCAGTCAGAGCTCTGCCCCGGCACCATCACTCAGTCCAGTCCACCAGCCTGAGAATTAAATTTAGTCCAGAAGCATGCTTTTTTCAAAGCAAAATGTATTGTAAGTACCAAAAATCCAGATCTGTACCCCATATCCCATGACCAAAGTGCCCTAACCTCTGGTCAGTTAAAGCTCTTGCACCCTCTAGGGAGACTTATGGATCTGAAAAATGGCAAGAAGGACTTTTGAAGCCTAACAGCTCTCTCATCTGAGAATGGGAAGCTCCAGGGCTGTTTATTTCTTTTGTATTCAGAAGAGCAAGGACCACATGAGCACCTTAACTTGGAAGGCCTCAAACACAGAACAGACACGATATCTGCACCTTTCCTTCTTTGCAGTGTGTACTACTTTACCAATTTCAGACAGGCTCTCAATCACCATTGTGAAGCACTAAATTTAGTGCACATGACTGGAGGTGATGTCACTTTGGGGTGCCACACTGCACAGCCTAAGACACTTATTCGTAGCTGCATATGCCCTGTTACCAAATCTACCTTCTTGTAAAAAATAAGATTGCAACAAAAGCTTCAACTGAAGAAACCTTTTACCTTCTTACAAAATAAGAATCTGTCAACGAATTTTAAGATTTATTTTGATGTAATCTGTGATGTAAAAATCATTTGTGATGTAAAAATCAACTTGCCTCTCATATGATTTCAACATTGAGGACTCTCTTGCCCTTTTGTTAGACTTTGATCTTTTTGTCTTTGCAACTTATATCTGTAGTGTAACATTTTCATGAAAAATGGCATGAAACATTTTAAACTTCTATTCCCTTTTATAAAACACTTCTCATATTCCAGCCTGTGCTGTTTTTCCACTATGTCTGAACACTCTCATTTCTTTTACACTCCTCTTTTCAGATTTTGCTGCAGTCAGTGGCTGCAGTCATTGAAGCAATACCTTTTAAGTATCTGCAACAGCAGGTCAGGATCTGCTAGCATGTGTTCTTAGGACATACAAGAATATTGAACTGTCACTTTAAAATAACGTTAGTTTCTGGACAGATGTGAAAGAGCTTACTTTCATATTAGTCCATGTAAGCCTACATAATCTCCCAACAATCCGGGATCTAAAATACATGCTTTGTGCATCACTGCATACTCAATTGACAACAAGTTTGATAGCATGCTTTAGTTTGTTATGGGTGACAAATTTTGAAGAAATTCACAGAAATATATAATTTCTGGTGAGATTTGAGAAGTGCTTATCTGACTACTTTTCTAGCATAGTAGATAGCAGTGTAGTGGATATGTGTGGTAAAATGCTGGTGAATTTTAATACAATCTAAGTTACAGAAATGATGGAAGCATCAAATCTCTAACACTTACTGGGTACCAGCCTCTCTGGACATGGTGATTTCCTGGCATTCTGTGCCTTTCCAGATGTAAAAGCCCCATAAAACATAATATTTATATTTTAGTTTTAATAAATTATGTTTTCACAAGTCCAGCTACTCAAATCTACATTAATTCAGCCCTTGATTTTTGTAGCAGATGGTTCAATGGAACTGACCTTCTCAGTCTGCCTAATGTCTCCCCTTAAGCCAAAGGTTCATTTATAAATGTCCAATACCACATCCTTTAGATGTCAAACAGACTGAACAGAGGTGCGCTTTTCCTAGAGGACAGAGGAGTGGTAAAACATCTCAATAAATACAAGAAATTACTGTGAACTTCCAGGGAATAGCAGACATTTTCTATCAGTTCAAACTACTTATGCTGCTATTTATAGAAGTTACTTTGATGTTAAGGACTTTTGAAGGCTGATATGGTCTGGTCTGGTAGAAGTCAGAGCCTGGAATCTTTCCCTAAGTTAAAATGAAGCTGTAATGAGTTGAAACATCATAATTTATATTTTAAGAATGACAGTTTGCAATTTTATTTAAAAAAAAATAATCTTAAAGTCACATTCATTTCTATAAATAATCCCCAAGAAGCAAAATTCTAAGTCATAGATATCTCTGCATCTCTTACTCTGCCTACATAGCATGAATAATATTCAATATGAAACGACTGATTGAATGAAGCAATGTTTTCTTTTTTTCTTTTCATTAATGCGCAGTGTTGAAGCTGAACATGAAACTTTTCATTACTTTAACACTCACTTTAGGCTTCAAAACTTAGTGCATTTAAAATAGATCTCTGCTGAATGTTACAACTGAGACATGGAATAAAACTAAGTCTATTATAATAACAAGTATGAGATCTAGAGGTTCTGTACAAAGATGAGTGTGTATCTTTTATATCCACAGAAGAAGACAGACTTCCTCTCCTATCAGATTTTCAAAATCATATTTTTAAAATATGATTTTCTCAATAAAAAGAGAGAATATAGTTTTAATCATGTGCTATATTTTCTACATCTTAAGAAATGGCAGAGATGCTAGGATGTTTTTAAAAATGGACTCCACCACAGATATTACAACACTAGGTATTTTGGACAAACAATCTCTGGGGGGAAAAATACATATATTAAAAAGACTTCTATACTTTGGGTGATCAAATCAAGAAAATTTGTGTCCCCTGTGGTTCTGTGCTCACTTCCCAATCTTTCATCTGTCTTCCTCCTAAGGAGAAGTTTATGAAATTTTCTATATAGACGTATCCATATAGCTTATAACCAAAGACATAAAACAATGTGGGTTTGGTGTATGAATTACCAGAAAAAATTATCTATGGGAAATTTAAAATGAAGTTGAATGTAAAGCAGGAAGGTTTTGAAAGCTTGAAAAGGGATAAAGAAGGAAAGGACATGGATAAAGAAAGACAAGACAGAGTTAAAAACTAATCAAGTCATTCTCCATATCACATTTTTTCATAAGCCATAGTGAGTAGTGTAAGTATTGCCAACAATATAGAAAAGGGACATTCTATAAGGGTCAACAACGACCTCCATGGGTTCAGAGCCAAAATGTTACTATTTCATTGCCATCTAGCACCTTAACTGAATCACTTTCTCAATCTTTTCCACTGAGTGTATTTTCCCAAATTATAACAGGAAGAGTGAAAGTAGTGTAAAACTTATAATGAAATCTTAAATTTTCCCATGAAAGTTTTGTCGTCTTTATTGCAGGAAATGCAATTGCAACAGGAAAGCAACAGAAGAGAAAGAAATGGAGTTTGGTCTCTGCCAGCTTCAAAGAGCCAGCAGTACTGAGATGAATAGTACTGACATGAATAATTTCAGGAGGTTCTCATACTTCGTAAAACTTTTCAGCAATACTAGAAAATAGCAAACACTGTCAGGAGAGGTCACAGTAACCACATACTAGTTTCTAATAGAGTCTTGTTTCACACTATAGAACCAGGGAGTCTGGCAAAGGTAAAGTCAAAAAAGACTGTGATCACTAACACACTTTCGTGTTTTCATATTCTGAATTGGATTTAAAAAACACCAAACCAAAAAACAACACCATTTCCCCCAGAATAATAGCCTTTGGCAGCATCTGGAAGAATAACACTGCAGTTAAATCCATAACATAGACTGCACAAATGTCATGTTAAGATGAGAAGAGAGTCTTACAACAAAGGAAAGTGGCCATGCAGTGACAGCTTACGAGGACAAAGCAAACATTGCCAAGAACAAAATACAATGAAGCCTTAAAATTATAGTGTTTCCTGAGCCATATTTCTCAACAGCTTCATTCAAAGTCCCTTCTTATAAGCTAGTAGTTAGGAACATTTTAATTATATGACTGTAATATAAAAGCAGCCATCAAGCAATCACAAGACCAAGCCTAGACGACGTAAATATATCCCATGTTAGTAGAATCCACTTGCTCATTTTAGACAGACCTCTTTTCATATTACCACGAATGAATGTGGATTTAAGATCTCTGTAATCACATTTACTAAGCTGTCATGCTCAAAATAATAAGAACAGTTATTCAGTAGGGTTTACGAAGCATGCAGAACTTACAGGTCACACTTGGTTGATTTTTTAATGTGTGTGTGTTTAGGTCAACTTTATAGACTGCATATAAGTACACATAAGTGCACAATCTTTAAACTGTTTGAAAGGTCACATATGTCCTCCGTCTTGCCCTCTCTTTGCACACATGTATCATAATACATGCCCCATGTTTCTACTAAGATGGATAAATCAGTGAATCCAGCTGTTTTCCATGAGCTGTATTTCTTCCTGGTCATCCAAAACAGTCTCTAGTCCTTACAATTAACAACGTAGTCCTCTCCTTCCATTATAATTTATTATTACATGCAGGCAATAGACACACATGTTCATGTACTGACCTGCATAGCTTAGGCACGATCCTAATAAGCTATAAATTCATTCTGGGGAGTTGCCAAGAGGAAATCAGAAAGGTGCATTATCCAATAAAGCAAGAACAATCGTAAAACCATACACATTTAGCCACTTTAAAGATATTAATACATTTCCCTAGACTCCTTTTGTAAAATCCCAGTCACCCAAATAAATGACCTGTGAAATAAATCTGTATCTAAATTAGCCCATAACCTTCACGTCTTTCCTACACCAAAATCTCTTGAGTCTTTAACAGGACCACATCTCACTTATAAAGCAACTTTTAAGCTTCTTAGTTTTATTCCTCAAGGACTGTACCACAAAGAAACAGTACAATCTCTCCTTTATTTCTCTTAGTTATAGGAAGTATATTGCACATATGTCCAAAGCACTTTTAAACTTTTGAGAACTGGTTACCATTACAAAATGCAGCAGCCTCATACTTCAAGCAATTCTCAAGAACATGTTTCTTGTACCCTATATTCTTCATGTAAATTGACTTTTCTATTTTCTGCCTCTTTACACTGTGTAACTACTGAGTCAGCTTATCACCAAATTAACTAGAAGTTACAAAACTACAGTCAGTATCCGTAATAACTTACACCACTGGAGGTGTTTGTGTATTGTTCAGTGTGGACAACATGAAGTGGAAGAAAAAGTACCACTTCTATACTTCTATACTGCATTTCTCATAGGTAATTTCTTTATAACACTGCATATTGTTATTCTAGATACATATTTAATTACTCATAATAAATTCTTCTGTAATTTACATGGAAAGCAACCATGCTGTGCTAGAAGATATAACATAAATAGCAGCATTTTACTTTTGTACTATAGACACAAGTCACTTGCTAACTGGATTCTCACATTCTGACATCAGCCTTTAATCTCATGCTTCATTGACCAGGAAACAGTTGCACTTGTTCTCAGCTTCCTAATTGTGATGTATCACTCTGATAGTCAGACTCACCTGATGCTTAAGATTTTCCCATATGATGTGAGGCTTTCCCATCTGTGAAGTGTCCTTCTCCTCATTGTGTCCTTCAGAAAATGTTCATAGGACAAGTAGGAAGTCAATAACCATTGTCTCTCATGACTCATGTGAGACATGCAGAGTTGCTGATCCATATTACACCTGAGTGGATAATGAAAAACAAAATGTTAACTTCCTTGAATTTTTGCATGACAAATAAATATCTAATGAAATATTTATGCAAGAGGCACCAGAGAGTCCTAAACTAGACAGAAGAATTCTGGTTTAAAAAGACAACATAAAATCCTACAAGCAAAGTCACCTGTAGGGCTACACACAAGTAAGCACAGTTCCAGATAAAAAAATGTCCCAGCAGATATGTTGTCAAGCTATTATCAAGTATCATTGCAAGATCCATGGAAATGTGAATCCTCTGCAAAACATTAAACCTTCTTATCTGTAATAACAGATATTGGAAGGCCTAGGTTTCTAAAAATAATTTAATCTCTAATTTAGTTAAGGATTCCCAATTTAAACAAACAAACAAATCAAACAAAACAACAAACCAAACACCAAACCCACCCCTAACAAAGAAACCCAACCTCCTTCTACTTCTTCAGCTCCTATATATGCTATTATTGGTACCATATTGTGAAGCTGTTCAAATTTATTAGGTTTGTGTCAGAGACATAAATGCTGAATTACACAAGAAGATAAGAATACAAAAAAACATATTCTCCTAAAAAGAAGTCACCAGAGCAGTAGAATCACCCTTGCACTCAATGGAAAATTTATAATCAATTTATGAAATACATTCAGTGTTGTATTTGTAAGCGTTACAGTAATTAATGCTTTTTTCAATTCACATTTTCTGCATTGCATCTCTAGAATTTCTTCACTCTTAATTAGGATATGACTAAGTAAATATTGCTTCCAGTGTTATGTTTCTTAACTCTTTTTTTCCCTCCTTAATTTCACCAAAAAAAAAAAAACCACAAACTAAAAAAAAACAAGTATCCTTCTAAGTCACCTATTTTATTTTCTCCAGACTCCTTAGCATTTTCTTTTTAGAATATTCAGGTACTTGATTTTCATTGGCACAAACAGAAAACAAATTTCAAAACTGAATGTATGAGAAGTCATAGAAATAGAAAAATAAATTTGCACACAAACTTGTTCTAGAAACACTGACAACTTATCCAATGAATAAAATAAAACTCTACCATTTCACTTCTCTGAATAGGGACAATTAAATAGAAAGCATAACATTAAAAATTTTACAGTCCTTTGAGACAGAAGCTCAGAAGACATTTTGACAAATAAAGATGAATGCTGTTAAGAAACCTAATCACTAATATAGCACAAACAGAAAAATACTGCATTAATCATATAAATAATTCATTCCACAAAATGAATTTTCATCCTAGGCATAACTAGGATTAAATATATTGATAAATTCCAATTTTACCTACTTTTTGGGCAAGCTAAATGTCATTTTTAGTATTTGTATGTAATTGTATGTAATCCTACAAAAGTTGTATCCCTTTAGAACACTAAAAAGTACATTACTATTACTGCAAAAGGAGAATTTGCTAGGAGTTAGGATCCCAATACTGTGAAACCCACTAGTAATTTAGCAAATAATATACTGCTAAATGTTATCTTTTATGGTATCCATGTCACTTGAAAAAGTGACATGGAAGAAAAAGAAGCATCTCACATCAGTTATGAACTCCCTGTAACAAGAGAGCCTGTACATGAGTTTGCCTGGTTTTAATCTTAAACACTTAAGTTGTTTTACAGATATCAGTCAGTAGGTTCCCAGAAGAAATAGACACAGAAATCCATTTCAAAAAACAGACCAGAGCAATACTAAGTTTCTAGCAAGCTGAAGTGTTTTCACAGGCTTTTTGACACCTTAGGCAAGTATACACATGTATATAGAAGTCCAGCATATTGTTATTACACATGGGGCAAGGCATTATACAGATGGCAAGCAGATCTCCCCCCCATGCTGTGTGCAGGCTGGCACAGCTCACAGATCTCCCTCTATCTCATGTCCAGCAACAATGCTGGGGCTGATAAGCTGAGCAGAAGGGTGAAAATAGGGAAGGATGCTTTCTTACCTGTACATTCACAATTTGAAAGTTTTGCACCATTTCTTCTGAACAGTCTATGTTTTCCATGCCTTACAATGGCACAGTGGTCTATTACCTCACCTGTGCAGTACTGACTCTGCACAGCTGCCCTCTTCAGAACTGGGCATCACACCCAGGAGGAGACCAATATCATATAACCTGTGTTTCTGTGAATCCCTGATCACGGACTCCCATTCAGAATTTTTTTTTTTTTTTTTTTTTTAATAGGAATGCAATGTGAAAATACAAATCTTTGGTTCTCCACCATAGATACAGGAGAATTACTTCAATAGGGCAACAAAAATTTTCTGTCAGCTCAATTCCTGCCACGTAACTTCAATAGGATTTATAGGTTTAAATTCCTAGTGTCTTTTTAAAGTCTCACTGCAGTATAATTTTTAACTTTTAAGCCTTTTTTTTCACCTTCTTTCAACCACAGAAGTTGCCACAACGCATGCAAATATATTTAGAAACATGGATTAGTTCTCTCATGTTTAATAAAAGTCTATTTCAACTATTTTTCTGGTTTCGTTATCAGTGAATCCTTCCAATGAACTATTCTGTTCAAACAAATCCACTTCAATGTTAACACTTTTAAAACTTATTTGGAATACAAACTACACATATACAGAACACCTAGGCTTTGTTCCACAGAAGTAAAATGAAAAAGGATCCTTTAATATATTTCCTGTTGTATTGCAAATCAGACACCTCCTTCAGTTTCTTCATTGTGTTTTGCATAACACTACCCATAGCACTTTTCCTGCCTACTTTGCATGATTATTACAGTCAAGTCTTACTCAAATCTAGAATCAACGTTTCTCACAAACCCCAAAATTCTCTGCCTATGGAAAGGGCTGAATAGCTCAAGACACCAGGCCTTATTGTCATTCCTAAACTTGCATCATAAATCTGGAAACTATTTCACACATGAGTAACTTTCTAAACCTTCATAGTTTGTTTAAATCTGGTGAGATGGGACTCACTGTTCTGGCAACCAAGCAAGGCCATCTGCACACCAACAGCTGCGCTGGCCCCAACACCAATACCTCTCCTAAGAGGACAGAGAAGACTCTCTTCTCCTGGAGAAGAGAAGACTCTAGGGACACCTAATAGTGGCCTCCCAGTACCTGAAGTGGACCTACAAGAAGGCTGGAAAGGAACTGTTTACAAAGGCCTGTAGTGATAAGATGAGGGGCAGTGGTTTGAAATTATAGAACAGTAGATTTAGGTTAGATGTTAGGAGGAAGCTCTTTACCGTGAGGGTAGTGGAATAATGGAACAGGTTGCCCAGGAAGATGGTTGAGGCCCCATTCTTGAAGATATTTGAGGTCAGGCTTGACAGGGCTCTGGGCACTCAGATCTAATGGAGGATTTTCCTACTCACTGTGGGGGGATTGGACTAGATAACCTTTGGTCTCTTCAAACCCAAACCATTCTATGATTCACTGGGTCCCCAAGATGGCTGCTGCCACCCGCACCACCAGAGCACACCTTCCTCCTCACTGGCCAGCAGCCTGATGCAGACCTCTAGAGAACCAGCTGGCACTGACTGGCCCTCCAGCTGGCAGGCAGAGCTCCCACCAGATCAGCTGGTAGAGCCTCACCTTCCAGGATAATTGCCTTAGCGTGTTTGCAGGAAAAACATAAAGCATTAGCATGCAGTAGGCAGAAACAAGCAAGATAAAAACCCCCCGTCCCCCATTCCTCCCTGTCCTGCTACCATCTCAGCAGAAGAAAGACAACACCCAAAGCCCAGAAGTCAGAAGCAGCAACAAGAAGAAGCCTCCCATATTACAATCTGAACTTCAAGCCCCATAATACTTTGCTCCAGCCAGCACTTTCTTTTTTGAAGCTGGTATGAAGCAGGGTGCTATGAATAGCAGCAAACTAAAACTCAACCTATGACTCTGCCATTCTGGTTCTGTCCCCGGCCATTTGCTGAGCTTTTCCAGAGACCATCTTGTCCCTGGGGAGCTGCCTAAATTCAAGGCAATGGCATCAAAACTTAAATAGCTTCTCCCCTCCACCATCTGTGTGTGTGTGTGTGTGTGTGTCTTGCTATCAGCCTTTCAGATCATCCCTCAATTCAGTTCCATATTCACTTTTTTATGGCAATGACACTCATTTTTTTGCATTTAGCATGGCAGCACAGAATTAAATGATTTCTAGCTAATGTCACATTCCAGTTCTGGATTAATTTCCAGCTCTGTCAGAGAGATCTTAGATTCTAGTCAATCAGCTTTGATGGGATTTTATTTTAAAATCAGAAATATATTTCCATATGGTCTTATAAATGTCTTCTACTTTTTTCTTTTTTTTTTTACCTACAAGGTCCATATTTAGAGGCTTTAATACATGATTATAATCCTATTAAAACAAACAGATCTATAATAATTTAAAAATCAATTAAAGAAAAAAGTACTCGCTATTCTGGACTGTTAAAACCTGCATACAGCCACACAACTTCTCTCTGCCTCTCAAAAAAATTGATTTTCAGGGCTTGGCCATGAGCCTTTGCAGTGCTTAAGACAAATGGATTGTATTATTGAATTCAGCCCTCAGGAATCTTACTTCAAAATAAATCAAAACCAGCACCATTCTTTCCTGGAGGTCCAATGAAAACTTGGATAGAAAAATAATTATGAGATTTGCAAAAATAAAATAAAGTCTAAAATTTATTTGACTAGAAAAATGTATAGAACGCTATTAGCATATTTATAATAACGAAATGGAAAATGCGGGTAGCAGAAAACCACAACTAACCCTAAGGTACAAGGGCAGTCATTGCCAAGAAGGTAAATTTAACTAATAAATTACTGCAAAAAGTTGTTATTTAGTATGCAGCTGTCAACTGCTTCAGTTTCATTTTGTCCGAGGTCTTGAAAATGAGGTCAAGATTGATTTCTGCAGATTAATTCAGGGAAAACTGTTTTAATAATCACAGACTTTATGAAAAGGAAGCATTTTCTGTGGGCTCATTAAAATCCTAGTCAGAAAAAACCATCAAATTTAGAAAATAAAGTATAACATTTGGCTACAGCTAACCATGTATATTTATATACTTATATAGAGGATTGTCTGTGTAGGTACATACATATTCACACTCAAAGACATTATACAGGTAGTTAACCATAGGTTTAGTGACTCATATTGTCCTCCCACACATACATGTGGATAATTAATATGCATAGGCTAATCCTTTACTCTCTTTTACACTTAAACAGCCAACAAATTGGGTTTAGTATAACTGGTTCTTCCTTCCCTTGCATTACTGTTGCTATACAAAGCAGCAACCTGTAAAATGAAATCTGAAGCTGCTCACAACTTAGAGACTGACATTGATGGAGTTTCTCTGCAGTTACACACTGCTGGGTGGGCCCTGATTTTCTGCCTTACCTCTTGAAAATGTTAAAGCCATTTGCTCTAATTTTTTCCAAGTAGCTGTCATCCTCCCACAAGATTATGAATTGGGACTACAACTATAATTGGGACCATACATATAACCACCCAGCTCACCTGCCATGATCATTGCACCTTGTTTACCAGCAATTGCAAGGGGCAGCTGCATTGATTTCTGCCTTCCAAAAGAATCTGTTGGGGACTTGAGTCTTATCATTTGTAGCAAAAGATCTAAATGTTAGTATGGGAAGGAAGGCTGTAATGGGCATACTTGGTATTTCAGGCATAGTGACTGATTTTAGATTTTTTTTTTCTTATATCATCAGCAGTTCCCTAGCTTGTCCCTGCTGCATAAATAATATAGTGTTCAGTTAGCTTTGCAGAATGCACATGAAAAAATGCAAGAGCTTTCCCTGAAAACTGCAACTTTAACATGGTTTCTCTTTGTGATGGTTTGGGAGTTACCCACCCCCCCCAACAATGAAATCACCCAGACTAGACTCAGCCGGCTGGAAGTTAAGGAATGAAGCTGTATGTACAGCTTAGCACAATATACAAGCGTATATATACACAATATACAGTTATATACAAGTTAAAAGTAGCATAGAAACACAAATTCCCTTCAAAACAATCAGATTGCCAGGAGGATCTCGACCCAAACCTCTCCCCCCCCATTCCCCCTTTCCCTCCTTTCAGAAATAACCAGATCAATCCCTGTATATCTCATGTGATAAATCTGGAGAGATCTGAGGTGAGATGTCAAAAAAAGATGACAAGGCAGTTAGAGGAAATAAAGGGTTACGTTGGATTAGCGTTAAGGCAGAAAACAGCCACATCCCGCCAGAGTGAAAAGAAGCAGAAGCACAACTACTGAGAACTAACTCAGAATTGTGTGAGAAGTGAGTGTCATCTATGTTATGACTAGCTGCGCTTCTCAGCAGAGGAATGAATTATATAGGTTAATGTTGTTGGGTTTTTTCTTCTCACAGCTAAGGATTTAATTTCTCTCAGTAAAATATTCCAGTTAGCCTCAAACCAGCACACTCCTGTATAGGAGAATGTGGCCGATTCTGGTTTTGTTGTTTTACATGTCCTAGCAAATTCACATTCATTTAAACTAACAATGGCTAACAAATCAGTCCAAGAGCTTGATTTGACCTATGAGCCTGCTAAATTTGGCCGCTGGGTGGAGTGATCAATAGGGAAAGCTAGCCAGAGAAACAGAGATTTTGGTTGCAGAGCAGAATTTCCTAGGAAAACTGCTATTCACTGGAAATGTGACTATATTGGTTTGGCCTACCTGGGAATGAATATGGTCCCCAGGCATAGAAATGTTGGCACTCCATAGCTTAAGCTATTCACGTTTGCCTCTAACTTTAGTTTCAACTCACATCTCTGAGGCACATGAGTTGTTTAGTTGTATTAGATCAGATTTCCTGTCTCTGCTGTGAATGCCATTCCATTTTCATCCAAGAGGGTGTCCCTGAGCTCCTCTTGACCCAATCACTTACAAAAGTTATTTTTCTTGTGGCCAAGCTACATTTTCCTTTGATCCATTTAACTGCCCTACATTTGCTCTCTGTGAGGTGAAAATCAGAGCTGTAGCTGGAGGCATTTATTTACTCTGTGACTCCTGAAATAAAGTAAGTTGCCAGTATAATACTGCATTTCTCTAGGATGCATTTGAAAGTCCATGCGCCTTCTGAGAGTGCAGGAGAAAGCAATCAGAGCCAAACAATACCATGTTCCACTTCTTCTGTGAGAGACCTGGGGCAATGCCACACACTCACCCACTCACTGAAAAGTCTCACAGCATGGTATTAGTACCAGTCACTTATAGAAGGATGAGTCACTGCAGATAATCTGTGCTTTTTTCTGTGCATAATATTCACTTCTGCTGAATTGCTACTCTGATATTTAAAACTAGATTTTTTTTTTTATACACAAAATTAAATTGCTGGAGAAGATGATAAAACCATGCCTTTCTAATAGGAAACAACATTTATGCCAGTAACTTTTTGGAACACCACCAATCCATCTCCATATCTGTTTGCTTTACCGTAAACGATACCATAGATGCTGCATGATGCAGCATCTACCCCACTAAATTAAAATTTCAACAATGGTCTAGGATCCAGGTCCAACCCAGGACAGACAGCTCTAGTGGGTTTAAGAAACTAGTCACCTCTTTGGAGTGCCTGATAAATCACAACTGCTGCTGCTGCTGCAGCTCTGTACTTTTGCAAAACAAAACAAAAAAAGTAGTAGATACCATAGAAGCTGGTTTACATTAAAATGTATGTGTAGGTTATTTTTCACACTTGGATTGAGTGTTAGTATCTGAGGATATAATAGTCCATCTATTTCAATGTACTCATCAGAGAATACCATAGTATGAAGGGAAAAAGCTAGGATAGGAAAAAGCTGAATCTTATGTGCTCATCTAATGCAGATGAACAGTTACTGGTGTGTGTAAATCACCACCCTCTCCACTCAGAGTTAAAACTATGATCATGATGATGATAATGTTACTGTTCTGATATTCTGTTATGAAATGTTAACGTCAGCCCATATCTGAGTTCAAAAAGAAGCACTCTTACAGATTTTTTTTTTTTTTTTTTTTTAATTCTTTCTGGTAAAAATGAGTCCAATCCTCCTTTACCTTGGTCATTAGACCAAAACTGCTTTCCTCTTGTGTCAGAAGTACTACCAGAACACAAGATCTGAAATGAGCTGTAATAAGGTGATGAAAATGAAACTAAGAAATAGGCCCAAAGTTTCAACATTAGTAGATACAATATTCTGTAAAATTTCTGAGCAAAGTTACCTATTTCAGATTAATGAATAAGTTATAATTTAATTGTATTGCCACTTTCACTAGGTTTCTAGAAGCAGTTAGAGCAGCGATTTGCCATTTTAGTCTAAATGGAAGGAATATGTTTTGCTTTCACCTAACCACTTAACCCCACTGACTTCACTGAAACATGGCAGCATAAGACCAAATCAGGTCTAGGTCCAACTACAGTAAGTAAATAGAATACTGTATTTGTTATTTATAACAAAATCTCAACATTTTGAAGTGAGAGGCCAAGGCTGATCTTATTACATTAGCGCAGAAAGATAAATTGGGTCAAAGGAGCAGAACTAATTTATTGTGTATAACTCAGTTCTGTTTTAGAGTATTCCATTTAGCATTTCCATTTGTTACTCACAAAACTAACACGTTAATAAAAATTAACTTTACACTAACATAGTGCTGTGCTTTAGGTTAAAAGTTGGCTACACCATGTTATGGTTCTGTTGTTTCAATCAGGTAATATAAAAGGGGATCTTAAACCTTTTTTGAAACACTTCTATAGAGGGAGAGCATATAAAAGCATGCTATATAATCAACCAATAAAGTAGTGGTTCAAAGCAAATGTTACCATACTAAATAATGAGTGAAATTCAGGCTTGCTGCAGCTTCAGTGAAAGGAAATAACTGCTTCAAGCTCTGCAGGCAATCTTTAGAGATTCAATTTTTCCCTCCACCCATGTTTTGAACAGCATGCCCAGCAGTCACTTCACCTGCTCTTCACCCAGCCCTCGGTCCTGTTCCAGGAGGCCTGGCACTGCCTTGGATCACTGCACATCATAGATTGCATCCATATCAAAGAATTCACAATACAATGGTTTCTTAAAATCACCCAGAATTCATGAGTTCCATCTTTAAAGACTTCAGCTGCCGAACAATATTGTGAATGTATAAAAATATATATGCATAGACATTTTGCATTGCAACTTAGCAATACAAAATTACAGTAATTGTAAATAATGAAGTCTCTTTCAGGCTTCAGTGATGGGATATCTGAAAAAAAAAATCCAGTCGCAAGGAACATCTCTCTCCCTTCCCCACACAGACATCTATTTATTTAGGGTTTTCCAACAAGAGCACAGAGCACACAGCCTGACATGAGGAGAAGCAAGAAACGAGTCATTCCATTCACTATACTTCTCAGACATGGCAAAGTGAAGACCTCTTTGGGAACCAAACTTTAGGAGAGGCTCAGAGCAGAGGTACTTTCTGCTGTGAGCCAGTACCAGTGGTGCATTGGACAGCTGCAGACTTCACAGCTCCTGCTGCTCCAGCATGCACAAGGCAAGTCCTGTAATGGAGATCCAGAGCTTTGGGGAATTTGTCCTTTGCCTATACTACATTACTGATGCAAATCCACACAGAGATTTAGATTACTTTGTTCTCTTTCCTATGCTTTCTATTAAACCCTGTTTGCAGAGGATTAAAGCCAACTGATAAGTAAGGTTCCAATGGTAATGTGAAACAAACATTCAAAGTGCTTAAGATAATACACATAGAATTTAGACCCATTTTCCTCAGACAGAATTAGAGGACTAAATCAGGTCACAGTAAGGGCAAGTCAACTGGCAGACAAACTCAACTGGTTAGCACAAAAGAGCATTTTGATGGCAGATGTTAAGCTTTCCATGCCCACCCTTGCAATGGAAGCCACATGGTTGTGGCTGGCCATGAAAAGGAAGGAAAGAAAGTCCAGCTTTCTCAGAGAAATACTAAATAAACATACTCCATAGCTTCTCCAGGTCTCCAACTATGCAGGCTTATCAAAAAAACAAGCACAGTTTCATAATTTGAAAAGTAATGACACTTTCTTACTAACTTACGTTTAAGTTAGAAAGTAAAACCAGTTAAGTAATGTTGTAGAAATTAAGTCTATTATGAATTATTAATATTAATTTCAGTATGAATATTGTTTTTATTAATATTTAAATTTTGGGGGAAATTCCCTACTATTCTTTTGTATTTTCAATCAACAGGAAGTATTTGTACAAAGGGCATTTATAAACACAGAATTAAACAGTTTAAACAATCAGAACTTGGAAATAGGAACATGAAAACAGGAAAAATTGTAACTATGCTTACGGAGTCTTAGCATTAACTCTAGCATACGTACTTACGACGCGTTGATTCCTAGGGCAAAAATACAAAATATTCCAGGCAGAGGGAAGGAGAGAAGAACTGGGTTGCTACTAAGCTGCTGGAGTAGGCTGCAAACACATAGCAGCCGTGATTCCTAGTTAAACAAGCTTTGAATGGGGTGCTGCNGATTCCCAGTTAAACGTGCCACAATTGGGGTACTGCTCCTGGTGGAGAATCAGCGCAGGAAAGGGGTGGTTTCTAAATCACCCCCATTAAAAACAGTATTTTGAAAACAAAACTGGCTGACAGGCACTAGCATCATTGTTTTGGCCAATGAATTCAAAGCTTCCTGCCTCATGTTACCACACAGGCACGTTGAGGGGCAGCACAAGACACCTGACTTGGGGGTGCTAAAGTCCTAGCTCTCAGGGCTTTGCTGGGGCCAAACCCTCCACTGTTTGCTCATCCACTCAACTCTTGGACCCGCAAGAGGAGGAGAAGAGCAAGGGTTAAATCAGCCCTACCAGGACAAGTAAATAGGCATACCCTACCTTCCCTCTATCCTGCAGTGTTTCCTGGCCCTGAAGAGGAAGATAATTTTTTTTAAATATGAAAACTTTAAAAATATGATAAAGTGCCTTTCAAGTTGGGTCTTTAAATAATGTTGTATGCTTGAAATGCCATTATTTGTCTGAAAGTTGAAAGAAAGAGGTACCCATTCACTTTGGTGGCTCGGGAAGAGCATTTGGTGAGGGCTGCACTCTGAATTTTGCTTCAGCATAGTTCTGATTGGTTTGAGGTGCAAATATAGGTTGCAATTTGATCAAGTAGGACTCCAATTCTGATTATTGAGAAAATGAACATTGCTGTATCCCACTTTAACAGAGAAAGCAAACAACATCCACATGCTCATGGCAAGAGTACACACCTATCAATTCACACACTACAACTGACTACAAGAGTGTAATAAATTACATTTTCTGATGTTGGAATAACATTTCGTTAGAGAAATGTATTTCACAAATTGAATTATTTTAAAAGTACAGCCACTGCACAGAATTTGTATTGGTTTATTTGGCAATCTGTGTGAAGATTTGTCACTTGTACAGCTGTCCCTAACAGGGTTACTTCTGTAGCATGTCTGTGGTCATTTGTGCTCCAGAATGATATGAAGTTTGCAATATCACTCCAAAAACATTCCTCATTATGAAACCATTCAGCAGAGTTATTCTTCACTTTGAGAGCAGTGAGGCACTGAACAGGTTGCCCAGAAAAGTTGTGGATGTCCCATCCCTGAAAGTGTTCAAGCCAGGATGGGGTTTTGAGCAACCTGACCTAGTGGGAGGTGTCCCTGCTCATAGTAGTGGGACTTGGAACTTGATGATCTTTAAGGTCCTTTCAAATCAAACCATTCTATGATTTGTTCAGTATGTGACATGATTGGATAATCTGTTCCAAAAGTTCAGTTTCACTTCTATTGAAACTTCTTGGTTTTCAAAATCATTAATCCTATTTCTCATGTGAAAAAAAATGTGTTATCTGGTCTGTCATTAATATCCTGGAGGGGGTAGAACTTCTTTTTAATCATCATCATGAATTTCACAAACTACCTGAAGTTTGAGATTCTAAACTAAAACCTTGATGATATAAATGTCAATGCTCTGTCAGACATAGCAAGGACATCTGCAAGCTAGAGAATGTTAGACAAATGACCTATTACACCTTTTTATGTGGAGGTTCAAATTAGTAGCTTGTAACAACTAAAACTGTTCAGATTGACTTTGAGCTACTCCCTTTGACCCTCTGACAGCTGCAGAACTTTTTGTGCTTAACTTCACAGGCTGGATGAGCAAGAATCTAACACACAAAGTACTTTTAAATCAAACTAGAAAATATGAAATAAAATGCTCTAAGTATTGGATATATATTTGAATTAATCAGCATTTGTGGACATTTATTTCTACCATTTATGTCCTGTACTACCTCCCAGTATCTCATCAAATGAGATCTCATTAAATCAAGTCATATCCCTGGACTTAAAAGCTCATAGTCTACTGAAAGAAATCAAAGCCAAACAAAGCAAATTACATAAAATCAACATAGAGAGAAAGGTATGCAAGGTAGGAAGGATAGTAGGAACCCATTTATGAATTTTCAAAGTAAGGTTCCGTTTGAAGGGAGAGGCAGCACTTTTTCTGCAACAATATTGCAGAATATTGCTACAGAAAAGGAACAGACATGATTTCAGGCATACCAACAAGGCCTGAAAAAAGAAGCCATGTACTTCTGCCTACAGGCAGCTTGCAAAGAAATCTCCATGTTTAAATTAACTATGGTAATAATTTATAAAATTTTAAGGAAAAACACACCTTTGGAGAAGAAGGGAAAGTTAATAAGAAGAGCAATGATTAGGTCCAGGGGGATAATCCTGACAGATAACCAATTACTTATAGTCCTTGGAACACCAAGGGTGTCATACAGAAAAAAATGCAATGTGCCATAAAAAGCAGCATCTGGGTTTTTTTATGATCTATGTCTAAAAGTCTTAAGAAATTTCTTTTCCAAGGACATTTTCCATGCAAGGATGACTTTAGAGATGAAGTTCACAATTATAGACTTTTTCTGTTCTCACGTATTTGAATGAGTTAGCTCAGGGCATGGGGGTTGTTTCACTTTCTTTACAGTTTTTCCCAGGAATGTTTGATGCACTGGATTAAGTTTGTTCCACTTTGGAAATGCTATGCATATGTGCCACGCCATGATAGGGAGCACTTGCCGTAGGGACTTTTGTATCTATTACTTGGCTAAATGTGCTTTGTTTAGAATATTTTAGTCTGTAAGAACTTTCTGATGAAGGAGGTGGCAAGAAACAGCAGGTTGTTAGAAAGCAGGGACAGAGATTTCTGGAAAAAAATAAATATTTCACCATATGATCTACTGCCAGGATAAATTATAATTTAAATATACTCAGAATCTAATTAATTTGCCTGCTGGTTTATACAAATGTAAAAGTCAAGCAAATTACATTCTTGTTAATGGTCCCGCTCAAAACAGATTGGGTCAAAATACAGCTATTTATACATTGCAGTCCCACCAGAATATATCTCAGATGTTATTTTATTGCAGTGTTTCAAGGAACTTTTATAAAAGGAAGTATTCCCTGAGATGCAAATAATAATTTCCTTTGATACAGACTCTCCCCCCACCCCTTTTCATTTGCTTGAATAAGAATTAATATATTGTTGGAACAAAAGAGACCTGAGCATTAGTTTTGCCACAATAATGGAGGAGTGGAATGGAAGATTAAGCAAAGTATAAAAATTGGAAGTCTCAGTGTGACATTCAAATCCATACTAGTCACAGAAACAAAGTTCAGGGTGATTCCAATGGGACTTGTGCCTGCCTAAGGATAATGAGACTAAAAATATCTTTGAATAAGAAATAGTACAACTTATAGATAACTACCTGATACCAAAGATGTTAAGAGTAAAATGAGGCAATTTCTTTTGAAGATGTAAAAGAAATCTGAAACTGTATCTATCAATCTCTTTTTTTTAATCTTGAAGCTTTGTTATCAAGAAACAAAAGACAGTTATGGTTGGTATTGTCTGATGACTGAACTTGATTTCACATTTTTAAACATAGAACTTTTGCAATTTACATTCAACTTTCCAAGTTTTATTGATATTTTGAGATTCGACGGAAAAATGATTCTCAGAAAGGTAATTTTTCCAAGAGAAATATAAAGTGAATGGCGTGAGGAGGAGCCCTTTTTTCTCATTCCAGTGACCCCGATCTTCTTTGAATGCTGCCTGAGCAATAACTAATAGCAAGGAGCCTATACTAGTCTTGCATTTTAAGTGTCTGGATATAGAATTTAAAAATACACAAATCTGTATTCCTTAATTCGATTTGGTAAAACACTAATAACAGTTTAAAATAATTGAACATATTACATAGAGCATAGAAAAATTATTCCGCACCCTTAGTTATGCTTAAACAACAAGTGTTTCTGATAGTACCAGAGACTGAAGGAGACAATGTCCCTGATGGTATGGTTTTTTTGGAGGCTGAAGAATGCTGGAAAAGTTGTGCAAACACACTGACTAGTTCACAGCAAAAGTCAACTGTAGTTTGTAGCATGGTCCATGATTTTTCAAACCTGGCACGCAAAAAATCTTATCTGGGAAGGACGCACAGGTACGTCCAAATAATCTTTGGAATTTACACTTTTATATTAGGCTTCAACATATGCATGTAGTTTTAAGGATTTTGTCTGAATAGCTTAGCTGAAACATACAACTTCACTGCAGCTTTTATAGGATCTGTTTTTCTGAATTATTTTTTCAAGCAAATAGAAACAACTTAATTCTGAGTTCAAAGTGGTCCCTTCAGCTACACTACAGAAACTTGAAAGGGGAACTTTATGTGTAAAAGAGAAGGGCAAGAACCCTGGCTGTGCAACTGACAACACGATCAGAGCTTCTCTATTACATAATGTGTGTTAGCATCATTAGTGTTCTATTGCCAGTGCAGGTGATTTTCTGACAGACAGATAGTATTGTCACGAGCATGTGCATTAGCCAACTGCTGGATACATTTCTTTTGATAACTTCAGCAGCAACTTTGTCTCAAACCTTAATTTTAAAATATGGAGCTGTCGTTTGCCAGAGGGGTGTTCAGTCTTCCTTTAAAACCATTGCACTTTTAATGCCAACCTGCTGGTGCTAAGAAGCATTTCCACTAAATGTTTTATTCAACAAGACTTAGGAGAAAGTTTTGTCAAATATGCTTCCTGTCATCTTTTATTACACTACATCTTATGATATTTGAACAGAAAAGCTAGAAGTAAGGATGAAGGTCAGCAAAATGGGAGGAATATAAACCTTTTCTTTCACTATTCCTGTTTTCGTATTGCCCATCAAAACCACAGTTTGAAAATGTCAGATAACACAAGTTTCATTTCTATGTTAATCACTTAGCTCTATGATACTAGAACAAGTTAATGACTATACAGCAGAGTTATCATGAGGAACAGGGGTTGTGGTCGGGCAATTCTAGTTTACCATTATTTATACAGGGAATTCAGTGCTATTTATGCAATTTATGTGATCTGATATTTTCAAAGCGCTGTCCTTATACATTAGAAGACAATAGCAAATATTTAAAGGCTTGAAACTGAGGTAAGCATCTTCATTTATGAGGCAGTTGCTGCTGATCATACGCTGCTGTACATCCCTGGTAGGAAGCTGCAGATGTCCAGGAGTTAACTAGCCTTCCATGAGGCAACACAGGGGACAAAGCCAAAAGCTCTCACTTCTTAAAACCGTATCTAACATACCAGTATAGGCTCTATTCAAAATACTTTTAGAAACTGACAACAGGCCTGAAAACATACTAGAAACCTTTTTGGGAGACATTTCAGAAGCATTTACTATTATTTGGGTCCTTCAAGAAGAGACTAAGAAACAAAAAAAGCTTGCAAACATCACAAGACCCACCCCAGCAGAGGAAAAAATGGAGACTGCAGCAACAACAGTAGCACAAGAAGTAGCTTAAGATTAATTTAAATGTCAAAGCTGTAACTGGAAACTGTGTGCACACGATCTTGAAGCAGAAAGAGGTGTGAGCAGCAGAAAGGAAGAATCTCTCCTCAAGTGACCTCTGACAACACTGATTGTGTAAATGCTGTTCACGCTGGGAAGCCTAGGCAGACTGCAATAACCCTCACAAATGGGAGAGGAAAGAGAGCCAGCCTTGGACAAACCCCCTTCTATTCACCACCGAGAAAGTACTGCACTCCAAGTCGCATGCAAGCTGTGCATCCTTCTAGCTGACTTCAACAGACACCTAGGCTAGGTTTGCTCTCCAACGGTCTCGTCTTATGCTCTGGGATACAAACAACTACACTGCTCAGGCAAACCCTCAGGCAAAGTCTTTGCTATAACATTCAATACAAGATGCATCTCTTCAGGAAGGAAGGAAGAAGACCTGCAGACAACATTATCAGGCATCCACTGTAAACCAAAGAACTCCTCGCAGATATGGCTATAATTAAATGCCCCATTTAGACAGAACACAGAGCAGCAAAATGAGCTGCATGCTCAATTTTAGCTGGCTGAGAGTACTTCTGCAATCACCTTGTTCTTACTCATCAAGTCATTAAATTGCTTTATATCTAGTGGACATCAAGAAAAACCTTCTATCACCAGGAGAGCAGAAAGTGTATTTTTAGGCTGCATACAATCACGATTAATATAAACACCTCACAAAGTACCTCTTCTACAACTCTCTGCCCTTGAAAGTTTGTGATTGTTTCAGACCATGAAAAAAAAACACTGAAAAAGCTTAACTTATATGAATGTGTGCCCTACTGCTTCTAAAAGTGAGACACAGAGCTGGAAAACTTTATTTCATGAAGCATACAGAAATATAACACTCCCTACATTTGCATGCATGATACTCTGGACCTGTAGCAACGAAAATCGTTGACTGCTGAAATCTAACCATAATTGTGCTGCAACTGCTTCCATCTTTTAAATACTTCATCAACCACTGAGATGAAGCACATGGCCACTCATGGGGAGCTTAAAAGATATCAAACCAGAATAGTTTTACATGCAAGTTATGGTAAAAGAGGGTAAAGAATTGAAATGACACAACTGAAACACGGTGCCACATACAATATTCTCTGATATTTTCAGTCTAAGAGGACAGACAGTATTTGTGAAGCAGATGCAAGCTGCAGTGGTCTATTATGCAGCAGAAAGCAGTAAAAGGCATAGTTTATTCTGGAATAACAATCATTCAACTCCAGTTAGAAAAGTGATAGTGCTGGGCATAATAGAAAGAAGTTGTTTTTTGTATACGCTCTGTTTGTTTAATTCCGTAAAAGAATCTAATCACACAGCAGCAGTTTTAAGATACAAAATGAAGTGGTGTCTTCTCTGAAATAGTTTTGATGAAAATTCTTTCATCTAGATTAATAACACTAATAATTTAGGGTGAAATACAAACAACACTACGCCTGCAAATCACTCAAGTCTTCACTAAATCCGTAAGATCTGCAAATGAACTTAGTTCTGTCCTTTACTATCATATTTTCAAAGAAAGTATTGAGTATTTAAAGGCAATTCTAGGATGCATTAGATCAGAATATTCTCTCTACAGAGAGTTAAAGTAGAATTTACAAGGGGTTACATTTCAGCTAGTTGAAAATATTGAATAGTGATCTGCATGATACATCTTTCATATGCCAGTAGCTACCAAATCCAATATGAGCTTCTTGTGGACTCTCCTGGATTTTTGGTAGAAAGCTACAGTACTAGGTTCCCAAGCCTTAACACATACTGCCTGATAGCCAGTATGAGAGACAAAAGAACTAGGCACTAACTCTGAAGCAGACGTCCTCACAGAATGGTTTTGTGCTCACTGCCACAGCTGGCCGCATGGAGGGCTGTCCAGGTGGGCTTTCAGGCCAACTTTTAAAGCATCCCAGGTCTCTGGCCTCCATCTCTTTCAGACTAGATGGGAGTTGGGTGGGTGGGAATGCTCCCTGTAAATCATCATTTCATCATTGACAAGAGTCTTTTAGTGCTGTAGTGCCAAGGTTCACTACTGCTTTCATAAAGGATTTATCTGCTCTGTAGCTTATCAGATGAGGAGGTAAACAAGTACTGCAAACAGGAATAAGATAGTGCCAAGTATCTGCATATCCTATTAAGTTCAATTGTGTTAACACTACTAAATTTTGTATAAAACTTGTAACAAAGGCATAGTAGCTATGCTAATCAGAGATATTTTTCCTAGGTGGAGAGAAATAATCAAAATAACACGCTGCAGCAAGCCATTCCAATCTTGTGATCCTGACAAAGCTGTATTGAAACAAAAAGTCATAGTCCTTAAAAAATATGTCATTCTTTCCCTAGCATTTAATCTCAAATGTCAGTAATAAAGCTATAACAAAATGAGTTTAATAGGCTACGTGGGCACTCCAGATCAACTGCCAAATGGAGAAGAAAGGTAGAATTTAAATGCCCTGCTATATTCTTTTTACAGCTAAATAACACCTAAAAATTACTTCATAAGTTATTTCTGGTCTCTCAGCAGGTTTTCAGAGACTTAAAGGAGATTCATCAACAGAGATGATTTAATTGTTTTGGTACCTATTTTTCAGACTGGTTTCTTACAAGGACTGTAAAATTCAAAATCCATCCTGGAGAAGACTGCTCATGCCTCTGAAGGGCAGTTTTTAAGTGGCAGATGTCTAGGGGCACAGTTATTTGATAGAAGCCTAATTTATGGATAGCGTTCAAGGCTACTGATATCAGCTGTACAAAACCAACTCTCTGCGGTGTCTTGCTCTCCCTCCAGAACTTGAGATGCTGAAGCATGCTGAAATTCAAGACCCTAATCTGTGTCTCTAGAGGTGTACACACAAAGAGATGGATGCCTTAGAATACATAATCTTGTACTGCAGACTATGGCTTTCTGATACAAAGCAAATGGTTTTGTCTTGCATTTTATTTTATCTATGGGTTGGCTGAGAAATTACCTACCTCTCAACTCAATATACCTACTTTCAGAAATTTGCAGTTTTGTTCTTGTCACTGCTGGTTTCATCATTCCTCAGGTTAAAAGAGGTTATGTCTAAACTGTTAGTTACTTGACCAAGGAAACCAAGAAACAATTTTTCATATATGATACTGTCTGATAGGTTTTCTTCCATGCATGTCAGGTATATCTATAATTTACATCTTATTTCCTGCCAGACAGGATAATAATCTGGTGTTGCTTGAGGCAGAAAATCCTTTTGGTAATCAAGGTACAGCATATAAGGCACCTAAAGAGTGGTTGTGGATTTTGTCTGTTCTCGTATCACTAAGATGCTGAAAATCTCATCTACATTCATTCCAGACAACCTAAATTAGCAAGCCTGCTCTTGTTTAGCTTGTCAGATCACTCTTTAAAATAGTTCTTGTTTTCTGTAGAATTTTTGCTATGTTTTATGTATCATGGCAAAGCGATCTTCTTACATGTGTTTTTCATACAAGTTGTCATTCTGAAGTATTTTTAAAATATTATATAATCCTGAATAATCTGCTCTCTCCTGCTAAGTGGCAGAGACTATGTGTAGTAATTTACTAAATAAAGGCAATGTATCATCACATCAAAATTATATATATTATTTTAAAATATTAAATTATTACATTTAAAATTATTAAATATTATTTAAAACGTCAGTGCACTAATTTTAAGTCACCGACACTTTGACAATCTTTGATTGCTGTGAGATTGAAAGAACTCAGTCCCTATAACAAGATGTTTGTAACAAATGGAGAGGCTAAAGTTTCCCCCAACTGTTTGTCTCCAAGCCTCTCTGTATTGGGAGTTTTCTAGATTACAATGACTAAATTCTGTGTACGTGCTACTCACAGGCAATAACTTTTTTTCTTAGATGTGTTTAGCTACTCTCAAACACCTGAGAGCCAGGAAGTGGATGATTCTGCCATTTTGTTACCTAGTAAAGATGTCATTTATGTCAGATTTATTTTGAAGACAAGTGTTAACAGGAACTATCAATCCAGAAAAATTATGTATTCTCCAGGAAAAAAACTATTCTCTTTTTAATCTCTTTTAGCTTCACTTAGGTTCGAGAAGTTATTTTTCAAAGTTTTCTGGGGAATCCTGAACTCAAAGTGTGTAAAGATAGTAAATTACTTAATCACAACCATATAAGTAAATAATTTGTGACACCAAATACTTCTTGGGTTTATTTTAATAGAGAAAAATCACAGGCAAACACAAAGCATTATTATTTTTAGCTGACCTGAAGGATTTAGTGGCTTAGGTTCAAGGTACAAAAGAAAAAAGGATTAGCTGCATATTGACACTTACTATCCTAATGGTGGACATTTTAACCAACATTTAGACTGAAAACATAGGAAATTTTATCACTCTCAAAACATGTGGATGCAACTTGTTAATAGGTTTGGCCTAATGACAAAGGTCTGACCCTACATGTAAGAAGTGTGGGGATCTGATGTGCAATTGATATGCTACCTTCAAAACCACAGCTTGGGATTGCATTTTAACACAACATTATACAACCATTGGCAAGCAATGAGCAATCTATCCCTCATTACACCATCTGGAGAAAAAAACAACAGCAAAAAATCCCTGACACACACTGTTTTAGCAAAGGCACATGTGGGAAAATAACTTACCTGAGCCAAGAGCCATCTTCAGCTTCTAAAAAGAATCTGGCTGATTCAGAGGCTTGTGACAGCCCCTCACTATGTTTTCATTTTATGTCAAAATCAAAAAAAGTCACATCAATCTTTCAAAGCAGCATATTCTCAAACACTACAGTATTCATGCCCTTTAAAACTGCTATATGCATGAACAAGTTCCCTGTTAAAATTTGATTAAGTTTCCAGTTTAAGTTCAAACTGATCTCAGGAGAGTCAAAGAATACAAAGAATCATTAGATATTGTGAAACCAAATGAAAATGAGTGAGTGATTTTTGATAATTCTCAAGAAGCACTTGAATTGATTTCCAAAACACTCTGGTCATCAGTGATATTTAAACCTAAATATTTCATAGGCAAAGTCTTTTTTGTTTATTACTTTTCTGCAATTGATGCAAGGGGAAGGAGGGAGCTATTTGGTCTTATGCTTGTATAAGAAAACCTTGGGACTACTGCTATACAGTCCCTGGAGGATCAAGGCTCATCAGCTCACTGATGATCATTCAAGGCAAGAGCGTGGCCATGGAAACAGGTCTGCCCTGTTTTGCCCCATCCTATCACTTCGGGCTGATGATACCCCTTAGTTGTTCTAATCCAGGCTTTTGTGTGACCAAGAGGCAAATCTGACTGGGAAAACAATGCGACTAAAAGTAGTCATAGAGTATTAACAAGTGCATGGATCTTTTTGTGGCAGTGGCATCTTACATACACAAACTGTGGCTCTAGTTTCCAGGGCACAGATGCAAAGAAATGTTTTCCATTTTGATCTCCTGCAGTACTTCTCAGCTCTTGAAGCATCCATCTCCAAAGACAAGGGACAAACAGTCTCCCTCTTTCTGCCCACAGGCAGGGACTGTTAACCCCCCTCAGTCACTAAGGGGTTCCTGACTGCTGGGAGTGCCATGCCCTAGCCAGAGGCTGCCCCCAGGCCAAACAGTCTTGGCCCTGCTACGTGCTCAGCAGCACCCTCCACCACTCCATCATCTTCTGCAGGAGACATCTGTTGCATGAAGTTGAGAGGGAGGAACATGGGTTAGGAAATAATAATAATAATAATTAAAAAAAAAAAGCGGCAAAATAAATCATCTCAAAATCTCTCTCTACTTGGAGTTCAATTGGTCCAGCCAGTTAACAGGGGAAGAAATTGAAATGGAGATCTTTTATGCAGTTTGTGCATGTTTTTCACAGAATAAATTAATGTCTCACTGAAAAGGTGATTTGCAGTTGGTATTTCAGGCAGCCTTATTGCCTGGCTCTGGAATTATTCCCATTGTTGTTCGCACAAAGGGAAAATAAACTCATAGCCACTTGGTTCTCTGAAATATATGTCTAAGATCACATCTTAGAAAGGAAACTAAAGGGCAGATGACAGCATCTTTGGAAAGTATGCACACTCTGAGCTATGTGGATGGCAAATTAATTTGTTCAAAGGAAAAAAGAGAGAACTTTGAGTAAGAAAGAGTAATAAAACACTGGGCTCTCTTTAAGGCAGCTGTTAGTTATGTTGTTACCACACAGCCAAAAGAAACAATCAAGAAATTCTTAACATCATTTTTGCTTTGGGACATTACTCTTCATCAAATCAGTAGCAAGAAATGCTTTTAGAGAATAATTTGAAATTTGGTGCATTTAGATTGGTTCAAGGTGAGAGGAAGATAAACACACAGGCTTCACTCTGCACACCCCAGGCAGGATTGCCTGTCCTCCTTCATGTACCCAGCAGGGTTTAGCCAGACATTCTGCCTTTCCAGCAGCTCTTACCCTGCTTTGCATGCATGCCAGGAAACCAATTATTTTCTCCCAAGGAGCAGAACAAATCATTGCTGATGTTTGCATCAACCCTCATGTTTCTGGGCTTTTCCCATGTGAGGCAAGTGAGTCAGAGAACACCTTCTTCCTTGGCAGACAGAAACCACCAGAGGAGACACTGGCTGTCATCTAACAAACTCCCACTTCAAGCATTCAGCTACACAGAAAAGCAATGTTCCTCCTATGGCCTGTGTGATGCCTCAACAGTTGTCCTGACAGGTGCTTTACTGCATTTCATATAATTTTTTGCTTTCTGCTGTCTTTGATATCAGAATAGCTGGGAAATAAATGGAACCACAGATTGCAGACTGTTTTAAAATCTCTTTTGTTCAAGAAAGAGCTCTCTCAGATTAGAATAATGATGAAGTACCACCAAAAGTGAAAGAAGGGTTTAGGATGTTGAGGGAGACTTGCAAAGAGTTTGAACATGCTCAGAAGAATCACTATTGTTTCCAACCATGCTATGAGCCAAACGCCTTCCTCAGAGAAAGTCTCAGTTTGTATTATTTATATAGCAATTTCTGCCTAAAGACTAAACCCTTCCAAAGTTTGCAAAATTACCAAAGGGAGGGTTTGATCTTATTTATGTTACTTCTATTAGAAAAAGAATCTCCCAGAAGAATGTCTTTCTGTGAAACTGTTTTATTCAGTTCTTACAACCTTGAGGTATGTATCAAGATTTGGACCCTTAACTTGCTTGGCAGATTTTATTACCATATTACTTGCCTCCTTGGGGTATACAGCTGCTCAGTGAGCCTGTGTTTATAAACGTCTTGAAGGTCCACAGATGGAGAGCTAAGAGAAACAATCTATATTTTTACATTGTATATTCATGTACACTCTCTCTCCTTAAGGCTTGGCTTTGAATACATAGAGAACTAGGGGCTGATACGATTCCCCTTGGGAACACTAACAGAACTTAGTTACTCTTTATTGCTTTACAAACTTGATTTCTATCAGTAGTGCATTATATTCCTATCCAAAGAGAAGCCAACACATCCCAAAGAAAACTGTGTGATAAAAAGAGAATTTTGTCTGCTGAGCTGCATCAGAATGCAAGTAGCCAGTCATCCCCTGCATGAGCGTAGCTAATGGCACAACAGACCGGAGCACAGCAGCAGAAAGCAGGGAACAACACTGCTTACAAGTTGCTACATAAAGTTCTCTGGAGCATTCTTTATCCATGTCACAAAAGAATCTCAGTTGAAGGCAAGCGGTAGGAGAAGGAAGACTACTTTTCAACTCTGAATATGCTTGAGGCCATCCTTTGTATAACACTACTACTCCTGTTTTGAGAAATCCTTCAATATAGACAGTAAGTCTACATTTACACCTACATCAGTCCACTAGGGATAATGCAATTGCAGGTGGAGAAGCCAGCTGGAGAAGCCAGCTGCTCCACGTCCAATTATTCTGAGAAGTTGTAATTGCAATGGTTATGCTTCCCTAGTCACAATAGGAAAAAGAGAAAGCAAAGAGTGGTGGCAGCTAATAAGCTCACAGAAATGGAGTCTGTAATGTTTAGGAAAAGGAAGACAAACACACATGCACACATATTAGAAAGAATTTTCCTAGCTGTTTTCCTTGCAAGCATCCCTAATTAGAAATGCTCACAAATAAAATATCTAAGAAATCAGTTAGTGTTCCTAACTACTGTAGTGGTTTAAATCAAAACAAATAGGTTGTCCTGTCTGTTCCCCCAAAACTGAAGTGAGGGAAAAACAACACAAAAAAGCTCCACGTTGAGACAAAAAGTGAGATAAGAACTTACTGAGCAAATCAGATAATCATAGTTCAAAATACACAATTACCGTAGCCTATTTGCAGAAATAGCACAATGGAAAGCAGCAGAAAATAGAAGCAAGTCCAGTCCCACTGCTCTCTCAGCAGAAGAGAGACAAGACTCAAAAACCTGGAACTCAAAAGCAGCACCCGAAACAGGAGGCCTTCCATGTTCCAATCTGAACTTCAAGCCCCATAATAGTCTACTCCAGACAGCATTTTCATTTTGCAACTGGCTTGAGGCAGGGTGGTATGAATAGCACCAGACTAATATCCAGCCTATGACACTACTCACACAGTTCTTTAGGATTCAACATTTATGCTTCCTAGTTAAAACTTTAAAATTACACATGAAGAATATGTGATGGTTTGGGAGTTACNCTGTTTCCTTTTCACAGCCTATAATATAATTTTCTCTATTAAAATATTCCAATTAGCTCAAACCAGCACAGAATATCTCGACATAAGCAATAAGAGTGAGTTTAAACAACAATTCAGATTTACTCTTCACCAGAATGCAGTTCTTCCTGCAACTTTATTACATATCCAAGATGAGCAACCATATACTGCCCAGCTGGGAGAGTTATTAGCTGAGAAATTCTCACAAACTGCTCACCAATAACAGTGAGAAAACTTCCTTGATTTTTGTCTACAACAACCCTCATAGGGCTCATTAAACTCTAATCTGACCACAAATGGAAAAGCTGTTAACTGTCTGCTTTCTCCAGAGATCATAGAATCATAGAATCAACCAGGTTGGAAGAGACCTCCAAGATCATCCAGTCCAACCTATCGCCCAGACCTATCCAATCAACTAGACCATGGCACTAAGTGCCTCATCCAGTCTCTTCTTGAACACCTCCAGGGATGGTGACTCCACCACCTCCCTGGGCAGCCCATTCCAGTGGCAAATCACTCTCTCTGTGAAGAACTTCCTCCTAATATCCAGCCCATACCACCCCCGACACAATTCGAGACTATGTCCCTTTGTTCTGTTGCTGGTTGCTTGGGAAAAGAGACCAACCCCCACCTGGCTACAACCTCCTTTGAGGTAGTTGTAGACAGCAATGAGGTCACCTCTGAGCCTCCTCTTCTCCTGACTGAACCCCCCCAGCTCCCCCAGCCTCTCCTCATAGAGCTGTGCTCCATGCCCCTTATCAGCTTCATTGCCCTTCTCTGGACACGTCCCAGTACTTCAACATCCCTCTTGAATTGAGGGGCCCAGAACTGGACACTACTCAAGGTGTGGCCTGACCAGTGCTGAGTACAGGGAAAGAGTAACCTCCCTTGCCCTGCTGGCCACACTGTTCCTGATACCCAGGTTTCTTTCACTGAGACTAACAGACAACGTCCATGACTTTTGTAAAGGGGAAAAAAAAAGTGGAAAAATAAAGAAATGTTGTTTTGGAAAAGAGGGTGGACTAAGTAGGCATAGCTGATAATCCAGAATGGGTTTAGAGTTTAGCTAAGGAGACAGTAACCAATTTACAATCCCAAACACTATTCTTCAAACTTATGTCTCTAGTGAGGATGCAATTTGCTGCATTTCTGAAAGACTGTAGAAGAATGAGGACAAATTTACTCCTGTGGATACACAAGGATATATATTTACCAAATCACTACAACTTACACTCCATTTGATTCATGGAAAAAGCTACAGTTAGTATGAGCCCATTTTTAAATCCTTCCCACAACGGTTATGGCTTCTCGTGTGGTGTGTAATGAATGTGTAATGTTGTGCAACGGTCCTTACAGCCCCAACTTCCAGAAAACTAAATGCTGACAAACTGGGGTCATGTCTGTGAAATGTTTCATATGTGCTTTTTGAAAGAATCTGATGACACCACCTTGCTCTCAAGTGTTAAAAGCATTGCCAAAAAATGCCCTCTACTGCAGCTGAAACTTTCTTGTTCAATCCCCAGTAAAAGTAGATTTTTATGTAAGTTTAAGCAAAATCCTATCTACTATTTAGTTACAAATAAAGTGAAACCCTCCATGTTTCTAGTGTTCATTGTAAAAGCAATTACATATAGCTAACGGCCCTCAGTTGGACTAAGCTTGCACTGGTGTCAGTAGGACTGTAAACATTACACCAACAGCCTATCATTACCTGAGCACCCTAGCAGGAAAGCATCACCTCATGTATTTCAGGCAGATGACCATGCTGATAACATCTCATTTCAGCTCCATTCAGTGCAGAGGAGTCAAATCCCACTTTTCCAAGAAGACCATGCCCTTCTCTGCAAAATAACTTGTTTGGAAAGCCCAGCCAGCACTGCAGGTGCTCAGTGCTACAGCTGGAGACCTGCCAAGGGGTGCCAGAAATATGAAGCACCTGGAGGGGAGGGCGTGGCAGTCACTACTTGGCTTTTACAGCTGCAGATATTTCATAGAATGGTTTAGGTTGGAAGGGACCTTAGAGATCACCTACTCCAACCTCCCTCCCACAGGCAGGAACACCTCTTAACTTAGACTTGGCTGCTCAAGGCCTCATCCAGCCTGGCCTTAAACACCCCCAGGGGGGAGGCATCCACAGCATCCCTGGGCAGCCTGTTCCAGAGTCCCACCACTCTTGTAGTGAAGAGCTTCTTCCTAAGATCCAGTGTGAGCCTACTCTCCCTCAGCTTAAAACCATTCTCTCTTGTCCTGTCGCTAGAAACCCTTGTGAGAAGTCCTTGTCCAGCCTTCTTGTAGGATCCCTTCAAGTATTGGAAAGCAGCTATAAGGTCCCCCTGGAGTCTTCTCTTCTCTAGACTGAACAATCCCCAGTTCCCTCAGCCTAACCTCATAGCAGAGGTGTTTCAACCCTTAGATCATCTTTGTGGCCCTCCTCTGGACTCATTCCAACAGCCCTCTGTGAGATTAAGGTGATGGTACCAGAAAACGATGCGTAGAAAAATTCCTATAAACTGGGAAATTTCAATCATGCCTAGCAAATCACACACAAACACCAAAAAAAAAAAAAAAAAAAAAAAGTATTCTTTCTAGGAAGCATTGTCACATATTTGAGAATGAATTATCTGGCTGAAGTATGGGCTACATTTTCCAAGATGAAGACAAAAGTTGTTTGTGATTTTTTAAAGTTACAGTTCTGTGAGAGATAGGTGCAATTTTTGAAAACAATAGCTAGTGTTAAATGTTTCACCACTACTCCACAAAGGGAATTAGAAATTTGAAGCTTGACTTATTAATAGCTCGCAGTAAAAAACACTTCACAACATAGCTTCACATTAATGTAATGCAAGCATTTAAAAAAAAAAAAAAAAGAGTAACATGCTCCTGGGTAGACAGAGCAAGGCTTTGGGACCTCTTCAGTATGGGGAATATTTCCAAGGAAAAGAAAAAAATAATATCTACTGTTTTTTCTTAAGCACAAGAAGTTGGAGCTGTACTCTTATATGTTTAGCCAAATTTACTGCTTCCAAAATTTTCTAGCCTTATTGTGGTGGAAGAAATGAGACAATGATGTGAATGCTAGATATTTTTCAATCTTTAAAACCAAAATTTCTCCTCATCATTCACAGGTAAAATATATAGAACAATTACAATGAATATAGGTATCATAGAGATACACCTGGGATACAAAAGAATCTCTCCAGTAACTGTCACTAAGAGCTATGTTCTAACATTATAAAAATGCGCTTACACATAGCAATAATCAATTGATGTTTCCAGTATGAAGTCGTGATGAAGCTAAAAGCAAAGTTCCCCAAGCACCATAACTAATACCTTAACAGGCAGGTTCAAAACTATTTTAGAATGTTTCCCGGTAAATCCAAAAGTCTTAATTGTTTTTACTTTTTCCTCCAATGTCCCTAATAGCATGGGAATTATGGGAAATAGACTTCTGATCCAGTTCAGTGAGATATCATCACCACAGACACTGCAAGTGTGATTTCAGGTGCTCCAGTCTCCACCTTATTATTACTCCTCATTGTTGTGACAAAGATTAACTGGGAATGGCAGTGCTGCTAGGGCAGGCATCTATATAATCAAAGCTACTGTCATTTATTCTTAGTCTAGGTTATGACACCACAATTTCACAGGCATCACTATGAATACAAAGGAAATCAACCTTTTAAAATTTCACTATTTAAGGCAAGAACAACAGCATATTTGTTGTTAAACTCCATTACCTGAAGGAAATTTCACCTAGCAATAAATTAAGTAAAATTGTTCCATGAATAATAAAGATTTTGTTAAATCAGTTCTAAAGGTTTTTCACTTGTTTGGGGTTTTTTTTGTTGTTGTTGTTGGGGTTTTGTTTTTAAGAACTCAAAGCCTGGGGTGATTTTTTTCTTTGTCCAAGACTTCCCTTAGATGCAAAATATTGTAACCAATTTGGTGGTAACAAGCACTAAGGAATCTTGCTGTGAGATTTCACAATAGAGAGCAGCACAATAGCTAAAGGAAATAATGGCTGTGGCTATGGCAACCCAAAGTGGAATATGTTATTTGCAGTTTATAATCATACTGAGATGCAATTTACACATTACAGGTGTAACAGGACACAATTAGTGTAATCACAAATGACCAATCACAACATGAAGTCAAAGTATTTTTTCAAATTGTGTCTGAAAAGCACAGATCTGACACCTGACGTCTCCTGGGCAACTTCAATTAAAAAAAAAAGAAATAAAAGGGGGTGGGAGAAGAAAACAAAAACTACTCATGCTTAAAATTATTCTGCTTTTTCATTTTATGATCTTCATTTCTTTTCTCTCCTCTTTATTTAGTACAAAGAATATATGCTTACAACACCCGCTATTAAAGTCAGCAGCAAAACTCCCCTTTACTGCAATGTGAACTGACTCCAGGTAAATCACTTGCAATCAGCAACACAGAAAAGCAGAACTGGTGATTGACACGTCACAAGTTCTAATATTATTTTGAGTTGAGTAAAAATCTAGCTATTAACCACTCTAGATTAGGATCTGACAAAGCATAGCCAGTTTGCTGAAACTAGAAATCCATCCATCATATAGACAGGCCTTGGGGGCTGATCTGTAATTTTATCATCTTCCACAAGGAGTCAGCTGTGTGATACCACTATTGGAGACTTTGGAGAAGACCAGGTTGTCACAAACATACAGTGACTATAACCAAGAAATTTGGGTTGTTTTTTAATTACCAAAACAATTAGAAAGCTACTGAAAATGTAGAGGCAAGTTGAAACATGCCAAATGGGACTTGAAAGCCCTTTCGATTTCCTGTGAATACCAGATGTTATGAAATTGTACTTTTTTTTTCTGCTTAGCAGACCAACTGTGAATGTTTTGATTTTCTGAAATATGCCAGACAGGTGCAGTGTCCACTTTGGACAAGCCTGAGTCTTGGTCTATCACTACTTTGTCTTCTACCATTAGCACAGAGGGTTCTCCAAGGCCAGTTTTATTCAGAGCCAGATTTAATGGGAAAGAAATGCAGCTTTAGAAGCCCCATGTAACCATACCTGGTGCAGACCAGGCTCCCAGTCACCACAGAAGAACGCAGCTACTCCCTGGTCATACTGAGGCTGATGGCTGTCACCCGTCTCCCTGAGGAGCATGAATGAATACTGATGAACAGTGTGGCCACCCTACCACCTCTCAAATTTCTGCTCAGTGAAAACAGGGAAATACTTTCTGCATAGAAAATGGTTCCTAAGCTGTAAAACTTCCGTGGGAATTTACTGATGCAAAGCTCCTGATGCAGAAAGCCAGAGAGAAAAAGCTGCTCAAACCAATGCTGAGATCCCACTTCATAGTGCCAGACAAGGAATGAACCTTCATGCCAAGCTCACTTTTGCTAATCAGTAATTTAGCTCACTCTCCTCAGCCATGGCAAACCTGATGTGTTGATCAAAATACTCCTAACTATTTAGCTGATTCATTTTCTGCAACTGAAAATTGCGCTTCACAGCTTAGTCACAGTGGAAACTGTTTACTTTTTAACTTGCAAATTATTTCCTTGAAAGAAAAAAAAAAAAAAGCATAATTCATTCCTAAGCATGAGGGGAAAAAAAATTAAGATACAGTTTTACTGTTTTATATAGACTGTCTCAGCATTTGTTGAAAAAGAACAGAAAATCTTGCATTTATAGATACATTCACTGGAAAAGTATGAAGTGGAAAATACAGAAAAGACACTCAATAAGCAGATTTGCTTTCAAGTAGAGTTAACTTTTAACTCTTTACAGTCTCCACAGAAGCCTCTTTAAAGGTTGGGGAAATTTTGATAGTATGGGTACATTTACTGGAAATTCTAAAAACTTGCATTTTCCCTATATAAGACTTAAAAGCTTTTCATAGAATTCTCTATTAAATACCCAGTCTTACCTTTCATTCATATTAAGAGCAATTACAAAATACTGAAAAATAATTTATAAATCCCAACTTCATTTCCAGATATCACTTCTTCAGTTCAGGGATTAAATACAGCATAACCCATCTGCAAATCGGTATTCACGAGAAAAGAACTGTTAGTATTTGTTATCACTTGTGCAAATACTTCCTTTCACATTCAGTTATTGCCTAGGGTAAAGCCCATCATCAATATTTCTGTGAACAAGTAAAGATTCTCTGTGTACAAAGGGCATACCTTAAAACATAGCCTAGTTTTCAGAAAATATTTGTCCTTGTTGCCTTTGAAGGAAGAGAAAAGAAGCCAGTCTCTTTTAACATGTGATGGCTGGCACTCCCCAGAGCAGAAGTACTGGCTTTTCTTAAAAGCATGGACCTGAAATGAGTGCTTCTACATTTCTTCCCCCAACCTAAGACTATGGTTCCTACATCTATTACAGTTCCTTTCCACATGTATTCTAGAGCGAAAGGTACCGATTCAGTTTCAGGGCCATCATCACATATAGTCACAGCAAAAGCATTTAGGGTATTTAAGAAACCCTTACATGAAGATGTCAAATAGGAGCTTGCAATCTCCTGTTAAATCACCTATGCCATCTGTCCAGAGTTTCCTCAAGAAATTACTGCAAAAACACACAGCCAGGAATATAACAGCATCCTCGGATTTCTTTCTAGATGAGCTCTTAATGTTCAGGATAATTATCTTCTCAACAAGCTTTTGGGTAATAATCACAGACTTTTCCTTTGGAAATGTAAGGACTTCATAAACGGTGAAGACATTTCAGCATCTCAGTTTATATACAGATGAAAGCTATGGCCACAGAAAATTCTTACAAAAATCTCTCTTCAGGGAAAATGAGAAGAGTTTGCTACATTTAGTAAATAATTTAGCAGCTGCATTCCCCCTTTTTTCAGGGAAAGGAATAGGTACATTTTAGCAGAGAAGTACAGTATCAATTTGAGTTAGTTGTGCTCTAACAGGCTCCTGGGTGTCAGGACGAGCAGCTGTGTCCTTCCTCAGCTTCTCACCCAGGGCTATCCACAGGGCTCAGCATCCCTGACTGCCACCACTCAGCACTTAGATTATGCCTTAGCAGTAGATATGAACACAGTATCGATCAGAACTACAGCAACACACCAGGCTTCAAGAGCTGTGATTTCTGTTATGTGCATCCACCATGATCTTTTTTCCATAATGCAATTGCACCTACATAGAAGGGGCTTTCTTGAAAGAAAAGGATCAACAATCTCCCAGTAATGTTCCAAAACATTGCCAAAATATTGCAGTTTGACAGCAACGTTTGCTGAACTCATTTGACATCTGTCTGAAAATTGCCTGAGAACAGTTTGCAAGATTCTCAAATGTGCTCATTATCTGGAGGATATTTTTGATGTGCAGACAGCTCACAAAAGGTTTGCTGCAAACACTCCATTTCCATCAGGTCAATTACTTACAGAAGTTACAGAGTAATGCTTTTTGTGCTCCGACTGAGCGACTTCCCTGGCTCACACACCATGAGCTGCGAATAACGCAGTTAAGTGCACAATATTGAGTCCCAACATGGAAACGTGATGCTAAATATTTGCTTTTTAACAGCCATCTACACCAGCAAAGCTTGAGCCTTTGATTACTTGCAATATGGCAGTGAGTTTGGGAAAAGGGATAGACTGAATTAAAATATTCTTAAAACAAGGATCCAAGAGCTTAATATTGCTGCTGCCCTGCTAAAAAGCTTTCTTCCATCTCACAGAACAAAGGAAAGGAGGTGATGCTTCCCTTGCCTGTGCCAATATCCCCAAACATGATGTACCCTGTCCCAGCAGCCAAAATCCAAAACTGATTAAACCTTTCCACTCTTCCTGTGACAAAACATATTCTGCTATCAGAGAGTCTTCAAACTTCATGAATCCAGTATCAGGACTAGAAACAAAAATATATTAATGAATTTGCAACACATTCTAATAGTTAAGACAGCTTTTGATATATATATACACACTACTAACTAGGCTAAAAACATTCTGAAGAACTTCCAGTCAAACTGCTAAAGCATCCACAATAACGTGCAGGCATTGAAGTGCTTTCAAGTTGTTAATTAGATGAAAGCAGTGACCTTAATTCACCTACTTTATTCCTCCTCTTCTCTAAATGAGTAGTTAACACAAATTTTAAGGTACTATAATTTGAGAACATGAATTTTACATTCCCATTTCATTCCTTGTAATTCACATTCTTGATATACAATTCCCATATATTGCATGGCTACAGAATTTAGTTTCAGGTCACAACACATGACAAGGAAAAGACCTGTCACAGACTGATGATGAATAATTTTGTAAGATACCTTTAACACAGGAGTAATTTTATGAAAGTCTGAGTTAGGCACATGTTGAGCTCCTAAGTGAGTTAGCATCATCTTTAATAACAGAATTTGGCAATCTCTGAAATTCTTGACTACTATATCATCACAAATTATGTATTTCAGTGCTTAATTCATATTTCTCTGTCTAATCAAGCTATTTATTTTCTTGCTTGTGTGATCTAAACATTATTGGAATTACTGTGCAGGAACAGTGTTACTGGAAATAATTTGCAGAAAATTTGCCCTAGGGCCAAGAAAGCACTCAACAGTTATTTACCTAACCTCTGCTGTGATCCTGCAAAGAGAAAGACCACTCCTGAAAGTGACAATAATCTCAGCTAAAACAGCAGACTAAGATTCCTCAGCAAATTTTGGCTTGTATTGGCACTGTCAATTTTGAGAGAAAGCAGGGAGCTTGATTTTTTTGTTTTCCTCTCAATTTTCCTCAAAAACATATTACATCTAAAACGTCAGGAAACTACAACCAGTTCACTCTTAACAAATTAATGTGTGCTTTGCTCAAAAATCGCTACAGAGATGGTGTAAAATACTCCAGACCAAAGAACACTATCTAAACTCTTTTTTTTCTTTAAAGCAAAAGAAACAAAACCAAGAACCACACACACAAACCAAAAAAGCCCCGCGAACAAAACAAACACACATATAAACCCCACTAAAACTAAGCAACCAACCAACCAACAGAAAACAAACAAACAAAAAACCACACCACAGAAAAAGATAAACTTATTTCAAGAGACAGAAATCTAAGGGCCAATATAAGAAACATTTCTCCTGGACAGTTATCTCCAGATTTTTTTAATGGAGCAAAAAATTCCCTAAGATGGTTTGGAATCTTTTTTCAAAATGATGGAAGGATTTTGTTGCTTCTAATCCTTTCAAAGGACACAAGACTGGACATCACAGCCATGACACTGCCAGTTTGAAAAGCCATTTTATGTAATTTTGCAGTTTTCAAGAAGCACTGGTTACAATTTTCCTTTCCCTCTGATATCTGCACAGTGTTCATGATAACTAATGCACCTACTTTTATTAAAGACAAACTGTAGAGCTGTATACGTTCATTTACAGCATGCAATATATAGTTTCCTAAAATAATTAATCATATACAGAACATAAAAAATACTTGGAGACCTTAATGCTGGAGTCCATTAAATACATTGACCTACATAGCTCTCAGTATACATCTCAAATCCATGACTGCTGTATTTCTTAACACAGCTTTCTAGACCTTACACTCACATTTTCATTATGCTACAGCATTTCATGCTTAGTGATTTCCCCTCTGGAGTTTCCAGTGGTGTAATTATCAGAGATTCACAATGAAAAGGAAGAAAACCAACCTGCCAGATCAGTGATGTGTTTTGCTTTTCTTTGAACTGTGTCTCAGTGACTCCAGCAGGTTGTTACACTAGGAAGGATCAGGCATTACAGTAGCATTTCTGTATATATTTATCACAATTGTATTTATGTACATTTGTGCACCAAGATCATTGTATTTTGCAGTCCTATCAAGAAATTAAGGGCCTCACTTAAATAGACTGCTCCCAAAGATTTACTGCTACTGCTTGGTGGAAAAAGATCACATACCCCAAGTCCTGTCACAAGGAGCAAAGGCAATCACAGTCAACCTCTACCTCAGCAAATTACCATGGTTATAGGGCAAAATGAATTGAAACTGATGAAGCTCTGAAACGTGCCACAACTTCACCTCATACCCTGTTTCATGGAAGGGGAGAGGAGTATGTGGGTTCTGCTCATTAAATCACCAAAAGTGTACGTAACAAAGACTAGTAGGACAGTCCTAGCTGTAAGTATCTATAAGGAGACTGTAGTCTGTTCATATTGAGCAAACTTTCCTTTTGTTTCTATGCTGATTTAAGCCTCAGTGTGAAATAGTGACAGAGGTTGCCTAGAGGGTAGCTCCATCTACACAAACCCTAAGCAATGTATCACCTGGCAGGAGATCCTGCCACGGGGCCATCTCCAGGGCCACACTCTCAATTGCTTTTAAAGAATGAAAAGAGACCATACATATCCAGCATGGGGAAAGCATGGGCTCTTTCAAAAGCATTTTGATATAATACAAGCAACATGTCAAAGTGGCATGGAAACAGAAGGAGCATTTCTAAGGCAGGCCTCCTATCCTTTTATCTGAATCCATATATATTGATCTATCCAACATTTCAGAGATCCTTGTGTAAAGTTTGTCTGTTGGATGCTTCTATCCTTTAGCTCTGAAGCAACGCAATGACAAAACAGAGAAATGTGGAGCCTACAGGCACTCTCCAGCTATGGGTGTGCCTTGGGAGAGTCAGCACTGATCCAGCAGGATTACTGCAGCTTGACTCTCTTCCACAAAATGCTGATAAAGAGAGCTTGTTTCCTGGGAACCAGTTAAGAAAAATGAAACTTCAGGGCTGGCACATTCCCCAGATACAGGGAAGTCTCTAAGCTCCCTGATGCCAGAGGCAGGGCTGGTATAGCAGCAAAGGGCCACTAAGGCAGGTGCCCCAGACTTGCAGGCAAGTGCTCTGCATGTCAGCTAGCAAAGTGACAGTGTGAATAGGCTGCCATTTGATTACATGGTATACAAATGATGTGTGCTCCTGAAAAGTACACTGGTTTGGGTGAGGGTGGTGGAGAAGAGAAGAAAGCCAATAAAATAACTGCAATGTGTTAATTTATTTCTAGACTTCTATGGAGTCTACTTGGGCACTGATCTCTACATGGGTAAGAAGCATATGTTTCTCTCTCCCTTCTCTGTCTCATTTTGTGTGATTCCAATCAGTCCCATTCTGTCTGCCACAAAACCAGGCAACATTTAGACAAAATGAGATTTGTTGGTATTAATGTGCATATTTGACACCAATGCTATTAATCTTAAAAATAAAGTCTGTTATTTTTCATTCTTTAAATAGAATCATAGAATGCACCAGGTTGAAAAGGACTTCTAGAGGTCATCTAGTCCAACCTCTCTGCAGTAAGCAGGAACATCACCAACTTATCAATAAAATAATTTTTAAATGTTCTATGATATATTTGGAAAGCTTGTCCAGAACAAATGCTAAGTGGCAAGAAAATGCCAGAAACCAGAAACTTATCTTCATTTATCTTTAAAATTACAAAAGTAGCCGATATGCTATGCATACCTAACTTTTTTTTATTGCCATCTATGAGAACTATCAATCATAAAAGTGTTACTTCAGTTATACTGCTATATTCTAGTATACTATCTTGCATTATAGTACCTCACAAGAAAAGAAAGGGTATCTGAGAAATGCATTAAGACACTTAGCTTATTAATGGACAGTCATATTTAAGCTCATTTTTCTTGCCTAGGGCTTTTCTGATACAGCAATAAAAATTTCTTCTTCATATTTTTCAGAAATAACAGAAAATCAAAAAAAATGGAAGTCGCTGCTAGTAAAAGAAGAAAAGCTGTGTATCACCAGGGTTAATAACTACTATGTGAGACCTATGAATGATTACAGAGTTACTGTTCTATATCGAACTTCCAAGTCTCATTAATAATATGCTGCCTCTCCGGGACACAGGTGTGCTCACAGTACAAAGGCTGTTTATTCATCACATGGAATAGAAGAGCTAGAGGAACAATGGCTTCAAAGGTCTCATGCTTATATATTCTGACAGTAGTTTGTTGGGCAAGTGCTCTTTGGTACTTAAGTATAACTCGTCCTACTTCTTCCTACACTGGCCATAGACAGATCAGTAGCATATCTATAGCCAGAAAAAACGTTTCCTTTGGCAACATAAGAACTCGACCTATCAATCCACATTCTTTCGACTTTCTTATCAATGAACCCAACAAATGTGAGAAGAGCATCCCTTTCTTGGTCATCCTTATCAGCACGACTCACAAAGAGTTTGATGCGAGGCAAGCCATTCGAGAAACATGGGGAGATGAAAACAACTTTAAAGGAATTAAAATCGCCACACTGTTTCTCCTTGGAAAAAATGCAGATCCTGTGTTAAATCAAATGGTAGAGCAAGAAAGCCAGATTTTCCATGACATTATCGTGGAGGATTTTATCGACTCTTATCATAACCTCACTCTGAAAACACTGATGGGGATGAGGTGGGTAGCAACGTTTTGTTCAAAAGCAAAGTATGTTATGAAGACAGATAGCGATATTTTTGTAAATATGGATAATCTTATTTATAAGCTGCTCAAACCTAATACCAAGCCAAGGAGAAGGTACTTCACTGGTTATGTTATAAACGGAGGACCAATAAGAGATGTTCGCAGCAAGTGGTACATGCCAAGAGATTTGTACCCTGACAGCAATTACCCACCCTTCTGTTCAGGCACCGGCTACATTTTTTCAGCGGATGTAGCAGAACTGATTTACAAAACCTCCCTTCATACCAGACTTCTTCATCTTGAAGATGTATATGTTGGACTCTGTCTTCGGAAGCTGGGCATTCACCCCTTCCAAAACAGTGGTTTTAATCACTGGAAAATGGCCTACAGCTTGTGCAGGTACCGCAGAGTTATCACAGTGCACCAGATAACACCAGAAGAAATGCACAGAATTTGGAATGACATGTCCAGCAAGAAACATCTCAGATGTTAAGATTTTTATTGATGTAAATACCTTTTTTTTTTTTAAATCATTTAATTTGGTTATTTTTTGACAAAGCAATCTGCTGATTTACAGGTTAAACTGTGGGATGCTAACTATTGAGAATTTTTAATGACTGACTTTTCATTCACATTCTGACTACAGGTTTACAGACTTCAGGCTCTTTTCATAAAGATGTAACACCAACCAAAAAGATCTACAGTCAAATCACAATTTTTTTTATATTATCCTCTATTACACATATCATTTCCCGCATCTGTATGTAAAAGGACAGTAATAAACTACTATGAGCTGCTTAACAGTTTATGCCCCAGCCACTGAAATAAGACATGGGCCCTAAGAAAGGAAGAATTACAAACACACTTCTATTCCTTTTTTTGGCACCTTATGACCATCTCTGTTTGGAGCTTTATTGATGAATCAAGCAGTATACATTTGCACTGACCTCTTACACCTATCTTGACATGCTTTTTTTCATAGTACAATGTGCACAATTCTCAAACAGCTTACCAATGGCGTAATAGCAGAATTTAGACCAGTAAGAACATCAAAGTCTCATAGGCCTTAGAAACACACTGTGGTATATTTTTAATCCACCAAGTGATATTCTTTTATTTCAGAAGATATCCATTTCTGCCCAAAGTAGTTACCAAGAGATCTAATACAGTTTTTTGAAGTTAAGTACATGAAAGAAGACATGGGAGATGTATGAAATACACGTGAGAAAAGTATTAGTAGCTTTTAACTGATAGTCTCAAAGTACAGTGTTTCTCACTAGTATCAGTAGATCTCTCCATTAAGTGTATTGCATAGCAATATGTAACTATATTGAATTATAAAAGCATCAATAGCAATGTATTTTTTCAACATGTGTCAGTGCGATATTTACCTAAGAAAAGGTAACACAACATCAAATTTTTAAGGATAAGCTCTACTTTTTGCTAAAACACACATGAATGAGATGCTCTGTTCATAGGCCAACAGAGTACATAAGAGTTACTTACAACTTCCAGAGCAGAACAGAGAGCTTTTAGAAATCTCCTATTAAAGAAAAACAAATTCTAGCCTTTGTTACAAATTTGCAGCTTTCAGGCTACTCAGCACAGAGACAACATGCACTGAGGTCCTGCTCAAGAGATCTCCAGAACACGAGACAGAAATTAAATACACAAAGTTTCACTCATGTTCCCTAAAGTTCTTACATTTTGAATATGAATGTTGAATGAAATGGAGTGTCATGTGTCCAGGATTTGGATAGGATGGGGTCAGTTTTTTACCAAATTATTTCCTGGAAAATTCAAGCCATTTCTATACACTTTCTATACCATATCTATACACTTTCTAGCAAAGAGCTAAATAAGACATTGCTCAGCAAATACTTGGAATAAAAAATTCAGACAAGTTATGAAACTGATTAGAAGTACTATTAGCTGTCTATTACTCACACTGTCCACAGGACACACAAAGGACTCTTTCATCTCAGTTACATACAGCATATGAAAAACTGTTCCATCTCTATGTTATTCAGAATGTCTATAGAGTTGTCAGAAATTAACCAAGAATTTAAAGAAAAAATCTGACCTGATTTTCCATAGCTGTACATAGCACTTTATAACAGTAACAGAAGAATGAAAATACTACTCTAAAAGCTTTTTCATGGCAAATTGTTAGTCTTATTCACAGATGCAGCATAACCATTTTGAAAAGAACTACCTACAAGGTGAAGTGCACTTGGCCTTCAAGCTACAAGCTGTAGTTGTCTCAAACAAATCTATTTCAGATTTGAATATGAAGCTGAAAAACAGACAACCCGGGAGTTACTGCTAATCAGCAGGAGCTTGTGCACCCTTCATACATGAAAATAAGTAATTCTATGTAGAAATACACAATCTCTTGGAGTATAATTAAGATTTATCCTTCCCTAGTCGACCTAGTCCTTATTATAGTTGCTCTTGCTTCCTGTCAAACTCAGAACTCCAGCTAAACAAGGTCAAACTAATTGCATAGATAAATATATAAACCATATGCTGACTCGAAGTTCAACCTTCCTTATCCAAGCCCCAGAAAATGCTTGTTTAAGAAGGGAATGGAAGGTGGAATTCATCCCCAGCCCTCTGCTAGATCAGACAGCATGGATGCCATCCTACCAGGAGTACACTCTGTAATAATTTCAACCCAAAGGCTGAAATCACTTGTGCTATCCTTCTGCACTGTGCAGTAATTTGGGGTTTCTGAATCCACAACCAAATGGATTTGGTGGCCTTACTTCTCCTGATGATGCTTCTGTGGCCTTTGGTTAGTAACCAAGAGGACAGCAAGGCTCCCAGTCCAGATACCTCAGGGCTCTCAAGTAACACAATAGCCTTGAATTTCTCCTAGTACAAGTAGACTACATTCATGATTGGAAGGTACACCTTGAAAATAGTATTTGAAAAAAAAAAAAAAAACACAAACAGACTTGCCATTTATAAATAGATAGCTCAACAGAAGTGTAAATGTTCATCGTGAAACTGATGTACATATTTCTAAGGCATTTTCTTCTGTATTTAGCTGTGTATATATGTAGAGTCTGCTTGCTACATAGTATTTCGTTATGCATGGAACTGAGTTAGGCGTTATATTTGTCAAGTGTTTCAAGAGCCTTAAGCATGTGTGCCCTAACTTTTGAATGTACAAGATCTTTTTTTCTTTCATTGTCAAGTGAATCCAAAAGAACAGAACAAACCTCTAATTTTATACCACTGCTAATTTTATGATACTAGACTTCACTATCTTGTTACACTCACTTACATACCAGATTTATTATTTCCTCTTTGCTCAGAAATTGCAGTATTGCAATCTGGAGCTACAAAGGGAGCAATACATCTACTCAATAGGTACAGCTTACTGTTCCACTCAGTAGTACTTGTGCCACATGGGGTACTGTTAACAAGCAAGTGTTTGCATAAGCCTCCTTTAATCAAATAAATATTTTTGTTACATTAAAGGCCATTTTGTGTCACTGGGCATGGGACAAATGACAACTTGGTTAAGACGTGTTGGCTTCTAGTCACTTCAAAAGTGTGACTATAACCACGTTTTGGTGCCAAAACATACAGGGACAAAGCACATTTGAGAGAAGCAGCTGGGGGCAAATCAGAAATGCCTCTCTTTAGGAGGAGGTTTTCAATAAAGCATTTTTTCTTGCTAAAACCATGGGAGTATTTAAATGGAAGTCTCAAGGTTCATTTCCCATCTTTCCTAATAATAAGTATCACTTTTGATTCTTTCTTGAGATTTTTTTTTTGTTGTTGTTATAATGTAGATGGCAATGGCAATTTGTAAATGAAGAGTGTAATTAACTAGAAAAGCTCGTCAACAGTAACCAAACTTTAGGTGTATCATTATATGACTGGCTGTACTTATGTATTTATTTGTCTAAATTGTATATATTGTTTCATCTATAGTGTCTGTAGGAGTGCATTCTTTTAGGATTAGAGTATTATTTACAGTTTTGTGGGATTGCCAGCAAAGCTGCTAATCAAGATACTATTTTTTTGTATCGACGTGAAATAATTAAAAAAAATTAAGAACAAATTCAAATGAAAAATTGAAGGTGTCCTTTTTAAGTTTTCTTCCTCACTTTTTTCTAGAAGTGTAGATGGTACCATCTAAAAATGCAATTCCAGTGAATAGATTCATTTGTCATAAGGAAGAATATTATGCTGTAAAAGCAGAGTATTTTTTAAAATTTTGAAAAAAAATAAACACAACCAAAATATTACTTTTATTCATTAGTTGTGCAACAATTTCATCAAGCTCATGCTCACACTGATCAGATGTACTACTTCATTTAACAAAGACAATCTTAAAACAGCCATGGCAATATCTGGCAAATAGCAGATGGGTTCATCACCAGCTTTGCCCCATTCAGCTGTTTTGGTGTCCCCAGCTAACGAGACCAGTTTGGCAGTTTTAAGGTAGCAAGGCTGTTTGACTCCCTTGGCCCTGCAACATGTACCTTACATAGCCCTGCAAAGGTGCCTTAGCACATACGCTTGTAGCCATGGAAAGCTACATGCAGGTAAAACAGAAAGCACAAGTGTCCCAAAAGCTGCCTCTCATAAAAGTACAATCAACTCGCTTTCAAATTGCAGGATGACCTTAAGGAGAGCACCCACACAGAGGAAAGGGGTCCTCCCCATCTTTTTAGAGGCACATGCTGATCCTGACAGAGACTTTGGCTTCCCAAGCCCTCACAAAGCACAATCTGAATACACTCAGATTACCCAGTTAGTGTTTGTCTCCTAGTACAAATATATTAAGATGCCATTTTATCCGATAGGAAGGCCTGTGTGAACTTAGGGTCTTACATCAAAAGAAGAGAACATTGTCCCCTTTTTTCCATATAGGAAGAAATACCAAATCTCTTTTACTACTGGTTGCAGAGCTGATTCATGAAACTGAGAGGAGAATAACACACACCCCTGAGAAGAAACAGCTTTTCCAAACTGAAGTATATTTTCTTTGGGTCACTTTTTTCAGAAGCAGCTAAGACTCCTATGGAGTCCTCAAGCACCCCTAGAGTGTCTACAGCAGTACAGCAACTTCATGAATCATAATGGCATACTTTAAAACAACAGCAGCTTCACAGAGTAAGATCCCCTCCAATCATTTTCATTTCAATTCAAGAGAGACAGATCTACTGGAGAAAGTCCAACGGAGAGCTATGAGGGTGATTGCAGGACTTCAACATCTCTCTTACAAAGAAAGGCTGAGAGACCTGGTGCTGTTTAGTCTTGAGAAGGGAAGGCTGAGAGGGGATCTTACCAATAGCTATAACTATCTGAGGGGTGAGTGTCAAGATGAAGGCACCAGTCTCTTTTCAGTGGTGTCCAGTGATAGGATAAGCAAGAACACAAGAAGTTCCACTTTAACACGAGGACACACTTCTTTACAGTGAGGGTGATGGAGCACTAGATCAGGCCACCCATAGCGTTTGTGGAGTCTCCTTCTCTGGAGACTTTCAAAACCCACTTGGATGCATTCCTGTGTGGCCTGCCCTAGGCAATCCTGCTTTGACAGGGGAGTTGGACTCAATCTCTGGAGGTCACTTCCAACCCCTAATATTCTGTGATTTTTTCTCTTAACTATACAGCCTGAGTCTAATTGCAACACTTACATGGTGTTTAATTAATATACAGCTTGAAGATATACAGATATTAGCACTAGTAGTGTAGACTTCACATAGCTTGATAATCTCAATTACAAGCATTCTGTTTTCTCATTTACTTAATTGATTTTAATTTTTTTTTAAAGTTGCACTGCCCTATATGAAAACAATGTGCAAAAAACTTCTTAAAACCACTGATGCTGACCTGTTCAAGCAGCAACATGCCAGAGAAGGAGATCCCTATGACATGAAACAAACACCATACTGAATATTATGTTTATTTTTCTCTTTTTAAAAATAAGATATAAAACAGAAGAGGAGAAGTGATCTGGAAAAATAAAATAAGAATATGCCTTATTGATTCAACTGCACCTGTAATAGTTATCTCAAAACTCTCCTCTCACGACATGCCCAACACAGGAATAAAAGAATCTGTTCTTCTCTGCATTAGCTGACTCTGCATTATAAGTCTGCCTCATCGGAAAGAGCTAAGGAGAACAAAAGGTGATTTATTTGTCATGCAGGGTTTATCCTTGAGCATTTATTCTGCAAAGGCAGCTGAGCAGAATTATGTGCAATGGTTTGGTAATGCAGACAAACTTATTTGGGAAAGCAAATATCCCAAACTCAAGGCATGCTGGGTAACACCTACCATATCTGCAATTATCAAGGATAATTTCAATCCTTACATCCCTTTTTCCATTAGGAGTTCCTTTCTCTGGCCTATTTTCTAGGATGACCTCTTTCCTCAGAGAGAAAGCAGACCTCTTACAACACCTTTGCACAGCAGTAGAAGCAAGGGGGAAGCAGAGAACTCCCTACTGCATCGTTAAGGAAGTCTGGCAGGCTCAGAGTACAAAATTACTTAGCACAATATCCATTTTATACCACGGGTGGCACAGAGGTGAGACTGACTGGCCTGCAGTTTCCTGAATCTTCCTTTTGTCCCTTTTTAAAAACTAGGGTTATGTTCTCCCTTTTCCGCTCAATTGAAACTTCAATGGACTGCCACAAACTTCTCAAATATCTTGATTTGGGCACTGGTTATGGCTTATCTTACTTACGTAGCTGACATCTTTACTGCCAAAAGAGGATGGATGTCTGGATCTTGATACACTAGTGTTTGGGCTTCAAGTGCATCATGCTTAGATGACACATTGGTTCTTAGTCAGTATAGGGCATTTATAAGAACACATTAAAGGAAAAAGAGTGCCAAAATGTAGCAAGAGCAGAATGGCATAAAACATTTTGAAACATTTTTTATTATTATTTACAACTTCAATAAAATCCCTCCTAAAAAAGAATATACTGCAAAAAAATTCAACAGATATTCAAGGTCAATGATATCCATTATCTGCTGTACTACAAATTCCATTTGAATCAAGCTGTCTGAGGCAAACCAGGTTTTACTCAAGTCACAAGCCTCATCAGTTTCAACAGGATTTATGTCTGTTTATAAAGGGTTGAATTTTGTTCTTTTTGTTCAGCACAAGCATTACTCCTACTTTCAGTGAAAGCAAGTGAGAAACTGTGAAGGTTTCTGGGGAAGAACACTGTATTCCAGGTATCACTTTTCTCATCAGAAATCTCACCCCTTACTGAATGCAAGCATGGAGTAGCAATCTCCCCAATCTGCCATATAGCCTACACGTTACAAAGACAAAGCAGAACATAAGATCTACAGGCTTCTGACCTGTGCAACAAAAGCAGGCATAACACCAGCTCTCAACTGGAGAGGGTTCTGTGTTGAGCTATCACCTGGCTCTCTGCCATTTCACAAACATATTATACTCGTAAAATGTCTGTTTCTCAGCATTAACAAACACATGCCACTGGCCAGAGCAAGAGCCCCACAGGGCCATGCCTACCTCTTGCAATTGCTCCTTTTTCATTCTGTACACACCTCTTATTTATATAGTCGTTGCACTGGAGAGAAAGAAAGAAAAGAAAAAAAAAGGTATACCTTTTCTGAATTTAATTAACCTGAAAGAATCCCAATGCCTTTGTCTTCTGTGACTTGAGCGGTGTGGCTGGAAGTCCTCACCAGTGAAAAATGAGGCAAAGACTTTGTTTAACACCTCAGCCTTCTCCATATCCTAGGTAACCCAGTCTCTCATGCCCTTCTAAGAGGGCCAACATATTCCTTTGTTTTATCATCATACTCTGTCCTGTACTGGTGAGGTTGACTCACTACTTCCCAAGCACTATTTTATTGTAACCAATTACAGCATGCCCACACGAGGAATTACAAACCTAACTGATGTCAAGGTTGATGACAGGCTGCTTTAATTGGTCATTAAAAGCCAGTATTATTTATTGTCTTGTTACTTGGATTCAGCATTTCTACACATGAGGATAAAACTAATGGTCTAGAAAAAAAGAATATATACAGGACGTAATTAAAATCTCATTTTTTGACTAGCGGAACATACATGCACACAATGCAAGTACTGGCATATACTTGGAAGTATAGCTTATGGAAGCACACACTTTAATTTGTATTATATTGCAATTTAACTGTTACTTGAAACAGTTGAACAACATTTTAAATTGATTTAATTACTTGTAAAAGTATTGACTTGTGTTAATTAGGTGCAATAAATTACTTACACAGTGGTTCAGAGATTCCTTAAAATGGGGGGTTGAACCTGCAGCAGTATCTATACAGAAACAAACCAAGCCTTGCAAGCCAGTATTTGACAAAATATCTGTTGGTTATCTGTCTTATCAATATAGAAACAAGATTTCAAAACTCCACCACATTCATACATGACAAAAATGTGCCTGTAATGACAGATAATTGCTGTACATTTGCACCTTAGAGATAGATGAATGTCATGACTATCATGTAGACAATATATCTATTCATATGCTTAGAAGAACAATTGAAGTGTGTGTTTAAGGTAACTAGTGCGAGGTTATTACTGTTGTCCTCCTTTAAAGTCATTTGCTAAAATGTAAGTCACCTGGACAAAGGTCAACAGGCTAATCTGAATGTGTATTAGCCTACAAAATATTTAAATTTCTATTTATGGTTTAATCTCCTGATGGTTCTTCTTATCTTGAACTCTGGGAGCATCCTGTAACAAAAAGCCTTCTTACCTGAGAAGAACCAGCTTTAATAAACTACAAACAAAAATGATCAGCAAGGGAACTCCTTTCTGACTGAGGCTGGCAGGTCCCTCCCACCTCGAAGAGAAAGGGCTGCCCTCATAGCATGGCTACATGCTCATGGCTCCAGATCCATTGAGACCCTACAGATTCAATACCCTGAAGACTCGCATCAGCCCCAGGTTTAGGTGCTTCCCAGCATAGTCAGACAGAAAGGCTGGAGGATCCTTGGTTACATCTTGGTACAAAGCCGTTGTTCCCCAGTGGAATATTTTACTCTGGAGAATAAATCATGGGGCTCCCAAACATTAAACTTTAGGATTTCTAGACTGTAATGAGAGAGAATTCTTAGCAGATAAAGTTGTCTTGTTTATGATAAATCATGTATTTCCTGGGCATTTTCTATGATGAAATGCCCTAGATTTTTTTATGCTTTTGAAATTGCTCTGCTGGAAATGTCATTGAAAATGAACTAATGCTTTTATCTTCTGCTAAACTCAAGAGAAATACCACTTCAAAGGAGTATCTGATATTTCATTTGAATGCTGGAAAAGCCACATCAGTAAGTAAACTAAAAACCATATGGATTGTCAGTATTAATACTACTGCCTGCCTATACTTTTCTTTTCTGACTCTGATCGGCAATCACATTGCACTCTCTTCTTTTCCATGTCCTTAATTTCAAAAGCATCTAATAGTTTGGTTTTGGGCACTTTTTGGTTGGTTGAGGATTTTTTTGCTTTGATTTGGTTTTTGGGGTTTTGTTTGCTTGCTTGTTGGTTGCTTGTGTGTGTGTTTTGGTTTGGTGGGTTTTGTTGGGGTTTTTTTGGGGGGGGGATATGTGTTGGTTTTGTCAGCTTTGTTTTGTTTAAAGGCATCACAATTTATTTAGGAAAAAAAAAATTATTGTGATGTAAACATAGTTAAAGTATACCAGATGGCACCTAGAGGGTTGTACTTGCGTGCACACACTGGCTGGCAACATGTATGTGAAATACAGAAATGAAATGAGAAGAATTTTCTTGTTCCTTGATGGTGCTGTGAGGAGCACGTGTGCTGGTTCATGAGAAGACACTACAGAAACAAGACTACCCTTTCCCAGGCTTCACTTTTACTAACTGTGCTATTGTTTGACAGCAGGAAAACCTGACCTATTTGGAGACTGGGGGTTGGACTTAGAGGTCCTTTCTAATCCAAACCATTCTATGAAATAAAGTGGAAACACCACCACCAAATATCCATATATGAAGAAAGTCTACACAGCAGAAAGAACAAGGAAGCCTCATTGGAGGACTGGACACAAAAGAAATTGGAAGCTGCCAAAGTTTTAGTGTAGGTGTCAACGTAGGTGACAAAAACTACTGGGTTTGAAGGCTCTATCAGATAATAACAAAGCTTTAGAAAAACACATTATGAAATTTCACATTTGCCACAAATATCTCTGCTGCATCAAAAGAAAAGTGGCCAGCAGGACAAGGGAGGTGACTTTCTCATTCTGCTGAGACCATACATGGAACACTGCACCCAGCTCTAGAACCTCCAACACGAGAACTGAATTGAACTGTTGGAGCACATTTGGAGAAGGGCTACAAAATTATGAAAGGGCTGGAACACCTCTCCTGTGAAGATGGGCAAGAGTTGGGGTTATGCAGCCTAAAGAAGAGAAGGTTATTGCACCTTCTAGTACCTAAAGGGCACCCTACAGGACATCAGAGAGGGACTTTTTACCAAGGCATGTAGTGACAAGACAAGGGGTAACTGGAAGAAGCAAGATATAGATTAGATATTAGGAAGAAGTTCTTCCCCATGAGGGAAATGAGGCAATGGAACAGGTTGCTCAGAGTTGTGGAGGCTTCAGCCCTAAGTGTTCAAAGCCACGCTGGCTAAGGCCTTGAGCAACCTAGTCTAGTAAGATGTGTCCCTGCTTATGGCAGAGGAGTTGGAGCTAGATCATCTTTAAGATGCTTTCCAACCCAAAAATGCTACGATTCTGTGATTCTATTTGCTTTAGGCAGTACTTCATGAGCAAGGCAACATCACCCATGGGATCTGCAGCTGTCTGTAACACATCAGACAGTTGGCAACAGATTATCTTAACAGTTAAAATACACATTTGTGAAACTACTCTTTTAATCTTATCAGTACCCACACATGGTGAAAAGCAGACCAAATATTGTAAAAGCAGTTGTGAGATCACTACCATTTGTTCTCATGGAGGATTTAACTTATCAGATGTCTGCTGGAAATGCAATAGAGCAGAGGAAACAGTCTAGAATATTCCTGGAGGGTGTGGAAGGTAACTTTCTGATGCATCTGGTGAGTAAGCCAACTCAGGAAGGATCCCTGCTAGACCTGTTATTCATGAACAGAGGACTTACAAAGTGAAGGTGATCCACCACACCAAATGCACTACTACAAATGCAGAGAAGCCTAAGGGGCTGAAAGGGATCCACCCACAGGTACTGAGAGAGCTGTCAGAAGTGCTCACCAAGCCACCTTCCATCATTTACCAGCAGTCCTGGCCAGGTGGGGAAATCCCAACTGACTGGATATTGGCAAATATGATGTCCGTCTACAAGGGCCAAAAGGAGGATCCAGGGAACTACAGGCCTGTCAGCCTGACCTTGGTGCCAGGGAAGGTTATGGAGCAGATCATTCTCAGCACCATCACGCGTCACATACAGGACAAATAGGTGATCAGGGACGGTCAGCACAGGTTCATGAAAGGCAGGTTCTGCTTGATAAATCTGATCTATGATAAGGCGACCCACTTACTGCATGATGTAAAAGCTGTGGCTGTTGCCAGCAGCGTGCCCAGATGACCAAGGAGGCCAAAAGCCTCTTGGACTCTCATAAACAGTGTGACCAGAAAGACTAGAAGGGTGATTGTCCCCTTGTACTCAGCACTGGTGAGACCATTCCTTGCATTTTGTGTTTAGTTTTGGGCCCCTCAGTACAAGGACACGGAAGTGCTACAAGGAGGGTAACAAAACTGGTGAATGGTCTACAGCACAAGTCTTACGAGGAGCAGCTGAGGGAACTGGGGTTGTTTAACTTAAAGAAAAGCAACTGAGGGGAGACCTTACTACTCTCTACAACAACCTGAAAGAAGATGGTGGCTAGGTGGAAGCAATATAAATTTAAATGGTATACACCATGAACTCAGCTTTGCCTGCTTGACTATTAAAGTGAAATATGTATGGGTACTATTTTGTATCTTGCAAAATAAGTGCATTTATATCCTTGTTCCTAAATTTGATAGGATCTGCACTTAATGGACATTATATACAAATAAGCTTTATGAACTTGTCAGAAATTCAGACAGTAATGCAGTTTAGTTCTACAAGAACAGATAATCTTTTAAATCCTCTCCAGAAGGTAATAATTTTGCCTTTATTTGTACAAATTATTTTTACAGATAAGCCATTTCTTTTGTGACCAAGACAAGGACTATGATCTTTGTTAAACAGCAGAAGCCATAATTCCCACTGTTTGTTATGTACTTACATTAGCTAGTGTTAAAATCCTGTTGTGGAGGCAGGGAATTAATGTGGCCGAGTCAGGAATTCTAAAAATAGCATTATTTTGTTTTCCTGAAAGCCCCACCCCAAAACTATGTACAAAACTAGTTTAGATTTATTTATAGGTTCTAATTTGATCAGGAATTCTTCTACAGGATGTTATGGACAAATTCAGAGATTTAGGATGTCAGGAAATGGAAAAGGCTAAGCTATAAACACAGCTTTACCCCACTATAAATCGGGCTGAGTAGAGAATTAAGGGACCAGCAGGCTTTACTCACAAAGGTGAGACAGGCAATGATCCCTTGCTGGATTTCTCTGCTGCTCAGCTGCCTTCTGATGCTGCAAGCAATATCCAATAATCTGGATCCACGTGGCAGAACCCCAAGGCAGGCGGAAAAAACTGCCAAAGTCAGAAGCATCTCGAAACACAACTGCCACAAGACAGGGATTCATAGAAGCGACACTGCCTCAGCAGCGGCAGGGGAGAGTTAAACTGCTCGGGTCTCCCCGGTTTGGAATAGCAGCCAGAAAGTCAGCCACTGTAGGGTCCAAGAGGAGCTGGGTCTGGGTGCTGCCAGCAGCTCTCTCAGATGGACTCCAGGACTTGCCATGCTTGCAAATTTGCACAGAATGCTGCAAAAGTGGGGAGAACCATCCAAAGGCAGGGACAATGCAAAACCAAGAGCCATGTAAAAAAGCGAGGATGGTCCAAAATGGGAGCTCTGTCAAGGCAGGAATTCTTTTAAGGCGAGCACCAGGCGCCTTCTCCCTTGCTCTATTTATGCTTTTCAAGTGTCCATTTGCCAATTCACACTGGGTGTGAAAGCCCAGCCAGACACCAGCCCGATTCCCAGTGCGGGCTGCCACACGGCTCAGCACACATGTGAAAAGGTACCTGCTGCTGTTCCCCCTCCGAGCCTGCAGGGCGGGGGGCACAAAGCAGTTTTCACACCTTCTTCTTCTTCCCATTCAAACCCATGGAGGGGGAGGGGGGGAAAGTGTGATGAGATATTAATAACCAGGTATTAATTATGATTATTAATATATCTGAATATTAATGTCATTTAAAAAATATTAATAACGGAGGGAATTCCCTCAGATTCTTTGGATTTTTGGTCGACAGGAAATATTTGCACAAAGGATATTTATTAACACAGAATTAAACAGTTTAAACAATCAGAACTTGGAAAACAGGAACATGAGACAGGAAAAATTCTAACTGTGCTGCAGAGGCTTAGCATTAACCCTAGCACATGGTACTCACGATGCCTTGGATTCCTGAGTAAGTTTCCTGTATAAGAACGCTTCCAAAACTCACGATAATGATCCCATGGTATAATACAAAATATTCCAAGCAGAGGTGGGGGGAGAGAGAGTTGCTGCAGAGCCAGTGTAAGCTGCAAACACATGGGCACGGCAATTCCCAGTCTTAATGAGCCGCTAAAGGGTACTGCAGAGAGACGATCTCTGTAGATAGCTTGTGTAGAAAAGGCTACTGTGTAGAAAAAGGGGTACTGTGTGGAAAGGCTACTGTGTAGAAAAGGCATTGGCTTCTAAATCACACCCCCCTTAAATAGACCAATTTGAAAGTTAACCCGGCCAATAGGCATTTAGCATTCTTGTTCTGCCCAACGCATTCAAAGCTTTGTGCCTCGTGTGCCCACGCAGGCATGCTAAGGGGCTGCACCAGACACCTGACACATGGTGCTAAGCTCCTAGCCCCAAGGCTTTGTTTTGCTCAATCTACTTCAACTTCCGGACCCTGAACAGAAGGAGGACTGAGCGAGGGTTTAAACCAGCCTAGCAGGGTTTATGCCTACCAGAACAGGAAGAAGGAAGGAATTTGGGAGTGCTCCAGAACAGAACCACATGGATTTATGTCCAAGAGAATCTTTTAAAGGGTTCTCAATGAGATCTGAGTCTGTAAACAGCTAAAATGGTTTTGCTTTGAGTCGTGGCATTTTGGCTTTTTTGCTAGATGCCTTACAAAGTAGTACCAAATTGTTTAAGTGCTGATATTTGTTTTGTGAAGCATTAGTAATGCTCCATTAGCTTAATTCATGTTGACATGCAAACAGAACTCAGGACTAGTAGGAAAAGTGCAAGTTCATAGATGACAAGCAAGAAAAACACCGTATGTAGATAGCAAGAGCCCAATATTGTAAGAAAGGACTGGTAAGGGACACATCCAAAGTAGCACCTACAAAACAGGTTTGTATTTTTCCCCTACATTACACAACTCTGCTGACATCAAAGGTTTGGTTTTGTTCACAATTACAGTGGTAGGTTTTATGACTGCAAGAGTAAAAACTGGGTGAGTTCATATTACAGAACATTTAGAAACTGCTCAACAGTTAGTGTGGCTGCATCTTGGTCTCCAGTGCTGACCATCAAGAACTAAATCATGGAATGCTCCAAGCAAGCTCTGAAATGGTTGCCTGGAAGGGACAGTTCCCATGCAACTGTAGTTAGAAGAGTTTGGACATACACCTCTGAAATGTCATGCCCAGTTCTGGGCTCTCCATGATAAACAGGAAACTACGGGAGTGAATCCAGCAGAAGGCTACAAAAATGAGAGGACTGGAGCACCTCTCTGAAGAGGAAAGGATGAGACACCTGGGACTGCTTAGCCTGGAAAACAGAAGACTGAGAGGGGATCTTATCAGTGTTTACAAATATTTGAAGGATGGGTGTCAAGAAGATGAGGCCAGTGTCTTTTCAGTGGTGCCCTTGACCACAGGACATGGGCAACGGGCATGAAGTGGAACACAGGAAGTTCCATCAAAGCATAAGGAAAAGCTTTGTTATAAGGGTGATAGACCACCAAAACAGGCTACCCAGAGAGATTGTGGAGTCTCCTTCTCTGAAGGGTTTCAAAGTCTACCTGGCTGCAATCCTGTGCAACCTACCTAAGCAAATCTGCTTTAGCAGGGGTTTGGACTAGATCTCCAGAGGTCACTTCCAACCCCTACCATTCTGTGATTCTGGGAAATTGTAGCGTAATAGTTCTCATCCAAGAGTCTAAATTCATCTTTATGAAAATCCTTCTGGAGAAGGAAAAAAAAAAAAAAGTATCAAAGAACACACAAGTGGAGTTTCTTCATCCTTTCAATCTTCAGCAAAGTATCAGGTTCAGAGATGACTTGACTGCACCTCATCTGACAGACAGATTTACAAGGTTAGCACTGAACCTAATCAGAAACAATCAGAAGAGTCTTCCTCTCTGGTGTCATTTTCTGCTTGGATGGCTCTGCTATGTTATAAATAGGAAAATCTTGCCACATGAGCAGGGTAGAAGACTTCAGGGAGATTTTGGTAATCACCTTCCATTCAAATCACACCTACTCTTTAATCATGATTGGATCCTTTTCAGGTTTTTAGCCCCAGGAGTAAAGCAAGGACCTCATAATCAGCAGAGATGGGGAGTAAAATTTCAGTTCCACTGAAGCTATTGAGAAGTATTATTAATTCATGGGGCTGAGATTCCATAATGGTCCTTCCCTCTAGATTATGTCCCATTTATGATGTTTTCCTCCACTCTCTTCCTACTTTCATGATACAGAGTAAATGCTCCAAAGAAGTTAAAGTTTGTTTTAATCAGAGATGCTGTAATAGGAAAAAAACCCAACACACTGTTAATTTAACAGGATTCTCACCTGATTCTCTGAGATACTAGGAATAGTTTCAAGTTTAGCAACTCCAGTCAGGTATCAACTGCACTTTTCCTCAAGGTGAACACTTACCTCACAAAACCTATAACCACAAAAAAACCTTTTCACAGAGCTGAGAAAGAGGGTTAGAATTTTATTTAGTTTCAGAAATTGCACATCTTGAACTGTCAGAAAGATGCAGCTTCTAGCTTATGCTAAGAAGTCTGCAAATAAAGTGTCAGGGGTTGAGCCAAATCTGTTGATGATACCCAACATCATGCTACCATCATGTCAGCTTTAAAATGAAAATGCTGGCTGGAGCAAAGTATCATGGGGCTTGAAGTTCAGATAAGAGGCTTCCTGTTCAGTTGCCAATTCTAGTTTCTGGGGTTTGCGATGTTGGTCTTTCCTGCTGGACAGGCCATGGGTTAGGGGGAGGTCCACAGCTTCTACTTCTGCTTCTGCATTTTGCTGTGCTTTTCTGCAAACAGGCCAAGGTAATTGTGTGTTGTATCATCTCCAGTAAAACTCCTTATCTCAACCTAGAGTTGGGTTTTGTTCTGTTACTTTCCCTCCTATTTATGTGGGAAGAGAGGGCACTTGTGAGAGTGGGCTGTGTTAACCCAAGACACAAAGCAAACTTATTTGATGATTTTCTAGGTTAAGAAGAAAGTCCTTCATTGCAAAAAGAGACAAAGAGATTACCTTTAAGAAGCTACTTCTGGCATCAGAACAGAACACTGCTAACTTCTTGCTTGGCATGGCTAGCTGTTCACTGCAAGAGCAATGAGCAGTCTCACTGTGGACACAACACCCTGCTGTGCTATCACATTGGAACTTCATCCCATCAGACCGGGTAAGAAGGGAACACTCATCAACAGGACTGATTAAACTGCAGGGAAGCTTGGGAGAAGAGGGTGCATTGTCACTCACAATTCTGGTTCTGAAGAAGCTTGTGTTTGCTAACCATTTGATTTAAACATGGTTCTTGAACTCAGCATTTTGTTCTTTCTTAGTCAGTAACAGGATATCAGCACAATGCAGGGAGTTAGCAAAGGCACCAATTTGCCAGGGTAGGACATCCAAACATTCAGCACCCTCAGAAATGCAAGTACGAGCAGGTTATTATCGTATTAATGGCATATTTGGACCTCTCATGTACCAGAGAGAAGAGCAACTGTTAGAGATGTAAGGAGCTTTCCTAGTAACAATCTTCAATAATTCAGCACAGGTACAGGCTCTAACATCACCTAACAAAGTGCATCAGCTGCAGCATTTATTTTTTATCTCCTTTCCTTTCCCCGAATCCTTCATAGAACCAATTCCAGGCTTTCAAAAAGCCTGGAATGTAGGCTGAAGCACAGGCCTCTGTCTTAAGGAGGTTTTCCAACTTAGAACTACAGAGTCCATCTTCCAGAACACAGAATTATAGAATTGCTAGGCTGAAAAAGACTTTTAAGATCATCCAGCCCAACCATTAACCTAGCACTAGCACGTCCCTAGGCACTATGCTTATAAGTCTTAAATACCTCCAGAGACAATGAATCAACCACTTCTCTGAGCAGCCTGTTGCAGTACATGACCAGTCTTTCGCTGAAAAAAAATTTCCTAATGTCCAATCTAAACCCTCCTTGGTGCAACTTGAAGCCATTTCCTCTCATCCTGTCACTTGATCCTTGGCAGAAGAGACTAACACTCACTTCACTACAAACTCTGGTTGTTCTGGTCCACTATTTATAATTGACCAGTGATGACAGCCACATTCTCTTCACTCTTCATGTTACCAAAGAAAGAGCTGTGTTACCAAAGTAATCTTAAATTCCTTTACATTTTGAGATGTCATACCTTGATTCTCCTCAAAGGGAACAAAGCTACAGCATCTGCAGATGCAAAGTAAATACAACAAAACTAGAAAAGCCTTTTGCACAAAGTACATGTAAAGAACTCCAGCATTCCTATGCCTGAGCACCATCTTCCCTGAATGAATCTGAATTATTACATGGATTAATTAAAAATAATGTTTACTTCAGAATAAATAGTTTCATATTTGAAATAATAGGTGATTTTTCATTATTAACATTTGTACCTATGGGGAAAAAAATAAAAAAGGAGAGGCATGTATTTTCTGCCTATTCCAAATCCATTTACGATAGCTGTTCCTCTACAATAAACATGCCTACTAGTGTACATGACTTTCTACACCCTACTAAAACAATAAACCATCACAGCCTTTCAAATCCACATTTGATAGTTAGATGGCAAAATATTCATGCCCTGAGAAGGACAAGATTGCCTCCCTATTGGTTTATGCAGTGAAAATTAAATATTTCTCCTACTTGCTATGTCCTTAGGTTTCTGTAATTGCTCATTGATCCACTGTTTCCCATATTTGAACATTATTAGAAGCGGACAACTTCAAAACTATGGAGTTTAGTTTGACATCTCAGATTACAATGACAATACACACAGCTTGATGAACATCAGTCAATCACAAACCAGCTATAAACTCACATTTTTATGTGCACTGTAATGTTACTTTTAGTCACTGAGGGAAAAGGAGTAACTAAAATGTCACAATTCTCAACTAATATGCCCAGATATTTCATCAGACTGTTGTACAGTAAAATAAAGGTAAACTAGACTTTGCTGGAATCTCCATCATTTGAGTAAAATTCAGCTGTTCCATCAGCTCATTAGCAAGGAACTGGAAAATGTAGGCTCCCGCTGTTTTTCCAACTTCTCATTTTAAAGTAATTAGCATTCTTAGTGCATGCACGAGTAGCAGAAAACCCCACAGCAATTATATCACAATTGATTCAGAGAAAAAAAAAATATACCAACTGCTATTCGTTATCAACAAGGTGTCGTTTTTTTTGCTGCTTTGAAAAAACACGGAGGGAGGGCACCCTCTGCTCCCTGCTAAACAAAAATCAGCACTTCCAATGCACTTAATTAGCAGTGGTTTAGGTCTGTGTCAGATTCATCATCAGAGCTAACTGATTTCAGGCACAGGCCAATCTCACCATTCAGCATCATTATGCAGAGGTAGGTGGTGAAAAGGAAAACAAATCCCTGATTAAGAAAAGCATGAGGGGGAGGCACATCCGTTACAAGCTGCACACAGTGTTCCCTCTCAGACAAATGGCAGTGTTTAAAAACATTTTCAAGTGATGCCCCACAACTGAGTTTTATAGGATTGCCCCGAAAACCCTCAAATTGGTTATTTTAAATTACACCTGTAAAAAGATACTTATCTCAGGAGAGAACATGGGGGAGAGAAAACTCAGTGATGTTTCCTGGCTTATTTCCCTCCTCCCCCTTCCACCTCCACATGAAGCAGAAGCGTGCTCTAGGGCAAGGGAGGTCTATAAAGAAAATTGTGGTAGCACGTAGAACAGGATTTCTAGAAAGCAAAAATATTTACCGCGACTGCCTAGCTGCATTGCAGTTTGAGCGCAACTCTGTATGTGCCAGTGGGAATATCTGAGGGCAGCACTTGACAGAGCAGAGACATGTGTTCCCTGTTCTCTTGGCAAGAAAAGCGTAAGTTGCCAAAGTGGGAGGCAGCTTTCCTGGCCCAAAGCCCATGCTAGAGTCCCAGAAGATAAAAGGCTGGAAATGTCCCTTTTCTCCCACTCCTTTACACATGTACAAACCAATTATTCTCTAGACCTGTTTTTGTGCTGAGCTAAATTCCATGCTTATATTAATCCTTTTTTAACACTTTGAAAACAATAAATACAGAATCAAAGTGACATCCATCTCAGGCCACAGCACATAGCTACTTCTAGCACACTAACAGGACACTGACATTCATCAGCCCACAGAGCCTGCAAGTGCTCAGCTGCAAGCACTGGCACATAATCATCACTACAGACGACTGTTATTTTTAGAGCTATTTAATTAAGCCCTGTTTTCCTGGCCTCAGAAACAGCTATGTGGTAGCTCACCTGTTCCAGCTTCACTTCATTAGAGACCTTTTCCTCCAAGCACAGATAGGTAACTCCAGCCAGCAAGAGGACAAAGATACCTTTCTAACACAAGCACCACAATTGCTGTGAGGTAAATCATGTCATACATGTGAGAACTGTACTCATCTCCTAAATGTTTTTCATGTAAACATGAATAAATGAATAGTTACTATTTTTCTCTTTTTGCTTCTTACTCAGGAGAGGATATGAATACAGTATGCAGGCAGCAAATTCCTACATGGTGTCTATTTCTACTCTATCATTACTTGCACACTACATTGTACTACTGCAACCTACTGTGTATTTTTTACTTTCTTTTTCTCCCCATCTGTATATAGCTGCAAAAATAAACTTATGCACTTCATTTGAACAGACACCAAAGCTTTAGCTGCCTTTTCCTTCAGGTCACTGTCCTTGTGAACTCATTTTTCAGCAAAAATAAATGTAAGGAAATGAACATAGCTGCAATAACTAACACTGCTGCACGAATTTGCTGTCTCACTGAACCAAAGCAGCTCGGTGAAGCATTGGCATGTTTCTGCCTCAGACTGCAAGTGAGCAACAACTGTTACAGCTTTATCTTGGTACAATACTTGCTGACTACATCAGTTACAGTATCACATTCTTCTTTATTTAGATACCTCCTCTGCAGCCCCAACCATTACAGCAGATGAGCACATTCGACAGTTGCTACTCATACCCCAACACCTTTTCCCCAGCCTCCAGGGAGGCGTATAGCAAGTAGAACACTCTTTTAATCCAATTATATATTCCCACTTGTTTTATAGACCCGTGAAAACAATGAGCTTCCCTGAACATCCATTTCTTTGCCTGAAAAAAGAAAAATAAACAACAAACTGCTTTGCAGGTGCATTAGTAGTGAAACATTCTGAGATGCATCGATTGTATCTTATTATGGAAGTTAATGTAACAGCAGTACTTTGAACTTAACTCCTTTGGGCCCTGCTCAGTGGCCGCTCCATCAGTGCAAGTTATCAACTGTCCCACTGGTCATTGCACATTTAAGGTACCTAATTTATTCTTGCTCCAACACAAAGATTACTAATAAATAAGCAGCTGTCAAATTACAGCCTGCTACCCAGACCAGACACAATGCAGTACCCGGCACAGCAGAGGCTCTCCAGACAGACCAGCACATTCCCAGAGGCACTGCCTCCACCACACAGCCATTGATAGCTGCCACAAGTTACCCGCCCAGCTCCTTCTCTGGATGGCCCTGAGGGGCCCAGAGCAAAATCTGCACAAGCTGACTCAGGCAAAGCATTAACCAAAGAAAGGCAAGAGATAAACAGATACTTACCAAGTGCAGAGGTTCTGTGACACAGAAGATGACAGCAGATTATCAATAATGGCAGTCACAGCTACAAAGAGACCCCAAAACTAAGGCAAGACACGGCGTGTTTGTTCCCTGCCTCCAGCTGGCACCAAACCAGGCCCCACCAAAGAACACAACACCCAATGCCACCTGCTCCAGAGCCCAGACTCCCCACACTAACGAACCTGCAGGCACCAAACACCCGAGGAGGGCCTCACTGCTCCAATTAGCCTCAGCTGTGGCCACCACTCCTGAAACCCAGATCCCTCCCATCTTTTTCCCCACACAAACCAGCGGCCCACAGGCATACAGCTCCTGCTTGAATAATCGAATGATTTCTTGAAGTACAAGCACATCAGGAGTCTTAAAAATGGCTTCTGCAAGCAGTCAGGAGCAATGATCTCCCATAAGTGAACAAGCAGTGTTTTCTCCCTTTCTTCTTCCCCGGGTGCTGCTCTTAAACTCAGTAAGGCCAGCAGGTATTTATAACAGCACCCTGCTACACAGCCATCGAAATGCATACAGAGCATGAAAATTCAAAATACAAATCAGTTTGTGCAATACACTTTTATTTAGATTTTATTTTTTTAACCTTTGCAGTCATCTTGGAGTAATCATCATGTAAACAGTAGGATGGGATGGGATTACATTGAGTCTTATGTAAATGGCTCCAGAACACCTCAACGATTATGACAAGGCGTTATAAATACTTTTTCTCAATAATATATAGTTGCCATTTTCAGTATATTAAAGAGCTGCCGCTTATCTACGATTAGCTAGGAAGTAGTTTAAATTGTAACCTCCAAGAAACACATCTCCAGATTTGAAAGTCTTTCTCAGGTTCCCTAGCTCCATAATATCTGTCACAGGTGAACAATAAGACTACTTAGGTCAGAAGTGTTTTCTTTGTAACAGAGTTTTACTTGATCATTGCACAAAGCCCTATTATTTTCATTCTACCTTGGTATTTTGCAGAACTTCAAGTAAAGCTTCAGTTCCATTGTTCAAGTTTTTATCACCTGTATGAAATCAGTTTCCATCATTAAAGACAGGTCAGATCAGAGATGGACACAGTAAGCAGTCTACCTTAAAGACAACGGTTTGAAGTAGTCCTAGCTCATACTCTGCAATGCAGCAGAGTCAAAATACTCTAACACCTTTGCTACTGTATATCCCCTCCTTGCTATTGTACCATTTGTATGGTAGAAAATGGAGATTATTTAAGCAGCCTCAGGCACATTCTTAAAACATTAATGTCTGCAAGGCACCTCCTACTCCCTAGACAATCAGTTTGTGGACTGTTTTTCAGATATACAACCAACAAAAGCTTGCTAATGCCTAATCAAAAAAACCCTAGAAGATACCAAATACTTCAAAGATATACCTGAAACTTTTTTTTTTAATAATGGGAGATTAACTGCAAATAGCACATAATCAAGTCAAATAATTTTCTTATTACTAGGATGTGTAATGCATAAATATATGAAAAATAAAATTCACAGTTTTAAAACTAGAATTCAAGTTTGGCTAATAATTCTTAAATCTTATATTTATGTTAATGTCTAAATAGAACAGAGGCAGTATCATCAACCACAAGTACAGTTAAAATAGTATCACTCAAAGTTTATGAAAGAAGTAGCTTGATAGAAAATTCCTTTTGTAACCAATAAATATAGCCACCTGAGTGCGTTTCCACAGGCTTTTTTTCACTTAGGGGAAATTCAAATCAACTGCTAAAAGACATTTAGTAGCATTTTGAACATTAGCAGCAGCGGTGTAGCTGTGGGCTTCGCTTGTTCTGACTTTGTGAATTGCTAAAGAATGAAGCAGAACTCAGTGTGTGGTGCATTAAACTTCCTTCGCATCTAAGCTGGCCTCTTTGCAATCTCACAATTCGGCTTGGGGTCAAGCGACAGACATCAGCTGACACTTAACTGAGCAAACCCAATCAGTTTCACTTCATCAGGAATCTCAGTGCCATCACAGCCAGAGGCCTGCAAGTACAAACAGAAGTGTTTAGTAAATCATGCTACAAAGGAGAATCTGACAGCCAGGCTATAAATTTTCTTCATATCACCTAGTCATCAAACAGCTTACTAGAAGGAAACCTTTCAGACTGCAAGGTCTACCCTCTGTCAGCATCAGCCAACTGCAACCTTAATTTTAGCACACTCTCTTAATTGATATTAAAAATTATGAACAAAATACTGGGAAGTGAACAATTAAAGATCAAAATTCTTTAATCCAAACTTTCTGGACTGAAGCCAAATCTTCTTTCTCATGTGAGCATGCTGTTTTCACTCAGGAAGAGCAAATAATCTACATGGATAAAATCCGCTTTTTACTGTTGTGCTATAGATGCCTAATGTCTCACTAGTCCAGGTAGCAAGTCTGTTTGGAATATGAAGAGTACTAGTATTTGCAACAGGACAGTATTTTCAGACAGTAAAATCTGTGACAGCACAAATTGGCACAAGTAATCAGTTTGCTTTTTGCAAATAATGATAAGAATACAAAATCACCTTGAAGAGGATTGAATTGTTACTTCAGTTCTGATTTAAAAAAATTACAGACACTACAGGCAAAATATTCTTACATTTTGATTTTTAAATACAAAATTTGCTTCTTCATCTGTGTGGTAGATAAATGAAAACAATCATATAATTGGATGCACATTGTGTAAAGGTAAATTACTTATGACAGATGTCTTCAGACTTTCTGGTATATCCCCAGGAAAAAAACAAAAGTCAGAACAGTTGTTTCACCCTATAAAAATGCCCTTGATACTTTTATGCATCAGTAGCCATTAAACACTTTAGCTGAACTGGTTTTATGCAGTATAAGGAACAGAGCTCTCAGATTGTGCACAGAAAGTGTGCTGAGTGACATTACTGAGTTTTCACGACTGCAAGTGTACTCACTTTGTACTTGTGAAAGCACATCAGGCTACTCATTTAAATTTACATTGATTAGACACAGAAAACAGACATCCTTTCTTCAAAGAGTACTTTACAGTTCTTATTCCACTGAAGCATCAAGTTAAAGATCACTGCAATTTCTTAAGATATCTCAAAATTCGCTAAATAGAGTCTCTGGAGTATCTATGTATCTATGTATCTAAATATTCTTAGTGTGATGCCACTGACTATACAATAAATCTAAGAGAGATGTTTAGACAGCAAGAACATAGATCAGCTGCAAAAAGAGAAGCATCAGCTTTTATACTGTATTTAGATAGTAAGTGCCACAGAAAGAAAACAATTTGGCTTACATGTCCTTATTTCCCCATACCAAACACCATTCTCAAATGTGTGAGTTCTGGTGATTTTACTGGACTGTTGAGGAAAAAAGATTCCAAATTATTTGGCCAGTTAAAATTACTCAAAGCTACACTACAAAACATAGTTTTGAGTTGTTTTGAATATACGTGGGAAGAACAATCCTGAATGAACACAGTATCATCAACTAGGTCACCTGCCCTCTAATAATGTCTATATAGGGGCCATCTGAAGCAGCTACTTTTATAAATGAAGCTGTGGTTCTGGAGACCTGCTTATCTAACAGACATTCAGTCTAGTCTTTTGTCATGGCTGAGTCACTCAGCATGGGGTATTTATGTAGCTAACCATTTAATAGCTTTAGAAGTGTAAAAATTTCAACTTAGTTTTAGCAAGAAATAAAAAAACAAATACAACAAACAAATTCTGAATTAAGTTTTTGCAATGAAACATGTTAATATTAAATTAGATCTAGCATGATATCAAAATCGACCAAAATTAGGACCCACGGTCCAAGACACAACATGAAGCACAGAAAACAGCCCCAGACCCAAACCCAGGGACAGAAAGAGGTGAGGAGGGGGAAACAGCAATGAAATACAGTGGGATTACAATCATCTTGCAAGTGTGGATGGTCAGTTGGAGAGGGCAACCTGCATGCAAGTAAAATGGTGGCAAATGTCGGAATAAATGTGATTGGAGTAAAATGTTCATTAGCAGAGAACACTTCAGCCAGGGCAGATCTTTGGTATTTGGGGTGGAAAGGAGTTAACCTAATAATTACAGTTCTCTTTGCTTGTTTCTGCAAATTTTTCCCAGACTTTTCTCTCTGTTGTTTCTCACATAAACCTCCAACTTCCTCAGAATTCATGTGAATGAACCTTCTTCTCCCTACAGAGTTACAGAGCTATGTGACTGTACATATCTGTAATGTCCTGTCAAAACTGGGGTTAGATTCTTTTCTCTCACACATGACAATTTCAATCATCGTATCTCTCAACATATTTATTGAGCAAAATAGCTGTAAATGAGATAAAATCCAGACTCTGTGTGAGTACTGTGATCATTAGTTTGTTTCTTCCCTTCATGCTTTTACTTACCAATTTAAAAGTCAATGTTTTCAAGGCTTTTGGATCATCTACTATCTTCTGTAAGTTAGCAGCAACTGTAAAATAAAACAATTATTTACAGGAAATTGTATTCAACATGACATCAAGCCTCATGTTGAATCTTCTACCTAGTTCTACACACACACATATCTGTAAATTACCACTTGAACCATTTAGTCACTCTCTAGATGTCATTTGAAAATCAGAAGGCAGTTGGGTCACCATAAACCCTGCCTCCTCTCTTTTGCATTCACTGATACTTTGTGACTCTGTGAACTGATTCAGGGGAAAATCTCCCTGAAAACCAAATGACAAAAAAAAAAACCAACCAACCTACTAATTTGCAGATTAATCTATTCCACACAAAATTAGCAAGTACACAAATTCAAGTGCAAGGTGAATGGGAGAATCACACAATCAAGTATAAGCTGATGACTGTTGTGACTTAAATCCCGTTTCTACTATAGCAAGGGCCACCATCAGCACAAGTTTCTAGGATAAGGCTGAGTTCACTATCTGTCGTGGTAGGCCTAAACAAGCCAAATTAGGCTTGTACATGTCCTGGCTTGCCCAGGCATGTTTTTCTGCTCTCCCTTCTGTTTTGGGGAGAGCAACCGCGGGAAAAGGGACAAAGAACCTGGCGCCACTAAGTCTGGGGTCTGGGGTCAGCCCAGCAACTGCGGTAAACAGGGTGCACACAGTTGCCTTATGCAAGGCCCGTGATCTGCCCAAAAAANTCAGGGTGGTGCGAGTTCTGAATATTTAATATCAATAAACGATATATTAATATTTTTAAAATATCATCTCGCAGTAGTTAAATACCCCTTCCGTGACACTATCCTTGCAAACTCCTGTTTCTCCTGGCTTTATAAAAGTGCTTCTGTCTCCTTTTTGGGCTGGCGTTAGTACCCACACAGACTCCTGGTGACCTGTTACAGCTCAGTATCAAAAGAAAAATCCCCAAAAACCCCTAGCTGCTTTCAGCTTTGCAGTCACAGATTCTAAACTAATGCAGACTACATCATTGAGAGACTGACTTATAAGCACAAGATGCCAACAGGACATCGGCATCAGATGAAGACTCTATACTTGGCAGAGCTGTTTAAACAAGAAATAAAACAAACAAAAAACCAATCAAACAAACAAAAAAAAACCCCAAACGCAAACCCCCCCCCCCCCCCCCCAAAAAAAAACAACCCTGGTATTAAGTAGCAGACATTCCCTACACTGGGTAGGTAAGTACCATAAAGCAGAGACGCAAGAAACCAGACGTTCTCCATAAACAGCACTTTCTACAGTCTTCATAAAGTGGCAGATATACAGCAAACATTCACATGTTGAATGTCCTACTGCTACAAGCTCAGTTTCTATTTCCTCCATCTTATAATATCACAACGATAAAATTTTCACTCCTGCTGTGCCTGATTATCTATGATTCACTGTGCAGTAGCACAAACTGGCCTCACAGGAGGAAGTATGGTATTTGGTGAGGAAATTTTGAGAAGTAAACAATTATGCAAGCTAAATTTTTTTGAGTCTCATTTTCTCTACACCACTGAAATGGCACCCAGAATTGCTTATAAATCTATTTGTTAATTTGACTAAGGATGACTGAGATTTGAGCTAAAAACAAGCCTTGAAATCAAGCACAAGGTACATTTTGTAGAGAATCCTTTTTGGAAAGAAATAAATTAATCTTCACAGTTAAGTGAATTCAACTGCAGGCACCATAACAGAAAGTCCTTCTGTTCTTAAAGCTTCATTATTCACAATATTCTTTATTCCAGTCATTACAAATAGGTTTTAATTACACAATTCACTTCCACAATCAATATATTAACTTTATTGCAACACCTCCTACCAGATAAAATACGCACAAATACAGATAATGCTTGTCATCATAATTAATACTTAGACCCTCATATGTAGGCGAAAAGGAGTGTTCAGCCTTATACCTCCTGAAGCCAGGATGGAAAGAATAGTTTCAAATTTTTATGTCTATCTATAGGATAGAAAAATCTATAAAACAGGATAATGCAATCAGGCAACTCTGGCTTACTCAAATGCCTGTAAAACATGTTTGTAAAGTGGAAAGAAGAATCAAGGGAGGGAAAAAACAGAAGAGGAAAGGGAGAGGAGAGAGAAAGAAAGAAAGAGAGAGGGAGGTGGGGAGGGAGGAAGGAAGGAAGGAAAAAAGTAGGCAGCCATGGTTAGAAGCATTGACTGGGGGGGGCGGGCTAG
>WBNM01034049.1:77484-94084 GCA_013399055.1 Ramphastos sulfuratus
GGAAGGAAGGAAGGAAGGAAGGAAGGAAGGAAGGAAGGAAGGAAGGAAGGAAGGAAGGAAGGAAGGAAGGAAGGAAGGAAGGAAGGAAGGAAGGAAGGAAAAATATCTGCAGCCATTGTTAGCAGCATTCACTGGAGGTGCAGTGCTACAGAACCAGATTAAGGGTTGGGTCACAGAATCACAGAACTTTAGAGGTTGGAAGGGACCTCCAGAGATCATAAAGTCCAACCTCCCTGCCAAGGCAGGATCACCCAGGGTAGTTCACTCAGGAACGAATCCATGCAGGTTTTGAAAGTCTCCAGAGAAGGAGACTCCACTACCTCTTTGGGCAGTCAGTTCCAGCCTCTGTTACCTTCACTGTAAAGAAGTTTCTCCTCATGTTGCGGTGAAACCTTCTATGTTCCAATTTGTAGCTGTTGCTCCTTGTCTTATTGCTGTGACCAGCAAAAAGAGATTGGCCCCATCCACCCCTCAGATATTTGTCCTAAACTCAAAGACTTCTAACATTACCTTTATGTTTCAAAGAGATGTGCTTCAGATGTGCACTTGACTTCAGGAGAGGCAGCTTTCGATTTAATACTGAGTAGTTGTAGAACAACCAAGGCCAGTCCGCATAATACTTTGCTATTTCACCTGAATGCAAATACTTCCAGCTGCCCTCAGATAAAGTTATTGGCAAAATTGTTATTACTGTACTTGCAAACAGCAGTCCATTATCAGCAATTGTTTTAAAGAACTGTCATACAGTGGAAAGCAGCACTGAAGACTTCACAAGTAGTATCAAAGTCTTAAAAACCCCCTAACCTTCCTGCTGATTTTTTACCAGAGAACAAATTAAAATTTTCAAAGCAATAGCAAAATATAAACTAGCAATATATGTAAACAGCGTTCTGTAGTATCTTTTTTTTGTTGTTATTGTTAATTAAATTCTGTAACAGAAAGAAGTGACATTTTAGATGAATAACATTCTTCAATAAAACTATTTTTCCAACAGCAGTGCTCATTAAAAGGCTAGAGGGACAGTTTTATTTGTTCACTTGTCATTACCTTTAATACAAACACAAGCCAAAACTTTAGGGAAATATCTGAAGCAAGAATACAAAAGATGCTTTATTTTTGCTTCTCTGACAGGCCATAAATAGAGCGAAATATGTTTAACCAAACATAAGATTAGGAGGATTTAAGGGAGTAATGCAAGATATTTTCAGGCTATGCTTGAAAAATGAGAAAACAGACCTATAAAGAGTCCATAATATCAGAATACAAGCTTACATAAAAGACAGTTACACCTGCGGTGTCCTACAGCAAGACCTTTTCAATTTCAGTTGTGTGCATTCAGCATTTTTCAAGCAAAACGATTTCACCTGCAACATTGGCACTCTGTGTTTTACATTTTCTGGTTTCTACAGAATAGCAGAAAAATAATTTTGCCAAAATAATGCCATTAATCCCATTCAGACAAGCCACTGTGGATGTAAATACCTCCAAAAGCCTGCTCTTTCTGAAATATCTGAAGGAATATGTAATTAATGTCAACTAATAATCAAATATGTGCACAAAATTTCCAAGCAAAACCACAGTTCTGTAGTATCTTTTTCATTTTCCTAACTCCTTGGTTTTGTTTTGCTAGATTCTGTCCTTGTTTAGAATACAAGGCAAACAATTAGAGTCAACTGTCTGAATTTCGTTTAAGTAAACTACTTAAAATACAGTTTGTTTTTAGAGATTAGACAATCTTTAGCCTTTTCACCTCACTGCAAACCAAAGCTTCTAGGATCTCAATAAGTACATAGCACTGGGCATGTCTCTCTGCATCCAAACACCTTGAAGATCTGCGCTCAGCTAGTAACTGTAATCTTCTAGGACCTGTCATCCACGACAGACAGCAGTAACCCATGAACTGCAGGTGTCCATTGCATCTTTAGTTTAGCTATCCTCCTCTAGAAATAGAGCTTGCAGCACAAGCAGCAAAAGCCATCCCAGCAGTTCAAAGGCCTTCCTGAAATGCAGCCTGAAGTGCCTTTTAATTATCTCTCCAGAAAGTTTAGGAATCCCATCTCAACCACAGTAAAGACATGCTCAAGGCAACATAACTTACAGTGGAATTGTCATCCTACTTAAATGCAATTAATTGTAGACACTAGTTGTATTACTGAAACTGACTTAGCACTCTAATGAACATACTTTTAGAAGTGTAGGACTATTACTAAACCTAGTCAGTTTGGACCACTAAGTATGAAAGTCACCTGGAAGACATAAAGAAATCCACGCCAGGCATACACTCACAACTATAAACAATGTTCTCACATACAAGCGGTTGCGGTTACTGTTCAGTCCTATTCGGAATTGCTGATCACGTCAGGCAAGAAAGAAAAAAAAACCCAAACTTTTAAGTGGAACTGCTATTAGACTTTTCTGATTAACATATCTCCCAGCTACTAAATTTATGCTCTTTTCATCAATGAATATTATTTAATAGGTTGAGACTCACTAAGCCTCCTAGTACAATTCACATGCAAAGTTTTAATTTGTCTAAAATACAAAATTGACCCTAAAGTTTCCAAATGCAGATGAACCCAACCACATCTGCAAACACTAGGGATGAAAATAACCATCTTGCCTTTACCAGCACTTCCTTCCCCACCCTTCCAACAATTCTTCTATGTCAAGTCAGCGAACGAAGTCAGTTTAGTAGCACAATGCTCTTCCTCAAGTGAAAAGTTTCACATCACAAGTTTCTAGAGAGGTAGGAACAGTTCTCTTCATTGATACTTAAAATTATTTGGAAAAGCAGAGAGAGTTTTAAAATACGTCTCTGGATTCTACTTTATTCCTCATCTCTAAGTTAAGCCTACTACAGCTCCTACTGACAAAGCCATTTTTCTCTGAAGTACTCTTGAAGATATGCCTTGGATGCTGTATTTCTGGAAGTCATTGTAGATTACTTTGCCTGCAAGCACCACTAATTCACAATTGCAAATTGTGTTGGGAACTCAGTGTTTCTACAAGGCCTGGATATATTAGACTCGAGTTTATATTGCAGGATTTTCTCAAGATGTTACGGCCACAGTCCCATAAAAGTCAGAAGAAGAAACATGAACAAGACAACTGCAGGAAAAAATTAAGTGGTGATGGGCTAATCTCTGCCAGTACTAACCTCAAGTAAATAGAGAATACTTCAAATCATGCCTTGGAGCAAAAGCCCTCTTCAAACATTAGCAGCAGTTAGCACAACAGGGTTTTGTTGTTCACAACAATAAATGAAGTGCCATTCTGCTTTCTTCAGCAGGCTTCTGAAGGACATGTAATCAACCTATGTACTACAAATCATTCCAGGTTCTTCTGCTCAGTGACAAATGGTTGGGCTAGCTAAAAGAAGTGTCAGCACTTGCGGAACATGCAGGAGGACGTAAGGTCAAATCCAGCATATAAATATACACAACACGGCCTGCTAATTGCAGTTGTAATAAATAAATACAAAACCTCCATATAAATACAATCCTCCAGCATGCATATTTAAGTAGAATATACTACACATAACTCTTTGCTATATGACAGTTTTGGCCAACAACATCAGGATATATCAATTATAATTTTGAAATAAGTGATCAATATAAGCTGAGGTAACGGAACAAAAAAGGCCATCTGAAAGACCACAAATAAATATAAGAGACTAACCAGTCTGAAACAGGGTAGTCTGAAACAGCTTCTTCGCTCCTATAATGTGACAGGACTCTGCCTGGTAATTTACAATTCTTAACACGGCATGAAGCCTGACACTAACAGCTTCTGAATAGGGAAAACTTCTGGAAAAGTTAAAATTAATGAGTCAGTAAATAAAGCTATATGAAGTACAGTAGAGCTATTTCCAGTACAATGCTGACCCAGCCAACTGAGCCGGAGCCATCTGGCGTAGACACAGACAGAAGCAGAATCCAAAGCTTGAGATAGTATTTCTGAGGTGCTCTCAAAAGAATGATGATTTCTCTCTTAACCGTTTTGAAAAGAATCAATGGGGAACTTCTGACAGTATGCTTTGGTTCAATGATTTGGGCAAAGATATTGCATATCATAATCCTGAAATTTAGATATGAGGGAAACATTATTCATAGAGTCATAGAATCATAGAATGGTAAGGTTGGAAGGAGACCTCAAGGATCATCTAGTTCCAAACCCCTGCTATAGGCAGGGACACCTCCCACTAGCACAGGTTACTCAAGGTCTCGTCCAACCTGGCCTTGAACACCTCCAGGGAAGGAGCATCCACAACCTCCCTGGGCAACCTGTTCCAGTGCCTCACCACCCTCACTGGAAAGAACTTCCTCCTAACATCCAGTGTCAATCTCCCCTCTGCCAGTTTAAACCCATTGCCCCTTGTCCTGTCATTGGAAGACCTTATAAATAGTCCCTCCCCAGCCTTCCTGTAGGCCCCCTTCAGATACTGGAAGGCTACTACAAGGTCTCCTCAAAGCCTTCTCTTCTCCAGGCTGAAGAGCCCCAACTCTCTCAGTCTGTCCCCATAGGAGAGCTGCTCCAGCCCTCTGATCATCTTTGTGGCCCTCCTCTGGACCTGCTCCAACNATCCAGCAGTGCTCCACCCATCAAGTCCATATTTTTCCAGTTTGGTGACCAGGATGTCATGTGGGACAGAGTCAAATGCCTTACTCAGGTCCCGGTAGATGACATCAGTTGCCCTTCCCTTGTCCACTGTTGCTGTGCCTTCATCATAAAAAGCCACTAAATGTGTCAGGCAAGATCTGCCCTTGGTGAAGCCATGCTGGTTACCACCGATCACCTCTGCTTTGTTTTCCATTTGGCTTAGCAGAGCTTTCAGCAGGATCTGCTCCATGATCTTGCCAGGCACAGAGGTGAGACTGACTGGTCTGTAGTTCTCAGGGTCGACCTTTTTTCCCTTCTTGAAGATGGGTGTTATGTTTGCCCTTCTCCAGTCAGCAGGAACTTCACCAGTCTGCCATGACCTTTCAAATATGATGGACAGTGATTTGGCAACTTCATCTGCCAGTTCCTTCAGGAACAAATGTTCCTTCGGGCACAAAATAAGTGCCATAAAAAAAACCCTGAAAAGCTTTGAAAAAAAAAGAAAAATACTTGTAATAAATGAAAAGTGAAATAATTTTTATGCAGTCCAAAGCTCAGTCTGTAATAGCCACCTTCAACTGTCCATGCTTCATTGATGGTTTTGCTGTTAGAGAGGCCAAACTCAAATCTCTACAGATTTCTTGCTGATTGTTTCAAATATTCCCTCTTCTCCAACTCTAGGCAGTTATTTTGCCATTTTCATCTGATACAAGATGATCCACATGATTAACTGCCTTGGGAGTCTGCTGGTGAGGATTAATGCTGTATTCTCTTGTATGAGTCTTAGGAAGCAGAACACTTGAGTAGCAGGGAATACTTTTCAATGAAATTATCACACCTGAAAATTCAGCTGCTGCTAGGGCTTTCTTCCAAAGAGACAAATTTATTATAAAATAATACAATCATTTTGGTTGGAAAATGCCTTTAATATCATCAAGTCCAACAATTATCTAGCCCTACCAAGTCTGGTGCTAAAGCATGTCACTTAGCACCATGTCTATGCATCTTTTAACCACCTGCAGGGATGTGGAGTCTATTTCAGTGTTTGAGAACTAGTTTCTTCTAATATCCAATCCAAATCTTCTTTTGTGCAACTTGAGGCCATTTCCTCTCATCCTATCACTTGCTGCTATGGAGAAGAGACCAACACCCACCTTGCTACAACCTCTTTTCACGTAGTTGTAAAGAGCAAGAAGGTATCCCCTCAGCCTCCTTTTCTCCAGACCAAACAACCCTACTTCCCTTAGTTGCTCCTTATGAGATCTGTTCTCCAGACCCTTCGCCAGGGTGCACACTCTTCGGATGGTTTCACATATTGCAAGAGGTTCACTGCAATACATACATTCATTTATATTTCATAGACTGTGGTTTTCACACATTTGAAAGTTCAGAACAAAATTAAAAACTGAGTTTTAAAATCTTGCTAGCACTGGATTCTAGTATACTATGCAAACAATCAAAGCAGTCAACCTTTACAGCTTTTGGTAACAACTACTCCAGATCTCTGACTTTCTTATTTGTATCTAACATTATCTAACAATTCACAAATTGTCTGCATGAAAAATGAAAAGGCTTTTCAAAGAGAGGTCCAAAAGGTCTTTCAAGTGTAGCTATTAGTTCACCCATTCAGGATGCCAGCCATAAAATCCCTTTTGCTTATGTTGCTTGAGAACTGTAGCATGGGGGATACAAAAGCATTTTGAGATCTGTAATAGCTACATAACAAGCATTTATTGCTAGAGGACTGCAAGGAGACAGACATAATTCTCGTAAGGAAGAAATAAAATTAAATAGAAAGATCAACAGCAAGCCTGGCTCCTTTTCCAAGGAAGCTGTTGGGCCCTGGTAAGGCAGAAACACTAAAAACATTTAGAAATACATTATTTATGAAGAGGCTGTCATTAGGAATTTATCAAAGGGAGACTAAGCCTCACAAATTTGTCTGAATTCTCACAGTACATTGCTGAATCATTAGATACAGACAGTGAAAACTATTTCCATTTGCACGTTTGATACTTCAGTATTGAACAGCTTGATCTACAACTTCAAAATCAGGAAACACAGCTTAAAGAGGACAGCTGCAGGACAACAGAAGGCCAAAGAAGTTCTCTCTTGGAAAGAACACTGAGAGACTAAAAAAATGGTTTCCTGCAACATCCTTATGAACACAACTACAATTTCACATTGCAACTCCTACAGCTTAAAGTAGTTCTTAAAACTATTCGAGCCTTGTGGTCCATATGGTTTCTGAGCCCCAATACTGTAAACATGGTAAATGTAGGAGTGTATGCTGTTTCATGTGTATATAAAATACCAGGCATGTGGAAGAACTGTACCAAATAAAAAAATCATCACTTCCTGAAGAAAAGCCCAACATCTAGCAAAGTAAAGAGGCAAGCAATATTTCAAATTATGCACAGAATAGTCATGGTGCAGGTTGTACTACCCCTAGTGCTGATTTAAGTGTTAATTCATGTGTTCTATACAGAAAAACAAGGTTTAGACTAGTTCATGTCTTGAGACATTTTCAAGGACTAGCAGTCTGGCATCAGGGTATCTTGCTCCAAAAAAAGGAGGAAGGGAATAAAACACTGGGACCAAAGCCTTAACAAATAAGCAGTTATGCTATTCAAGAGTAGAACGGGCAAAAGCATAGAAGAGACTTAGGAACATATATTCCTCATTGGCCTCTACAACCACATAAAGCACATCCTTGCTCAACAGACAAAAACTAGCAAAGTGAAGAGTGATAAAATAATATGTAAGATTCTGTTTTTATTTAGGTAGCTGCTGCTGGAAAAATTCCCACACAACAGAAGCAGTGTGTTTTATGAAACAGGAGCACTGCATCAAAATGGAAAATTAATTAAGTTAGTGGTAGGTAACTACCTATTTCAATTCCAGTAACACATCATTAAACTTCTAAATTCTTAATTATTGAGTATGGGTATCTCATTCCAAGGTAATGTTTGAAATTCTACAATCTGTGAGAACTACCAAAAAAAGAAAAAAAGTCATACTGTTTTATTGATTGAATTAAAATATTAATATAACTGGAAAATTGTACCTCTTCCCAGAAAGTTATGAAAAAATAGAAGGCTGATAATTTAGATTGATTTTTCTCCCTCAGAGTGTGTGAAGAACACTTAGACAAACCACTGTACATTTAAAACAAAGTGTTATGAAAAGTAAAATATATATATATTTATATATATATGGATACTTAGATGCTCATCAGACCCTGACACTGCATATGTCTAACGGGTATATTATATACTCCTCCCTCATTTTCCTGGACACAGATCTCACAATTTCCCCTTCATTTTAAGAAAAGAATTGTGATGACACTGAGCATTCAAAATCTCAGCCTCATCTCAAATGAACATTTAGAACCAAAATTTAGAACTGATGCCCAACATTGCTAGTAGGGATATTTAACAAGCCTGGGATATGACAGTAAGTTGTGCTCATAATTCTCCATACAAAAGAATGTGTTAGAGTATAAGGTTCAAAAAAATTGTTTGTCAGTGTCTGTATGTAGAAAGCAAGCGCTAGCTTTCAGACAAAGGTTTTGACGACAGTTTGACAGTCATCAAGATGTCGAAGACAGCTCTAACAAATACCTTTATCAGGCTGGATTACAGCTGAAATGTAGGTCTATTCAGAAATAAGGTAGGTCACATTCTGCTATGCTTATTATTACTTGGTAATCTCCTCTCCCCATCAGATCTTCACAACTTCTCCTGTCCTGAGATCTGCCATGAATTATAGATATTGTTCTGACAAAACTATTAAGAAGATGAAATAGCAGCCAGGCAACTTTAATACTTTATATCTGAAACTCGAAACAAGGAAAAATGTATTCAGAAAAGACTCCCTGATGTGCAGGAGTTAGGTTGTCTGAAGAACCTCAGTAAATCCTTGTTTTGACCAACCAACTACTTGCAGAGAAGTGAATGCCAAGGAAACAAATGACAGCAACTAAATAACTATTGAAAACAGGAACACTACTTACATTGCAATTTCTGATTCAAATTCACAGAACTACATTTCAGACTGACGAGGGCAGGGAACACACTCCTAAGTTAGATTTTATAACATACTGTATCTGGCAAAACCCAGACGAGAAGCACATGGATAATTTTTCCTCAGTCACACAGCTGAGAAGGAACTGGTGGACGTATAATGAAAAAAAGAACTTTCTTTGAAGGCAATGGCCAATTTCACTTTGTTTTTCTTCAACTAAAAATTATTATTTACTTGATTGTGGCTGTAAGATAAAAACTTTTACTATGAGGCATGAATATACATATATATGTAGAGTGTAATTTGCACACTTGGAGAATTTTTTATAGCACACATTTATAGTTCTGCCACAATCACCATTACAGCAGCAGTGACCATTCACCTCTCAAAATACTGTTTTTTTCACCTTGAATCTCCATTTCCACCACAGTGAAAATTCAGCAAGGTGAGAACTTGCATGAAACCTGCTAACTTCACTCAATACACTTTTTCAAATGCACCTTTTCATGTGCACTACCTACAGCTAAAATAACTTTGAAGGTACAATTAGATGCAAAGCTTGATTACCTGCGGGTGTACTTCAAGCTTCCAGAACTCCTGGCAGTCTAGTCATTATGAGCCACCCTTCAATGCATTAGCTCTAAATGAGTCAGATGTGTTGAAATATTTAAACCCTTAGTTGGACCCTGGGGATTTTAGAGATACTCTCCTACTTATAATGCATGTGCATATTTTGCTAAAGAGATACAGAGTTATGTGCACAAATTGAGGGCACATGAGTTTCTACAAAAAGCCTTAAAAATGCAGGTAGGTTTTCATTATATCTGTAAGTTTCCTTTCTGCATAATATATTAAAAGAGTAAACACAAAGTATTAAGTTAATCATCTGAAATTGTTAGTGTCTATAAAGGCATTTTCTCATTAGAAAGTTTATGGGCACATTGAGCTTTGGAACACATTAAAACATGATACGTTTAACTAAAAATGCTCATTAGAACCAGAAGAACAAACAGACACAAGAAAAAAACCCAAAACTTGTTAACAGATTCCCTCAAAGATTACAAAAATCTGTGTATCACAAAACACTGCTGCCTTCAAATAGTAGTGCTATCCAGTCACCTATTCACAGCAACACTGCTGGTCTTTGAAGACCTAAATCAATGCAGCATGTTCTCTATTCATATAGTGCTAGCCCTTTTTCTGATTACTGTAAGAAGATAAGCTTAGTTGAACAAAAGGCATCACTTCATTCAGTTTCAAAGATGATTCATCTCACAAGGCAGCAAAGTAAACTAGATATAAGCAAATGAATAGCAAACAAAGGAAAGGAAAACAAAAAGATATTCACTGTGTAACTCTGTGGCTTTTCTATGAAATGAATTATCAGTACCACTACGAGTTAAGATGCTGTTACAGTGTACTAACAAACTTCCTCATCTTCCATTTTAGTATGAAAGTACTTTCGGAATTCCAGATACGATACTGTAAGACAGCTGTTTCTATTTCAAATGTTTTAATACTGTGATTAATTGAGAAACATTCATATTACTTACTGTTTAACATCCCTTGAAATAATGTTATGCTGGATTTGGTCAGATATGTGTTCCCTGCATTCATGGACAAATAACCCACACATAGTAGTTTTTTTTTTTTTAAATCTAGATAGTAACTTAAACCCTGTCTACTCATCACAGTAGCTTCATCAAATAACATGGCTATTCTGTGCTCCTCTTCAATCCATCAGTCTTAAAAACCTTTGACAAACTATTATGGCATCTATTGTATCCATGCTTCTACAAAAATATTTAAGATGTTGATGAAAAAGCTTGCTACTTTCCAAATGTGATTTCACTTCAAAATACAATCTGTGGAGTTTTCAGTTCTTCTAATTACATTAGGGGTTTCAGCAGGAAGCTTTTGTTCTGACTTAAACCTGTTTCTCTGGTTACTAAGTGGATGCAAAGACAGATTACCCATTTACACACAGTTAACACTGGATATATTTAAAAGTGAAGGTCTATCTTCCAAGATGCTCAAAACTTTTTTGTCAAAAAGTACCTAGAATAAAGGTACATTAATATAGCAAATGGCAACTACATTTCTTGATGGCATGGATATCAAGACTTTTATTTTAGCAGTATTCCAGCAGGGAAGTATTCTTTGATATATATANACTGCAGTTTAATATCTGTAAATATACCTTCAGGTTTTGAAATTTAAGCAAGGCCTCCAGAAGATTAACTACAGCCTAGGGTTTTGCTGGAATGATATGCACACTGTATACACCAGTGAAATCAGATTGCAGCTATGTGATTTTCAACAGAATTGACTTGATAGGATTTGAGTTTCCTTCACGGTATCAAAAATATAATAAAGCAGTACTAGCTGAATGTTTGCTAGCTAATATACATATATGGCATGTACACACAGAGACATATTTAATCTCAAAATGTATTTTTGAAAATATTCCAGATCTTTTATATGATTTAACATAGCTATTTTGGTACTACATAAAAATACCTCATCAGCTAGATGCCAGTGCCTACATATAAGCATATGTACATATATACATATACACATATAAGCATATGTATATATATACATCACAGTATAGCAAGGTTGGAAGAGACCTCAAAGATCATCAAGTCCAACCCACTACCACAGACCTCAAGACTACATATACATTCATTCTCCTTTATAAATGCAAACTCTAGTCTGCTTCCAAACAACAATCTTTGCACTCATTCCCTTCATCTAGGGACCTCCTGTGAAACAATGCTGCTGTCAACAGGAACAGAAACCAGTCAATCGTAGCCAGATCTGAACATGCAAGATGGGATTTTTGCTTCTCTGCAGAACAGGTAGCTGAACTCATTACTTATCAGAATGGAGATCTTCCTGGGAAGCCTGCATTAAGTGAAGCAAATCCATCAAGATTCAAAAGGTGAAAATCATGTTGATGTTTAGCAGTACCGTCTATAGAACTTACACATCAGCTGGTAACCGCTAAAAGCTTCAGCTCACGTATGCCAAGGCCAAACTTTCCACAACAGTATTTGCTAACTCCTGTTCAAGTGCCCTTTCAGAAAATCAGCCATTACATCAACAAATTGTTGAGTTCAACATAAGTACGGGTACTTTAACCTTTGTTTTTTTTCTCCTAGCCTCTACAAGTTTCAAGACCCATTAAAAGAAACTGGGGGAACAACTTCTACGAGACTATCTCAGAACATTGTTTTCATTCATGTTATAGAAGCTGAATTTCTGCATGCTTCAGCTGAAATGTGAAAGGTAATTTATCAGATGTTTTCAATCTGGAAGCTAATGGAATCAGTTCTTCTGGTGAAGCAGGTTTACTAAGCTCTTTTATACCTATGACCTTTTTTATTTAAACCTTTTGATTTCAAGTGAACAAGATGGGAAAATCATTTTACACAGAAAATTAGTTTTGTAAGCAGATTTACATTTTAAGCACCATCTGCTCTCTTATATGACCTACTGATTTCAACTAAGGAACTGAAATATTTCTTCACTACATTGATACAGTGAAATTCTGAAATTTGCGATACTCTGTTTGCGTGCAAGTTGTTTTATTCCATAACCATACAACATTTAGCCAGTTCTTCCAGAGAAAATGACAAACATATTCTAACTCATCTAACTTTTTTTTTTAAGTTAGAAAGTAAACTCCATTTCACAGAACCTGTCTTTCAGTAAAATAAGAAATCCCACATCATTATTAACTAGGAAGACAACAACATTCGAATATGTCAGAACTTCAAGAATTGCTGCTTGTGGAACTCAAGGTAAATTATAACACACAAAAATGGATGTATCAATTGGTTATAATTAAAGAGATTAAATTTAAGTTGAATGTTTTTGTTACCAGACAGTTGATCTCCCTTTTTTTAATACCACATAAACAGAACAGAAAGGACTATCATCATAGTGCTAAAAATCAAAGCAGGCACTAAGCAAGGAAATAAACTTTTATTATTAACTAGACAGTGTCTCTAACCAAGTCTGCTAGGGAAAACCTTACTTGTTTAAATATTTGTGCTTCTTCAAGAACCAAAGTCCCATCACTAAAGCCATAAGGGATATCTATCTTCATTTTCCTTTTCTCCATCACTCCTCCTGCAAGATGGTAACAAATCCCATTTATGGTGTCACTTCCATAAAAGTCCACTTTGCATTGGAAGAGACCTTTTCAGGAAAGGGAAAAGGGGAAGAGTGAAGATGGGAAAAGGAGTTTCACTGGGTCCTAGCAGGGCTTGCACTGCAGTATCTCCAGACATGACTCCTGACTTCTGTGCAACATACAAGTGTTAGTTTGCTGCTCAGGCAGGTGGGATAGCCAACAGATAACAACTCTTCTCCCACGAACAGAATGTTTACTAATTTCAGAGCTACCAAAGCACACTTTGCAAAATTATTTTATTCTCAAACAAAAAAATTAAGCTAGTACAAAAGTGATCAATCACTGAATTGTAAATAACCCTTCAGATCATCTTTATTATGTCATCTTTCTCAAACCACTAAAGAGTTCAAACTTCCAAAGGCAATCCTTGGACTGGTATCAAATCTGGTTTGTTGACTGAACTATGCATATATAAAAGTAAAATTAGCATAAAAAGGATTTTATGAAAAACAGCATTAGAAAAATAATTTTTTACATCCATTTAGCACAAACTTGTCACAAGAGCATAATTGCAAACAAAAATGTAATTTACCTATAACTACATCATGGCCATCGACCAGGCCTGCAGAGAACAGCTCCTGAGAAACACCATCTGCTGTGTCTGTCCAAAAGGTGAAATGAATAAGTGTAAGAGCTCACAAAAAACAACAAAAAGTATCAGTCATCCAATGAAATTTAACAAAAACCTACTTTAGTTCTAAAACACCCATGGAGGCAGACTTGAATTCAAAATTATCCTTAATTAGGAGGAAAACAGATAATTATCAGCCTATACACCGCAAAACCTGAGGTGATGATTTGGTTCATTGTGAACCCTCTATAGATCTTTCCTGGCCACTAGCATTTCTCCTCTGTTATCTAACTACATACTCCTACAATTTCAGCATCTTCCTAATTAAGAAAATAAACTATGTCTTGGTGCAATTTCTACTGTTTTCTTTATCCACTCCATTGTTCTGCATATCTCGACAGAGACATGCTATATAGTCTCTCTTGTCTGTTACCAGTGGGGCAAAAGAGTTACATGAACAGTTATTTTTTGAGCTGAAGGCTTAAAATACCTTTAAGTACTGTGACCCAGAAAATTCAGAGCTCCAGATCGATTTTCCATGTACCTGTGTGGACATGTGGACTTAACTGCTAAGTCCCTGTGACTGGTGCTTCTTCCTGGATAAATGCATTAGAGTGCTTTGAGGTACCATGGCCACGATACCAAGTATCAGCATGAAACACGCACAGATGACAAACAGTATTGCTGAGCTAGATGCAATTTCTGGAGAGCTCTGAAGATGAACTATAGCTGTCTCCTGGTTGCCTCAGTGACTGACTACTAGGAGCAGTCTTGGTATGCTGTATCCTGTATTTTTTAATGAAGTAAGAATTCCAAATGTTTTATGTAACTGCTTAGAGAGTATTTAAGGAATTCTTTTGCAAGTGACTAAACCAGGATGCTCTGTGCCCAATTAAGTGACAGATCTCTTTTGTTATTACCCATTGCCAAAACCAATGAGAAATGCAGCTAGACAACAGAGAGTATATCCATGCACAGAGCTACTGCACATGACAGATATTACTATTTACAGAGAACAGGCACCTCTTTCAATCTGGATTCATTTTGAGGTGGAAGTTCTTTGAAGGTTCTTCTAAATATAGTGAATACTGACTTCTGAGAAATATTAGATGTGTTCATAGTTCAAAGAGTTGCTATTTAACAAGGATGACACCTCCTTATTCAATATATCAGCATCCTGTACGTTTTATCCCAGTAATAATTGGTTTTCCTCAAGCAAAATAACTATATGAGTTCTTACAGCCTGAAGCACTGTAAAGCCAATAGTTTTACAAGCATGCAGTAAAGTTTAAAGTTTCAATGCCAGAATTTCTAGTGATGACACCAAAGCTAGTGATGCAAGTCAACCTTCAGTTAAAGACAGCATTTGAAAAATGGTGTACACCTTATACTTGCCAACAGAACTTCTTTTACTGAAAAGGGGAAAGAAACTCAAAATACTACCACCATTGCCAGATATACTTCTATGACTTCTATATTCTGTTTCCTACAATGTTTTCTAAATACGAAAATGGGAATTCCATAGCTGTAAATATTGATATGAAAGGTCTTATGTATCTTACAGATAATTTCAATAATACATGAAATTAACAAAGTATACTGTGGATCAAATCTTCTGATATTACATACTATGCAGCACTAGAAATTACATACAGATTGTATTCTTCTTCAAATGGGGCTCATTATAAAGCTCCATCTCCAGAAACACAGTTTGTATTAACCATATGCAGCAATGACATTCTGAAATACCTTTTTGAGCAATAAAAGAATAATTCATTTGAAGAAGCCTTACCTCTGCCTGGAGTAAACTCAAATCGTATGTCATTAAGTTCTTTCCTGGAGTTCCTGAAAAACATTCAGTGCATATATTAAGATGTAATGAAGAACAGAGCAACTCTATTCAGCTCCTACACACAAAGAATACTTATGGCACTGACAATTGCACTTTTGTAGTGTGGATTTCCTCGGGTTGAAAAACACTGCGCTCCCAAAGCGCCCAGATTGGAGAGATGCCACTGCATTTTTCATGGCAGTATTTTTTTGAAAATTAACAGAAAAGTTATATTTAAGCTGGAAAATGCCGTTGGTAACCTGAGGATAAAATAAGGTCCTCTGATAAATATTTCCATCTCCAAAAGACAATCTGCCATACTGATTCTACTAGTCCAACATATCTGAATCACATGTATTAACCCTCCTCCTCCAAGAGAAACAAAACATTCACTTATGCTTACAGCTTTTTATCTGAGATCAGATGTACACAGAGACCCTCTTTATGAGACAAAGTAGTTAGCAAATGTTAGACACTGAAAACTGCTATTTATAAAGCTGTTTTGAAATGAGTAACTTCTTTCACTGACCACCATTGTCTCAGCAGTGAGGTTTCATCTACACATAAAATATCTGTGTTAAAAATCTCATCCGTGTTACAATCTCATACTGTGCTTCAAACCTCCACTCCTTGCACGTTTCCAGCTTCAGTTCTAGTTAACAATTTCTACTATCAATAAAGCATTAGCCTCTTTACAAAATAGATGTCCATCTCAGTTTTGGAAATGGCAAGCCAACTGAGCACAGGGATGAACTTAATTGCTGTAGCACATTCTTTTTCCAATGAATAGCTCAATTCACTTGCAATCTGACAGCAACAGAATGTGTTTGCAGTCCATTATTTATCTCCTCAGCAAGGAAACTGTATGCAAGCTCGTATTTCAGTGTAACAGGCCATAAAGTCTTGCTGTGGGAAAACTGAATCTAATAGGTAAGCACACTCAGCTGTGACTTATAGCTATTATCACTTGAAATAGTTATAAAAATATTACAGAGTCAAAAAACAGCAACATGCAGGAATACCAAAAATAAAATGACTTGCAACACAGACAAACGCAAGAGAGCAAACCCTGAAAAATAAGTATGCCACATGCAGTGCTTAAAATGAAAAGTACACATTTACTGAATACACTGAATGCTTCAAAGCTGAAGGAGTTTCAGGTTCCCAAAATTCTTCTCTAAATAAAGAACTATGGGAGTTTAAGATCACGAATACAAAGCTGCAGATAAATGCAGCTAGTCAGGTAGAGATTTACAAGGCTTATTGACTTCCGTTGTAGAAATCTGCTGCCATAATACAGCATACTGCACCGTCTAATTTTATTCAACAGGAAATTTCTATGAATCTCAGTTCTTTCTTTCCCTCCCCCCCC
>WBNM01034049.1:94107-154820 GCA_013399055.1 Ramphastos sulfuratus
CCCCCCCGAAAAACTTGAATAGCATTCTGTTTAAATAGTTAAGAAAATCAACATATGACCCATTTCCAAGTTCCCTTTCGGCAATATTTCCCTTCCCTGAAATTTGTTATACCTAGTGTCTTAGAATTGCTACTTTCCAAAAAAGGGAAGTCGCGCAGAGATTTAGCATTTTTGTTTAAAAAGGCACCTTTTGACTGAATGTCAGAAGCAGCTCAGACTTATGATACTCATTTCCTACACACATTTCTGAAGAAGCAAATCAAGGGATTAAAAACTTTATCTCACACCTTTGCAGATGCAAATCAGAAAGTTCTGCTTCTTATTAGCAGCTATATTGAATTGTTCTAGCCTGCCCATCTTTTTCCGCATAGAGGTGAACACAAACCAGCCGAGAATTCTGTAGATTTGGTACTCTCACAGCTATCTCTCTAGAAAATAATACATTAGGATGTTAGATTCTATCTTCCCACAGACCTCCCCCATAAATAGAACATCTACCATATGAAAAGGTACTAATTATGAACTCTAATGAAAACTACCAGCTTCTAACAGACTGATACAGATATGTGAAAGAGCAGCTGCTCCTGATACAAACTCTTTCCTCAAGCAGGATGCAAATGAGATGCATTTTCCTTTGTCTGCAAAATGCAGTCACCAAATGTTAAGTGTTGGAAGGGATCTCCAGAGCTCATTGAGTCCAAGCATCCTGCAAAAGCAGGATCACCTAGAGTAGTCTGCACAGGAATGCATAAAGGCAGGTTATGAAAGTCTCCAGAGGAGAAGTCACAAATAGAAAGCTATTGAGTCAAATCTGTTCATTTAAGTGGGGGTGAAAAATCCAGGGAAGGTAATATGTATTCAGCCATCCATCTTTTCTACCTGGAATTGTTATACTCTGAACTCTTTTGAACTTAACGATGCTGCTGCTTTCTCTTTAATGGCATACTACTCTTCAGGAAAGCAATCCAAAGGAAGTTTGGCAAGATTAATTTGCTAGAACTTGCTAAGTGCTTATGCTTACAGTTCCATTACCATCCAGACATTTATTGATTTCCATAAAATATTTATTCCATTACATATTCCACCAAACAGAAGATGCACTTGAGTTCTCCTCTAGAAGCTGCTCATGCTCTTCTCCAGTTTTCAGACACTCCTCTGGTTCTAGTTAGCACCACTGCTACTGCAAATTAATTTTACTAGTTCCACTGATAGACTTTGGTGACAACTGTTTGAATTAATTGATTTATTTGTAGGCAGTGTTTCCAAGCAGCTTTAATTTGTTCCATTGGAGTTCTCTCTCTGCTTACATCCATTACAGTCTTATGCAGCAGAACACACAGACATTTATTTCTGCTAAACAGAAAAAGGATTTGAAGAAAGGCACTTAGCATCTTTGTGATTAATAATTTTATCTTCTTCATAGTGCTTTAATGGTCCCTAGTTTCTCAAATGTATTTGTGAAAAAGTTATTTCTAGTTTAAAATGCAAATTCAGACCTTTTGCCAGCTCTTATAATAGCTCTTACTTGCTTCTTGCTCTTTGCCATTACAAACTAATATACTTTGATTATTGTGGATAAAAACAGCCCATGTCTTTTAAAATACAGTAAATTTGAAATACTTTCGTGCATTTTAGCACACCACAGTTTATTAATTTCCTGCAAGTTGCTTTTCATTATGTATTCACCTCCAAGAGGAGGAATTCCACAGAACTGCTTTGAATAAGAGTGACACCAAAGCACACCACGCTGAGACATCTTGGCAGCCGTCTTTCTTGAAAAGTAGTTTCAGAATTTAAAACTTCACACTTTTTGAAAGCATGTTTTGCAAACCATTATTACTTTGTTTTCATCAGAACCACTTGACATGCACACTGAGATTACGAGATTATTGTTCTAGGGAGCGATGCTTCCGCAAAAAATCAGGAAAAACACATGGGTCAACTTCCTTCACTTAGCCCCTCGCCTGTAAACCTAGACCATTAGGATACAGTATCACGGTATCACAGTATCACAATATAAGCAAGGTTGGAAGAGATCTCAAAGATCATCAAGTCCAACCCATTACCACAGACCTCGAGACTAGACCATGGTACCAAGTGCCATGTCCAAACATGCCTTGAACACCTCCAGGGACGGTGACTCCACCACCTCCCTGGGCAGCCCATTCCAGTGGGGAATGACTCTCTCGGTGAAGAACTTTCTCCTCACCTCGAGCCTAAACTTCCCCTGGCACAGCTTGAGACTGTGTCCTCTTGTTTCTGATACAAAACAAAGAGGGAATAAACAGTTATGCAGCTGCTCAGTCTGACATGGTTCTATGGAAAAAATCCTAAAATATGAAAGAGATTCCAGGCATTCACATTTAAAGACATTCAAATAAACACCTAATCATCGCATAATTCCTGCTATAGTCAATTAGCTGCATTGCAAGCCCTTGACAAAAGATCTACACTGTTGAATTAAAATAAGAAATCATGTATGCATAATATTGTGGCCATAAATTTGAGACACTGTCTTTATTTCTTTTGTCCTTAAATGCAGAATCTCTATCATGTAAGTGAGATTCAGGAAAATTAAGATGTCTTGGAATCAAAGCCTAAAGCATGTTGGGATACCTTGATAATGTATCATCCAGCAGTCTTTCATTCTTTTTACTTCTACTATTACCCCCACACACCCCCATTTTATTCTCCACTTCTCATGCAGCATTATCTGAAACATCTGTTTTTATTTTCCCACAAGCTTCAGTATCTTGAGCCCTCAGGGAAAGTCTTTATTCCTGGATGAGATACATCTTACAATAGCTAGGTAACTGCATATTCTTCCTTCTCAACACAAGCAAAAATTTCTCAAATAAGGTAAGCCAAAAGAAGGGTGTGTGCATGTGTGCGAGAACACACAGGTTTTGTCTCTGTATCACTTGCTGAATTTTCAGACTTAGCTGTTCAATTATCACACATGGTTTGTTTACAAAGATTGATAAATGGAGATGAGTGTCTGAGAATGCAGATGATCAGGATGGTAATCAGCAAAGCTGTGAAAGCTGACCTGTGAAACGGTACAGAGTACAAATACACCACATGGAAACTGCACCATTTATAGCTTTTGATTAATTACAGCAGAAGCAATGTTCCCTGATTTTTTTTTTCATTCTTTTGTTTCAGATGAAATTAGAAACCATGTATCACAGGAACTTCTCCATTGCCACCTGTTCCATCACTACATCATGTACTCAGCAAGCGCTGTCTAGACTACACAACAGGCATTGTAGATTTCCATGCCTTCAACCAACAGTCACTTATTTCTGTTAGCATTTCACAAATACACACCCTTCCATGCAAATTTATTTATTTTCTTAATCAAATGCTACTTCATCCTTTCCCTTCCCAGTCAAGAAGAAAGTGACAACATTAAAAAAACAAACAAAAAACACCAAAAAAATACTCCCAACAACAAAACCAATGAAAACACCACAGCTATGCGTTATGGTATGGTGTGGGATAGCCACTCAACTTATCACGTGAGAGAAAAGCAGGTTAATTTAGCTGCCCTCTGGGAGAAAGGTTGAGATCCTTACAGGCAAGAGATGTTTATGCTATCCCTTGGAATGGAAATCCACAGAAACAGCCTGACAGGCAGCTGAAGAAGGAGGTCTCATAAAGATAAGATGGTCTTGTTTCAGCTAAAACTAATGAAGCATGGCTAAAACAAACCCAAAGCAGCTTCAAAACCAACTCTGAAGGCTATAGTGACTGTGTGAAGATCTTAGCCTGATTAACTGCAAAATTAATGTTAAGGTTTACATCCCTCAGCATGATGAGGCAAATGGAGTACATGATAAACACGTATGACTATGCTAATCAACTCTCAACCCAAATCATGCTAAGCATTCCCTAGAAGGCAGAGACAAATAGGACACAAATAGCCACGAGGGGAACGCCTCCTTGTGGCGAAAGCCTGGATTTAGCAGAGACAGACAGTATGTTGGGTTCCTTTTCCTCCATCCAAGACAAGGATGCCTTCTTGGTAACAATATATGGCTTAACTTTTCCTAGTATTTGCATTACATACTAGCACTACTGCAAAGATTCGTGTCTCCAGCTTTGTTAGATGTTACACAGGAATTACTAACTCGAGACCAGTTATTTGCAGTTGGTGCATTTATCACTGGTAATCCAAGTCTGTTGTACCTGTTGCATTAATAAATTACACCTATCAATTATTTTAACTTTCTGAACCTGTCTCAGTGGCAGTCCTTATCGTGGTACAGAAAGAGGCAAATGTTAATTTCGACAAACAGTTTCAGTAAGAGCTCTGGGGCTCTGAGACAGGCAGATTCCAGGATGTTATCTGTAACATGACAGTTTGGTAAGAAAAACACAAGCTCTGCCCATGTTTGCATGTTTGCTTGTCCTTGGTTTGCCCATGTGGGGAGACAGCTAAGAAGACCAGAGCACCTGCACCATTTGTAGCCTAGAAGGAGCACTCTATGCATTTTCAAGGCCTGAACAACATTGATGGCTGCAGCCCAATTAACCAAATCACGTAAGCAAGAAAGCATTCTCAGAAGAAAGTCAGAAAAGCACTTTTTGGATCATGACTAGTTATATCTCAGCAAGAGAATTAATCTACACATTAAAAAAAAAATCCTCACCATTGGGGAGACTAGTGACACTAGCCAAGACCAAGAGTAAGTCACTGTGCTTTAACAAAACAACACATGCTGGAAACAAACATCATACTTGTCACACCTGTCCAAAATTTGGGTCTCACAGATGCTCCTTCCCTCCAAAATTTGAATTGCATTGAAACTTCCACAGAAATAAACTAAATTACAAAGGAAAAAACAAGAACACATAGCTTAAGAAGCAAGGGCAAGCAGCATGGTATTTGCACTGCCTCACTGCATTTGCTGGTGTAATTAAAAACACAAATACATTTAAGTGACTCACTCCTTTAGACTGTATAGAAAGCACAAGTTCACATCAAAATGCAATAGACTAATCAGAGTGATAGGTAGGTTGTACGTCCTAGAGCTGTATTCATCCGATTGTCCTTCTATGTCTCTGGTGCAGGAACTTTGTGTGTACAATGCAAGAAATGTAAGTGAGGTGAAAACACAGAAGACTAGGGCATGTGTTTTTTTAAAAGACATTTTGCTCACATTTTTTTCCTTGGTATTGAAATGCTGGAGGGATAAATGTTATTTGGTCATACCAAATGTTATTCAAATTCAAAAGGTCATCTTCCTTATCACAGTATCTTGTCACTCATTTCTCAATTTCAAACACTTAAGGCATAATGTACAAGTTAAAGAGGGTTCCCTTTGTAACCTAGTTTTTACGGTATTTATTCCACAAATGGTGTATTTTTCAGTCAATGCTTGGAGAAAACTGGTCACAGTAGCAATGAAAGAGATGGAGACAAAACCACTCCATGAAAAAAACTGAGCCTACTTTCCCACTGGGCATTTTTTTAAAACTTTTTTTTTTTTTAAAGGCAGAATTTATTTCACAGTATCACATAGTATCACAGTATAGCAAGGTTGGAAGAGACCTCAAAGATCATCAAGTCCAACCCACTACCACAGACCTCAAGACTAGACCATGGCACCAAGTGCCACGTCCAAACGTGCCTTGAACACCTCCAGGGACGGTGACTCCACCACCTCCCTGGGCAGCCCATTCCAGTGGGGAATGACTCTCTCAGTGAAGAACTTCCTCCTCACCTCGAGCCTAAACCTCCCCTGGCACAGCTTGAGACTGTGTCCTCTTGTTCTGGCGCTGGTTGCCTGAGAGAAGAAAGCAACCTCCTCCTGGCCACAACCACCCTTCAGGTAGTTGTAGACAGCAATAAGGTCTCCCCTGAGCCTCCTCTTCTCCAGGCTAAACAATCCCAGCTCCCTCAGCCTCTCCTCATAGGGCTTGTGCTCGAGGCCTCTCACCAGCCTCGTTGCCCTTCTCTGGACACGCTCAAGGCAAACTGTAGAGAAAATCCCAACTAAGCGATGCAGTACTCCTTTTTAAGCATTGTCTATTAAATACTGTACTAAAGGTACATAGTGCCTGTTTCTAATCTCACTTTTGATTAATTAAAACTTTATTTCAACTGTATTTACAGAACACAGTTAATATACACAAAGTGGTGAAATGCAAACTACAGCTTTACTCTCAATATTGCAAAGAGGATGTGGGAGAAGAATTTTTGAAAGTGAATGTATCCATTGGTCCCAAATCCAAAGTTTAGCCTCGCATCTAAAGCTTCTGTTCTTTTATTTTTCCATGTTTTGCTGTTTTCTTATGCTTCAGATGTGGGAATGTATGCATCCAGCTAGGGCAGAGAAAGCAAGAATCTTCTCTTACCCGTAAAAAAAACCACAGCTCACTTCTTCCTCACCTCTATTCCCTGCCGTTTTTTTTTTTTCCTGGAGTCATGGTACCTTACATGCAACAGAACCAAAGCAGTAATAAGAGGAAGTCAGTCTATTAAAGTAATTTCATGAATCAGAAGTTTAAAGCTTCTGTGGGATCACATAAACACAACAGAAGAAAGCATTTACTGTAAAGAAGCATTAATCTCTTGGGGATTTGCCATGTTTATGTAAATACCTTTCTTCTCTCTAAGACTCCTTAACACAATGCTCAGTTATAATTTACTAATTATATCCAGGCTCCTCTATTACCCATTACCATACTATCAAGAGCAGATCACATCTCTTCAGCATTGTGGAGAGATATGGTCCTTCTCCACTTACTTTTAACAACTTTAGGTCAATTTTAGATTGCATAGAAGGGTATTTCTGTTAATATTTAGTAGGAGTAAAACAGATGTTTGAAGTCCACCCTGCTTCCAAATTGCCACCAAGTAGAATGGGACTAAAATCTCTCTGTATTTGTAAAATGTAGTCCTGAAACATGCAGTTCTTTGAAGTCCATTAAAAGTCCAGCATTTATTTCAGTTGTTCTGAAAAAAAACTCCATGGGTTCATAACTTATCCCCCTTCATACACATTACTGGAAGTAGGAAGTATTTCAGCATATGATGCTTCAAGATAAAGTTATAGGACTCAAAAGCTAAATATACAAACCTGCCACTACCATTCAATCTTCACACATTCTTAGGTAAAGAGCAGATTTCCTGAAATGCTGCAACACATCTGTTCATCAATACACTTTAAGAGGCAGCAGCAATACTAAGGGAAAAACACAGCCAAATGATGCTTTCAAGACTGAAAACCAGCCACATGTCACAATGAAACACTACCACTTGGCTGTTAAGCTGTTGGAATGAGACAGCAGTTACCTGTTAAAATTTACCATCTGTATGCCATCTATCATAGAGAAAGAGCAAGTGTACATTACAAAATACAGCCACCAAGTGAATTGTTAGTTACAATTAGACCAGCTGAAAACAGTCTGCAGCTCCAGGGTAGCCAACAGCTCCTCCAGCAGGAAAGGATTTTATGACAGTTCTATTCACAGATGACCAACCTCAAGTTGCTCAAGAGTTAAAAGAAATCAGTGGTCTCAATCTAGTAAAAGTAGATAGGACATGAGTGTAAAACTAAGATAACACACAAGTTGTGCAATAAACCAAGAAAACTAGATGAGATACATACAACTACTACCAGGCAAGTCTGCAAAACCATGTTTAGAATTTTAGAAGTGACAGACGAACATCTGTCCTCTTTATTCACTGCTTTACAGCCCCAAGTCTTCATTCCTTGACATAGAAGTGTTAGATATTTTAGATATAGCTCTTCCTAAAATGCTTTTAAATAGGGCCTTCTCTCTTTCTGCAGCTGCTGATGCCAGAAGCTAAATCAAAGAATGCTGTAAATCCTTCATTTTTTCCCCTTTGTTATGTTCAATCCAAGATAAGTCAAATAGCAAACACTGGAACAAACAATATTTTTTTTAAAACTAAGTTCTCAGTGACCCAGTTCTCAGCACAGGCAGTGAAAAGCAGGATTAACTTGCATCACGTTTTTTGAGGCTCACACTTCCTATCTGCTCTCGTATATCAGCAGGTAGAAACAACTTAGGCAAAGGACTTCCAGTTTTGTTGCTGCAAAGAGAGCAGTATTAATCAGAGGGTTTTTTTTAAAAAAAAATTTATTCCTGAATTACCTCGAATTGTTTCTTAAAAACTAGTGGTAAAGGCTTAACTTGTGAAAAGCATCAATATTTCTAACAAGTACTTGAAATGCAATGAAGAGCAGTATGTGGTTATACTGAGAATTTATTAATGTGGCAAAATCTCAATGCTTGGTCAAAACTAGAAGTGATCTAAAACTGTTCCCAGAAAGAACTGGAAGCACAGATGACATCAGTAATGTTAAAAAACAATCATCCTGAAATATTCAGTGGGAGCACTTCAGCAACAGAGAGGACAACCACCACACACATAATTTGATCTGTTTGTTAAGCATTACAGCACTTTGTGGCCATAGCTGCCTTTCTCAGATTTGTCAATGGATCAGCTTACCCTCTTTGAGCACACATCTGAAAGATCTGTGCATTTCTTGATACCAAACATTACCGAGCGGTGCGCAGTTTAAGGAAGTCACAGCTGCATTAGCTCTGTGACTAAAGTAATGCAGTACCTGCCTGACTGCTGAGAGATACCAGAGCAACAAACAGATCAAACACGTGTAGGCTTACTTTGTATGCTTCTGCATTCAGTTCTTTGAATTAGAAAGTGTGAAAGGTAGACCATTGCCAGGAGGCTTAGGGTACTTAAGAATAGAGTTCTAGAAACATGATTTCATTTATGAACTCAGGACAAAGCACTTGCAGCAAGTTCTACAGGAATATGCAATAGACGTAAGTCCACAGTTCATAAAAAAGACTATGAGGGAAGGCTCAGAGAAACCTTTTTCAACTCATCCAAGCCAAAGAACCTTTTAAGTATGCTGAACTGAAAACCCTGTGGACATTTGCACCCTTTCAATGCCATTGTCCTAGAGTTTTTCACTCCTGATGATCTACCACTACATTACAGTCACAACCAATGGAAACTTGTAGGCAAACAAGAAAAACATGAGAGCCACTGCAAATTATTGCAATTTGCATATCATCCATCTAAAATTCATGGATCCCAAACACCTTATCAAAAGGAGTGGGAAGCATGGCAAGAAGTTTAAGCTTTGTTTTAAAATCTTCAAAGGTTTTATCTAGTTCTCCTGCCACTGACCAAACCTCCTCAAAAGCAGCTTTCCCATGAATAGGCTTCACCAGAAAGTCTGCTCATATGTTAAGTTCTTGCCACATCTGTGTCCCAGTGAACTTCTTGTAGCCCCAGCATCAATGACAATTACTTGTGGAACAAAACAGTGTCAGCGAAATGAGTTCAGCTGAAATTTGCTTCTTCCTTTCAAAAATGTAAGTGACAAACCAACCAAACAAAACTTGACTACTTCATAGTGACTCAATATAGTGCCCATTAAAATTACAAAGAAAATGACTTTTAACACTGAGGCAAATCCAAGCTTTAACCTATTTCCTTTAACATAAAGGAGGTTTAGGGTGCCGTTTGGGTTTTTTTTGGGGGGTTTTCCTTTGTTCCTCCTCTATTTTATTTTTTTAATAATACAACAGAAAGTCAGAATGCAGGTTAAATGCCTAATCCTTGCCATCTAAATATTTAGACATGCAAAATCTTCCTGATAACCTGAACTTAATAAGCAGAAACAATATATTGATTCATTGGCTTGACAATTATCAATTTTACATATAAATTTTGTTTTGATAAACAAATATACCATTTCTCTATTAAATAAGTGGTGGTATAGCAATTGCATGTGGGATTATTTAGGTCATAATTACACTAAAGTTCAAAATGTTTAATTCATTTTCAATAAAAATACAGCAAGGCATACAAACATCCTTAAGTAGTGAATAAGACATGCATAATTTACCGTTTTTAAAGAGCAGGTTTTGAAGGAAATAATAAGAGATACGAATAGAGAGCAGGATTAGAATCAATAGTTTAATCAAAGGTTCCTGCTTACTGATTTCAGTCATGATTTAATCATGATTAAACAGGTTATTTAAATGAAGTCTCCATGCTGTGAAAATAAATTTCAGTTCAGTAATCATGTGACCACACTTCCTTGATTCCCAAGGCAAAGCCTTAGAGGTGATAAAATATAGGACAGTGCTCAATACTGTAACCACAGGTACATTTATTTCAAGAATTCTATAAACGGTTGTGTTTATTACATTTGCTACTGGGTCAGTTCCCAGCCTATAGAGAAGTTCTGTTACTTTCCAGTTGTAAATCTACCACAGAGCTGAGAGTTTGCTTGTGGATTTTGTCATTAAATACACTGGAGAACATAAGCCATTCTAAACAGCAAAAATTACGAGAAATATCTGTCCTTGGTGCAGGACAGATGGTACATCAGTACCACTTCTTACAGCAGAGACTGGAATGTTAACTTTGGTTTTTTGTTTTTTAAACAATACCGAGACCCCCAAACCTACAAGTCGAAATAAAAAAAAACCAAAAAAGGAATAGAGAACTCTGGGTTCTGGTACCCAGCCCATATCAAACTGATTCCATATCTAGCCAGAAGAGATCTGGGGGTTTGCTTCTTTGCAGCAGGTTTTTTTTTCCTAAAAATCTAAGTCTCAAACACTAACAATGTAAGAGTAGCTTTAGAATCATAGAATCATTAAAAAGGTAAGATTGGAAGGGACCTCAAGGATCATTTAGTTCCAACCCCCTGCCATAGGCAGGGACACAAAAGGACTCGTCCAACCTGGCCTTGAACATGTCCAGGGAGGGAGCAGCCACAGCCTCCCTGGGCAACCTGTGCCAGTGCCTCACCACCCTCACTGGAAAGAACTTCCGCCTAACATCTAGTCTAAATCTCCCCTCTGCCAGTTTAAACCCATTGCCCCTAGTCCTGTCATTACAAGGCCTTGCAAATAGTCCCTCCCCAGCCTTCCTGTAGGCCCCCTTCAGATACTGGAAGGCTACTATAAGGTCTCTTCAAAGCCTTCTCCAGGCTGCAGAGCCCCAACTCTCTCAGCCTGCCCACACAGCAGAGCTGCTCCAGTCCTCTGATCATCTTTGTGGCCCTCCTCTGGACCTGCTCCAACACTTCCATGTCCTTCCTGTGCTGGGGGCTCCAGAACTGCACACAGGACTCCAGATGGGGTCTGACGAGAGCAGAGTAAAGGGGCAGAATCCCCTCCCTTGCCCTGCTGGCCACGCTGTTCTTGATGCAGCCCAGGACTCGGTTGCTGTCTGGGCTGCACATGCACACTGAAGGCTCATGTTGAGCTTTTCATCAACCCAGACCCCAAGGTCCTTTTCCTCTGGGTTGCTCTCCAGCCATTCACTATCCAGCCTGGATTTGTACTTGGGATTGTGCCTACCCAGGTGCAGGACCTTANGTTTGCCCTTCTCCAGTCAGCAGGAACTTCACCAGTCTGCCATGACCTTTCAAATATGATGGACAGTGATTTGGCAATTTCTTCTGCCAGTTCCCTCAGGACCCATGGGTGGATCTCGTCAGGCCCCATGGACTTGTGCACGTTCAGATTTCTTAGGAGCTCAAGAATGTGATCTTCTACTATAGTAGGCAGATCTGCCTTCTCCCAGTCCATACCTTTGCCCTCTGGGAATTGGACATTTTGGTTGGAGCCCTTGCCGTTGAAGGCTGAGGCAAAGAAGTCATTGAGCACCTCAGCCTTATCCATATCTTTTGTCAGCAGCTCTCCATTTTTCTTCTGTATGGGTCCCACATTCCCCTAGTCCTCCTTTTCTCACTAATATACTTGAAGAAATTCTTCTTGTTCCCCTTAATGTCCCTAGCCAGATTCAATTCTAGCTACACTTTAGCTTTCCTAACCTGACCTTTGGCTGCACGAACAGTTTAGTTAACTATGATTTTTCTGTAACTTTACATGTAATGACTTTTGTAAGAAAGAGGTGAAAAACAATAGGCCTACACAAATGCAAGAAGACTAACACTTGAGCTTCAGCTCAGAAGAGTGAGTGGTATCTCATCATCTGTGATCTGGCATGCAGAGGAAATCACATTTCATGTAAGTCCTAACAGTTCTCCAGCTGTAGTCTGGCATGGGCAACTGCCTGCTACTAGCTACGCCATCTGCACTGCACTGTCTGTACAGTTCCCCACAAGCTAAATTCCTCAAAGTGCAACAAGCCAGATATATTAGCTGAAGAGATATTTTTGTAAGAAATGCAGACACACACAAATGTTAATCTGTTAAGAACATGATCAGAGTGACATTACACACAATTCTGCCCCAACACATTCTCTACACAGTATTTTTGAGTACGACACACAGTAATAACAGGAGCATATCACATACACCAGTGCATGAAGTAGAAATTTTCCATTCGCCCCTTTTGTTCTCCCACAGGTTTAATTCATCTAGTGTGCATGAACTCTATTAAATCAGGTCCTGGGACATTTCAAATTACCGTCAGTAAATTATCTTCCTGTCATAGGAGCTAATTTAACCATCTTAGATTGCTTCAGATAATTTGCAATTCTTAGCTATTAACCATTAACAAGTCTCCTAATTTAACATGAAATGTCTCTGTTATTAATCTAAATAGTCAAACCCTCTGACAGCGACCTTCCTAAACGTGTAACAACAACAACTCGGTGGTTAAGCTGAAAATTTCAAATTAAGGGTGATAATTCCTCACCACCTCCTTACTCCCATGGTATGAACAGTCCCATTGGAGGACTACATCACAGATAATTGACTCAAATCTCTGCAAAGTTCCTGGCTGGGTGTGCTACTAAGACACACAGCATGCACAGGAGAAAATCTGGATTACAAATTTCATTCCTCTCCATTCTCAAATTCCTTTCCCTTGATGATGCCGAGGATACAGCAGCATCAGCATTTCAACATAACGATTGCTCAGTCTGGGTCATAGTTACACACCACGGCAACAGATCAAGCAACAAGTGAGAACCAATACTTTCAGTTCATTGCAAATTCAAGCACAGTCTCTTAATTAAAACTTGAGCTTTGAAATACTAATGGTCTACATTAAGCATTTAATACAAGAGTCTTTCAAAAGCTTTTAATAGAATTACCTAAAATGCACTGCTGCTAATTTCACTTCTGGGGCACATACTCCAAGACACAAAAGTGCGAAAGAAAGAAAATAAACTGGAAATTGCTGTCTCCAAGTGAAGGAGCAATACTGACGGTGGAGAACACTTTTACAAGTTAGTCCCACTGAGGTATTATTACAAGTTAAGGACAGAAAAATCAGACACTTAGGTAGGAAACCATCCAGCTACAAGAGTTAAAGACCAGTACTTGCATAAAGTGTGCCAAGAGATTCTTTAAAGATTATTTCAGCACGTGAGTTGTGCTTCTCATCCACAAGAAGGTATTTGCAGTAAACAGAGGCTGGTGTTAATTAGACATTCCCTACTCAATTACTGAATGAGTCCCACCCTGCTCAGTTTGGCAAAAGTAATGAAATCTGACCTTCTAGTAAAAGAATTGCATTGATTCTTCTGCCAGAATTCCTCCTTTGGGAAAGTAATGTTAAATATTTATGGGCGCTATTAACCCTTTTTGGAACATACTACTAAAAAAGATTATGCAAAACTGTCATCTAAAATTTGATGGATTTTGGTGTAAAAGAGGAAAAAAGGCAACCCAGAGGAGCACTTAGTGCCACCTCCCCACCAAACTCTTGTTGAAGTTTCCCCATCTCCCTAGGCTTTGCAGTGTCCCAGTCTTCAGGCACTACTCTTCAAATCTTTTGGCCCACATTCCAAAGCCTTACATTGTTTCTGCCCATCAGACTCGAAATGTTTGCATCATCTTCCATGACAAACTGTCCGTAACCAATGCAGTTCCACAGCTATAGATACAGCAGTACTTCAAGTGCCACTAGAAGTTTCCTCCTGACCAAATCCCTTCTCTTCTCAAGTCCTAGCTCAGCCAGTCTCCATCACACAGGAATGGCTCCTTCCCATCTGAGATGCTTACCTTTCACTGTCCCCTTACCCCACAGTCCCTCTCTGGGGAAGCAAAAGGCACGAAATGAAGAGATGAGACCTTTCTGAGCCTTCCCTTGACATGTTTACTTCCCTTCCGCTCTCATTCTCCCCACCAGCCAACTCATTCCTTTTGCATTTTCTCAGTATTTACTTACTAACATCAGTATGATCTTTTAAACTAAAATAGTCATTTTCAGCTTCTAAACCCAGTGTCTTCTGAACTCATCAAGCTACTGCAGTTTCTATAATTTGATTGCCTCAAGTGAATTATTTTAAAAGAAAAAGCTTCCAATGTTTTGGATGATATACTGAGCTTTGAGTCTTCAAGTCTGGTATCTAACATTCACAATGCTCATCTGCATATCAAGCTATACTTTGAGAGCTATCTATAGTAGTAATAGATGAAGCACAGGAAATTGTTTCTATCCTCATACTGTAGCTTGCTCCATAATAATATGGTTCACAACTTACAGTTCATTTTAACAAATCACATAAAAATCCCCTGATGTGCTTGAGCTCTTCTCAGCTATATGACTTAATGATCAATTCACCAAAAGACATCAACAGAACAGTTTAAAATCTGCAGTGGAGGTGGATAAATGCAGAAATCTCTGTTAAGATATTAGCTGTTTACTACCTTAAGGTCCCAAGGGAATGCTGTGTGACACAAAGCAAGTCATCAACATCACTTTTATTCACTATAAATGCCAATTGGCAGTATTTTTACTTTGAGATGCTCTAAAACCATTTACTCAGTAAGTGAAGTAAAATCAAAGAGCACAGCTAGGGGCCAGTGCATCCTTCTCCAAATACAGCTGCCCTAAACATAAGCTCATTCACCCTGCAATGATCCCAGCATAAGGACAGTTGTATACAGCTAAAATGGAGAGGGCAGCTTCCTCTGTAACTCAGGACTGACTGTGAATGACTGAGGGTCTCCAGGTTTACATCCTATGATACAGGAAATTTATTTTCAGACTTTTATGAAAGAAGTCCATACAACTGCCCTTCTACTAAGAAAACAGAAAAATTATCTGAATTAGTGCAAAACAGATTATAGCAATAGTTCAAGCACTGAGACTTTAATTTCCTGACCATTATTGTCTTTCCAAAACAGCACCTCTGCAGCTTGTTGCTGACATAACCTGGTATAGGACATGCTTGTCAATACTGCACTGGAATGTCAGTCTCAAACATACTTTGGCTTTCATTTAAGAGTGGTTTAAAAGAGTGGTATGATCCAAGTATTGCAGCTCTTTGGGGCTGGGGAGGAAGACTTCTAATCCTGTGCTTATAAAGCTGCTATTTCTCCAGAGCTGGCTTTTCTGAATTTGCTCATTGCAGCTAGACCTAGACCCACAAAAGCAGATCTCAGGAGACCTCTACTCTCATGTACAATCACTCACTGCCAGGCCAGGGTAGTGCCTACAGTAAGATCAAAGAGGAAAAAGCTTTTTAGAAAGCTTCACAAAATACACCAGATACTTGTCACTGACAGACAAATAAGGTGAGACAATGGAAGCAGCAGAAGTATTTTGTTACAAGTTAATAAATAATTAAGAGATTCTTTGTCCAAGTAAGGCTTCTGTTAATTTACCAAAGAACAAGACATTAAAATATAATTCTTGGTAAGTATTCAGGAGATTACCCATCCCTGTCATGCTCTCAGCAGCCTCAGCTGTCCTCCTCCCCAGGTCAGCAGTGAAGAGGAAGCACAACTATTCAAATGCTGCCAGAGGTACGGCTGCCCTGAATTTCTGTGAATGTTCCATAAACAAAATAACTTTTCCCCTTTAACTTAGCAAATACAAAGAAATTCTGAAGTACTAACTGTGAATCTACACAACTGGGCTGACGTATTTCTACAAGCTCCATGAGCTTGTAGCCGTGGTTCTCAAAGTCCCAACTAAAGGAAAAGAGTACTGGCTCAGTATACCCCACGCTCTCCACAAGTCTGCAGCCACACACACAGTGTATGCTATATAGAGTGCTAGCTCTGACCCTATTCATATGCTCAGGTTTCCACCACAGAACATTATTCCCTTGAAAATTGGTCAGTTTAAATCAATAATACTGACTCTGCAAAATTATCCATCAGATTTTCAGGTTTTTTTACAGACACTGCCAACAGTGTTCCCAGGCCCCAGGGGCTATATGCAGTTTAAGGGAAACTTTCTAGTTCCTAGAATTGAAAGTTTCTTCCCTCTCTACCAATAACAATTATGAAGGTTTAGATTGTTACACGCTAATCCACTGTGCTGCTTTAAGGGACCGAAGGGGAAGGAACTTTTTCACTCATGAATTAAGATAATTCCTTACAAAAACAAAAAGTTCGCCACACAAATAAGATTTCAGAAACTCAAGTCTCCTGGTATCAATCTTCCTTCGTGTGCTGGTTTGAGGCTAATTGAAATATTATAATGAGAGAAATTAAATCATTGGTTATAAAAAGCAAATAATGAAGTCTGTATCATTCATTAGTTTGCTGAAAGGGATAAAAAGCCAAAATGTAAACTATTTGGCCCTCTTTTGCCTTCTTTGCTCCTAAGCATTGGATCTATTCACTTTCCTTTTACTCTGCTTTACTATCTTCCACTAACAGACAACAAATAAGCTTTGCTGGTTGTTTTCATTTCTGTCTGGGAAGGAAGAGAGAGAGAGAGCACCTATCAGCCCCTTATAGGCAGTTTCTTTGTCTGGGAGGGAATTTGGATTTCTGTATTACTTCTAATTTGTGTATAATTGTAAATACTTGTAAATATCTTGTCTATATATGCTTGTAAATTTTGCTTTGCTGTAAATATAGCTTTATCTTACTTCCAAGACATCTGAGCTGGTCTGGTAAATTTCAATAGTTGGGGGGAGAAAGTTCCTAACCCACCACACTTCACTTCTGGCTAAAGAGCTGCAGAAAACTGAAAACATAATCCCTGACATTGCACTGTATTTGCAGGTCTAAAACGTTTGCCCTGTGGATATAGCAACACTGCGAGTAACTGGATAGGAGCTACCCGCTCCTATCCAGTTTCACTATAATTCAAAAATATCCAAAGCACTTCCCTTGTACAGCCACACAGCAGTATAAATTGGTCTGGTTTGCAAATAGTTTCCTCTACCTGCCTGTCAGCAGAAAGATGAAAAAAATATTGATAGCATAACAGAGCAGTTACGTAAATTGGACAACTAAAGTGACTTCGAATAATCTCTAAACCTTCTCTCTCTCCGCAATAAAATTTATTACTCCTCTCTTCAGTAAACAATCTTTGGCAGACATGTAATTTTTTGCAGTTATCAGTAGCAAAGTAGTCAAAAGGAAAAAAAATAGATTTTGGAACTTGGCACTCATGTGTGTACATTTTTTTTTTCTCTGATTATTAACAGGTTTTGATGCACTCATTCTGTGTACTTTTTTTCTCTGATTATTAACAGGTTTTGATGCTATTTTTTTTAAGCTACTACTTCTTATGCATAAACCTGCTATTCATTTGTAACATACTGGTTGTAATTTTGTAAATATTTCTCTGTCTGACTTTTTATCTTTTTGTTAGCATACAAACCCTGTAACGTCTATCTTTCCCCTAAAGCAGTAATTAGGAGTTTACAACCTTTGAAAAATATTCTGTCAATTCAAACTGCATGTAAACAAATATTGAAGTGAGAAGCAACAAGTTTTTAAACTAAGTTAATGATTTAAGGAAAATGGCTGGTACTAAAGCTTCTGATGGAAAAATACTTTTATCCAATAATTGTACGGCATAGTAGAACAATTCAAATGTTAGTTATAAGGTGCTTTTAGTTAAAGGTAATCCGACTCATTTTCACTATGTACGCATTTAAGTCAGCAACATATTTGTATCCATTTTTTGAAATATCTGTCACTTCTCCACAGTGACTGATCAAACTTGCCAGTGAAAAATGTTCTGAGTAGGCAACTTGTAATGTAGCTATGGTTTATTTCCGTCAAAGGCTGACTGCTGAAGTGTGAAAGAAACTCATTAAAAATCTCGCACTGTGATCCTGCATTGCAGGGGAAAAAAAAAAAAGGAAAGAAAATACTTAATGAAGGGTACACTTAGCCTGAAGCCACATTCACATTCTGCTTCTCGTTTTACACTATTTCAGCAAGCAATTAAAAGACAGCAATTAGTCACAGAAACACTATTCACACTGGTCATACTGGGATATTTAAAGAGGTTAACACTTATTTTATGTTAATATTATGAAAGCAGTGAGGGTGATCAAGAATAATGCAGCCAACTCAAAAGGAATACTAAAATAGGTGGAAGAATCTCTTACCTTAATCTTAAAACAAGATTCACGGCACATGGAACTTCACTATATTCGTCACTAACAGCAGGCTGAGACTATTAAAGAAAAAAAGCAAAAAGTTTTATAAAGGATGACAAAGGGAAAAAACCCAAACAAAATACTTGCCATGCCAGCAGTTTGAGTATTTTACAGATCCTCTTAGCTCTCAAAAAACTTTCAAACACTTTCAGTAACACAGTTTAAAATACAGCTGATACCAGTAAAACTGCTATATTTCAGTTACAGAGACACAAATGGTATGGGCGTCATTAAAGAACTGAGTGTAAGACCTTTTAATCCACCTTGGCATCAAAGCTTCAATAACCTATTAAATAATAGGCATATAGTGACATTGCCAAGCTACTACTCACATTATTTTTGCGTAACAGTTTTGGTTGTTAATGGAAGTTTTGCATGTACCCATCTGCAAAGAACTAGTAGTATACCCAAGTGGGCATCACAGCTCAGAAAACATCTTTCCCAAAGAAAATCCAGAAATATGAATAGCTTTCACACTATCACTCCTCCCTCACACTATTATCCTGCAGTCCTCAACTAACATTTATATGTCTCAAGCAAAAGTGTATCCTACTTACTGAGTTCCTCAGGATCCTCTATCTTACTATGATTTCATACCCTACTTGGCATGTTAACACCACTCACAGAAGCCTGTTCAAAGGTTACAGTCATGTCCTCCCAAAGGCCACCTGGCACATATCAACAGTCACAAAGTAATCTCAGTTCCAAATCATCTTCTGGAGCATTTAGGAAGACAAAAATCAGCAGAAAGCTAAGGATAGGCTTTTTCCTCCTTCTCAAACTAAACAACTTACAACAAAAGTTACCTGCATAAACTGAATCACAAGCTTCAGAACTCTCAATTTCTAAGGCTTAAAAAGGCTGACTGGTTAAATTCATTTTCCTTTTCATAGTCATCTTACATAAGACATCTCAGATGGCGAAGTGCTGTGTAAACTAGCTTTGCAACGGAAAGACTGGGGTCATCACAGAGGATAACAGAGCCATGCCTGGCAGGAAGCTGTTAGTATTTTAGAAGACTTCCATGATACCAGTGAAAATCAGAGAATCTAAAATTGCAGCCGAAGTGGCAAGGGTCACTCATCCAAGGAATAGACACTTTTAAAAGAGCACTTTGGCTGCAAGCCAATAATTCTATTAAGCAATTATTTATAGTAGCAATGCTTCCTACACTCTCAGCAAAGGGCCATGAAACTCTGTGTATCATTTTACTCCTCTGATTTCATCTAATCTACCATACTACTGAACTATTTTACAGTATGTGGGATGAACCATGTTGTGATATAAATCCTAGTAATGAAAAATTATTTGGAGATCTTCTGGCCTCTCTGAAACAGTCATCGTTATTCTAACAGAAAGACAGCAATTAGTGTGATCCAGTTATGAAGATTCATTAAAATGAATTACCTATCTTAACCAATTTTCCTGGGCACAAAGATAACATGACTTTAAAATTCCTATCCATTTTATCTACTGTGCGCTCAAGTTGTTACAGGGCCAAATGCATACAGCTCTGTCCTCACAAGTACCTTCCACATCAGGCTGCAGAACAACATTCCTGACTCCTTTCACATTTTTTAACAGAAATGAAAAATAAATCCCTTCACTCAAACACTTGGAAGAAAAGACATAAGACATTTTTACCTCTGCGTTCCCCTCTTCTTTCACTCTTCGTGACTGGAAAACAAATGCAGTGAGGTATGAGCTATGCAGCTTTATCCATTAAAGATTCAGAAATACTAACAATAGCATTAAGACAGAGTAACTTGCAAAGTGTAAATGTTTTGGCACAAATAGAAGTTACCTTTTCCTGAGAAACAGCAGCTTTGCCTTCCTCACTCTTCTCATCCATTTCATCATCACTCCATTCCCAGTCCCCATCTTCTGTTTTATGGAGGTGGCCACTGGAACCCGGCACCCGCCTGACCTACCAAAATAAAGTGTCCACCTTTACACAGTCATCTTCAGTTTTTATCAGTGTTCTGGTTAATCAGCAATTTACTGTTATCTGTATTCCAGATGTTCTCATTAGTTTGCCAGAGGAGTCATGGGCATACTGGGATAATATCTGAATTTAGGGGTCATGATTGAGCTAATGGAAACAGTTAAGCTATGCAAAATTCATACAGGAAAATAGGGTTTAGATAAGAGTTTAAAACTGCTTAGGAACAAGAAACTCAAGTAGATGACAACAGCTTGCTACAAACTAATCCATCTAACCCATGAAAGTGAAGGACGCTTCCTTCTTTTAAGATGCACAGATAAAGTTGTCCCTGGGACACAAATCTTTAAAACTTTACTTGTTCTTCTAAAATGCTTTACATCGTATAAAGACATGAAAAATACTTCCAAACTATCCTTAAAAAGAAAAAAAAGATGCAGTTGTGTGCAGACTGAGAAGGTAGGCAGGCATGCACCACCTTGAACTACCTAGGCAAACTGCAGATCAAAAAGTCTAACAAGGCTTAATATATAGTAAGTAAAACCTGAAAATCAAACTTCTTCTAATACCATCTTTCTTTTTTCAGAGCCTGACAAAATGCCAACCCCACTGTCCATGTCACTGACAAAGATGTTAAACAGCCACAGTCCCAGTACTGACCCCTGGGAAACACAACTCATTGCTGTTCTCTGCTTGGGTATCAAGCCACAAATTATCCATTGAGGGTCCATCTGTCAAATCTGTGTCACTCCAATTTAGAGAGAAGGAAGTCACGCAGGACAGCATCACGTTTTGAATGAGTCCAAGTAGATGGAATTTGTTTCTCTTCCCTTACCCACCTGTGCTGTAAATCTGTTGTAAAAGGCCACCAAACTGGTCAAGCAAGATTTGCCCACAGTGAAGCCATGTTGGCTGTTGCCAACCACCTCCTTAGTTTCCATGTGCCTTAGTAGAGTTCTTATCATCTTGCTGAGCACAGAGGTGACACTGAGTGGCCTGTAGTTCCTCAAGTCTTCCTTTGTTTTCCCTTCCTGAAAATGGGGATTATGCTTCCCCTTTTCCAGTCAGTGGGAGCTCCATCAGACTGACATGACTTCTCAAGTATGTTGGATAGTGGCTTAGCCACTTAATCTGCCAGCTCACTCAGGATCTGTGAATGCATCTCACCAGGTTCCATGGACTTCTGCACCTTCTGGTTCCCTTGGTGGTCTCAACTCCAATCTTCTCCAACAGTGGGTGGTTCTTCATTCTCCTGGTCTCTGCTTTTATCTCCTGTGACTTGAGCAGTATGGCTGGAGCACTCGTCAGGGAAGACTGAATGAAAAATTCCTTAAGTACCTCAGCCTTTTCCATATCCCAGGTAACCAAGTCCTTAATTTCCCTCCAGAGAGGGTCCACATCTTCCCTTAGTCTTCCTTTTTATCATTAACATATCTACAGAAGCTTTTCTTGTTGTCCTTGATGTGCCTGACCAGAATTAATTCTATCGCGGCTCTGGCCTTCCTAACCTGATGCCTGGCTGCTGGGAAAACTTCTTTGTATTCCTCTCAGATTACCTGTCCTTTCTTTCACCCTTTGTATGCTGCCTTTTTGTGTTTGAGTTTGTTCAGTATCTCCTTATTCACCCAGGAAAGTCTCCTGGTGTTCTGGTCTTACTTTCTCGTTTTAGAATGCAATGCTCCTGAGCTGGGGGAAGTGACCTTTAAATATTAACCACCTTTCTTGGATGCCCCTTCTTTTCAGAGCTTTCCCCATGGTACTCTACCAAGCAGATCACTGAAGAGGCCAAAGTCTGCTCTTCTGAAGTCCCAGACTGTGAGCTTGCTACGCACCCTCCTCACTCCTCTAAGGATCTTGAAGGCCACCATTTCACAGTCACTGCAGCCAAGGCTGCCCTTGTGCTTCACATTCCCCAGCAGGCCATCCTTGCTATTGAGAACAAAGTTCAGCATAGCAACTCTCCTTGCCGGCTTCTCTGCCACTTGGAAATCACCACCAAAACATTTCAAGAGCCTCTGAGACTGCTTATGTCCTGCTGTGTTGTCCCCCCAACAGGTACTGAGGTGGCTGCACTCTCCCTGAGGACCAGAGCTTGTGAACATGGGACTGCTATTATCTGCCTATAGAGAGCCTCATCCTCGCAGTCTTCCTGGTCAGGTAGGCTATAGCAGACTCTCACTATAATGTCACCTGGCCCTGCTCTCCCTGTAAGCTCTCAGTAGGGTCCTCATCAGTCAGCTCCTCATCCATTACCAGGCAGAAATGCATACACTCCAGCTGGTCATTGACATAGAGGGAAACAATGCCTCCTATTCTCCTCTGACTGTCCTTCCTATAGGACCTGCATCCTTCCATCCAAACACTCCATTCACAGGAGTTATCTCACCACATCTCTGTGATGCCAGTAAGATCAGAGCTCTGCAAGTGTGTGCATGTTTAGCTTCTCTTGTTGATTCCACATGCTGCATGTATTTGCATACAGGTAATTAAATTTGACCCCAATGACACCGACTTACTGGCTGGAGTGGCTGGAATTCCTTTGTGCTGGTTTCCTGCTTATTTGTGATTCCTTTCCAGGTTCTAGACATCTATTTCTGGCACTGGCATCAAACTGGTAGGAGTGGGATGGACTGAGGTTCCCCTCCCCCAGCAATCTTGTGCTTACATAAGCAGGTATCTTGGTATCTGCACTCTTTACCTCACTTCACTTTCCAAATATCCATCTGCTCCTCTACTTTTTCCCTTTTGCACATAGAAGACTAAACTGGAGGGAAGGGTGAAGTTTCCAAATTTAGGTACGTTCTTCCCTGCGCAACTGAAGAAGAGTGTCCTACTCAGTTGCTCCATATTTTGTAGTCCTTCCTAACTGAGAAGAAGTGAAAGCTACACAGGAAATAGAGGGAATATCCTACTCCATCAACTGAGGGGCAAATTCTGCATTATTTGCCATAGCAGGCTTTAATGCCTCAATTTTAACACTAGCTGGCACAAAGCTTGGTACAAGAAGCTTGTGTGTGTTAGGAAGGGAACACCAAGAAAAAGTCAACAGAAGTAGTTGCATGGCAATTTCTTACTCAGCTGCAATCAGCCCAAGCACAATGTGTGGGCTCTTACTGTCTGTATCATCAGGGATTAACACAGATACAAGGTAATTTAGCAAGCAGTTTGCCTGGTGCTTTGGGTATCATTTATTATCCTTCAGAGAGCAGTCCTGATGCAGGCTTTTATCAGTACATGCCTCTTCCCAACAGCTATGTGAATCTGTGAGAGGACATCAACCACACCCAAACCCCATGCTTTTCAAATAGAATGGTTTACAGACACACACACTGCACTGTAGACACATCAGAATCTCTTCTGCATCCATTTTTAATTGTTCTGAAGACTTATTCTAACTGGAATAATTTTAATGGAGCTTAATGATGTTGGCAGAGAATTATGGAAGAAAGCTTTACTGACAGTGCATTTCAAGTTTTTTTTAATAGATTGCCTTTTAATAAGCAATAAAGGAAAATAAAATAAGAAAAGCTACTGCAAAATAATATATCATGTTAAACTGTTTTCTTGAAAGGTGTCTGAAGGAGGAAAAATAAAAGTTTAGAAGCATACTCTGTTTCAGTCAGACTGATTGACATCAGCACACCTATTCACAGAAAAGAAATCATAATTTCAGCTAGAGCAAAGTACCTGATCTATTCAACCTTCAAAAATGTGCTGTTGCCTATATCTTTTTTTTTTCATTGGTGGGTGTGCTTAACACTTGCATTACTTAGCAAATAAATTTGAGCACATTTTGATCAACAGTGACTTTGCTCAGTGTTAGTTCTGGTTAAAGTCACAAAAACTCAATCACATAGGGAGGACATGTACCCTAGCTGCAGGACAGAGAAACACCAGTGCACAGAATCTGACAATAAATTAATTGCCTCTTCATTCACCATAAACCTGTATAATCTAATATCACATACTGGATGGAAATAAATTAGCTTAGATTTCTTCAGTAATAGAAACTTATCATACCAGACTTGATACTACTAGTATAGGGATGCTTCTGTTCAGATTTTCTCATGTTTTTTCCAGAGCACGTTCATTAAAATGTGTGCATATAGGTAGTAATACATGTGAAGATTTTAGGCGACAGCTAATGTTTTAGTGTACTCAACCCCCTTTAATAGAAAGCAAAAATACCCCAGAAGAAGTGAAGGAATAAAACTTAAATTACATAGCTAAAAGCTTTTTAGGCTATGAATTTGGCACAGCCAAAGGAACCACACTAAAGGGCTAAGATGAGGCAACTGAGACAATCTATAAGTTTGTTACCACAGAAAGAGACAATCCTGTGATCAGGTCTGCACTGGAACCTACCTGGTGGTACAGGGAGCAGATGCAACCCAGCAGCCTGGAATTAAAACTAGTCTTTTTACCTTTTCTGAACAACTGTTTTTCAAGATTTTTAGGTTAAATCAGTCCATCTTGAGGTCAGATAGCAAAGACTGCAAGCAAAGAGGCAGAAACAAAAGGGGCAGTGAAAGATAAGTTGGATCGCCTTGTTTTGGCAGCAGCAATCCCTCAGGATCCTCAACATCCCATACTCTAAAACCCTCACAATGCAGCATCCTGACTGGAATGCACAGTCTGTCACACAGTCTCCTCAAGCTTTCCTTTCTACTCCTACCTCTGTGCAGAAAACCCAACAGAAAAATTAACATGGAATACAGGTTAGCTTGCAGCCAAACCATCATTTTAGTTTAGTTGACCATGAGTTAGCACAAGTGCTAGAGCCTACACTAGAGGAGAAGCTGGATTATGATTTTCAGTAGTTGCCCTAATCATCTGTGATAAGAAAGCACTGTGAATTCCCTGAAAGTAATACAGACATAAATATGAACGAGGAACAAATACATCCAGACAGAGTATATATATATATATATGTTTGCACTCCCTTTCATGAGCATGTTAGTTTAAGTTCTTTATAGAGGTCACACAATCTTTTTTGTCATTCCTTCTTGTTGTAGTCAGACTGAATAGCAGGCTTTCAGTATTTCATATATCAGCCTCATTATTTTTTTCCTTCTTGTGTATTACATTGAGGGTGCAGAGTAGGTGGCCACACCTGTGGGGAGGAGCCGACAGTGCAGGTGATGCTAAACTGACCAACAAGGTATTCCATTCCATATATGTCATATTTGGTATAAAACTGAGAGCTCACAAGGGTCAGGCTCACTTCTTCAATGGTCAGCATCTGAGGAAGACTGTCCATTCTGCCTTCAATCCTAATTCATGAGTTTCTGAATTCAGTTCCAAAATCCATCTCCTGAATCCGGTTCCATTTGACAGTCAGTTCAGTCTAAGACTTCCCCGGTGCCCCACAGCATCAGTGGTCACAGTAATGTAATTGCCATCCTGGGTGTTGGGTTCCATATTTCAGTATTTCATTTTACTGTTATTATTTTCATTAAAGCTGGTTTCGTTTCCTTTTCCAACCTGTTAAGCCTCCCTTACTCCCTTCCTCCTCCCCTTTGGGAGGGGAGATGGGTTAACAGAGAATATCTGCTACTCACGCCGTTGCTGGCCCCACCCTAATTCTTGATATACCCCAAATCCTGTTTTGCTAAGATGCAATTTATCTTTTGCTCTGTTTTTTTTCCTTCTCATCTCAAGACTGCAGAACTGAAGTAAGCACATTTTTATAAAGGTATGCCAAGTCACTATACTAAAATTCTCGGAACATTTTCACTTTATCACAACCAAGTCTTTCCCACCTTTTGGAATACTCTAGAAGAACGCTGACAGTTCCTTATGCTAGGATTGTATCCCTTTCAGTAAGTATTTCACATGGAAAGGGAAACAAACAAAGTTTAAAAATGCTCAGTTCCAATTTGGGTTTTATTGTTTCAGAAACTGAAACGCTCCTTCCAAAACAGGAACTAAACAGAATCATAACTTTAGCTAATAACGAAAACAACTAAAGCCTTCAACCTTATAAAGACAAATTAACACGTATTACAAAACACATTTTACATAAATCAGATGAGCACCAGGGAATAAAAAACAAATTTGAATTGCTAGCATTTAAACTGTACTCAACACAAAAGCAGCTCAAAACATTGTAATATACAAGCAAAAGCAGTTTGTAGGAGGGAAAACTTAATAAGGTACTCCCAACATTACCACAGCTGTGAAGAAAGACATTATAAGCATCAGCTATGACAGAGAATGCTTGGGCAATTTAGTGAGTGAAAAAAATGATGATTACCACCAAAATTTTAAGCATCATATTATTATTGTTGTTGTATATATTGTTTCTGGTTAAAGCTTATTCCAGTATACACCAGAGTCACAAAGATTGAAGAATAAATTAAGCTGCTGACAAAACTATTTGTCCTCACTCTTTCAAAGCAGGATACAGACAATTTAACATTCTCAGCCAACAATCGCATGCATCAGCTTCCCAGGAGAATGTTTGCTTACTCAGATGAACAGGGCAACTGTAAATCCCATCCATTGAGTGTTAGCCCAAAGCAGCCTGACAGAGAGAACTCTAGAATCAGAATGCAGAGGCTGCTCACATTTCCCAAAGCTTGATGTAAAGCAGGTTACAGCACAGGGACACAAAACATAAATTATTTTCTTTTAGGCACTGATGTGCTTGCTATATGTAGAAGTTAGAGTCTAGGTAAAGAAGAATTTATTATTCGTCATCGATTCTTTCCCTTCTGCAATCTCTTTACAAGTTTAATTTTGTATAGTGACAAGGAAGGGAATGAACATTTTCTGAATCTTTTTACTTCCTTATTCACAGCTAGTCAAAACAGCATAGAACTGGGCCCATTTAGAGATTCAGTATTTTATTTCAATGTCCAATTTATATATAAAAAAAGCCATCAGCACAAAAAAGATATACTGTGGGATACCAACGTATACACACATAAAACATTACTGCAATTCACACATGGTACAGCATATGATCTAGACCACACTCAAAATCCATTCTTGCAGGAAGATTAATAACTGAACTGGTAATCTTGATTTTCTCACCATCTCGACTATTTAAGCTATTCCTGTTAAAGTCTCTGGAACTAAATATTTGGGATGGAGTCTCAACGTTTTTAACTCCGCTCCATAAAAGAGTTCAGTAACCTGAAAGTATGGTAAATAAGATGCATTTGTGTAAGCATTAATGAGCTGTTAAAAATTTTGGAAGATGGAAGATGCCTTGCTGCCCTTCACATTTAGGTAACTCAGAGCCCAAATACAATTTTTCCTGAATTCCTAGAGATAAATGTGTAGACCTCACTGATTTTAAATATATCTGCAAAACTCTTTGTGGAACCCTAAAACTGCTCCATATTAATTTCTAACTACAGAACAGTTAGTGCTGTTCTCCACTATTTGCACTTGCCTATCTATGGAAGGCAATACACACATCCTCCTGGAAATACTGCAGTGCAACAAATACCTAGCTTAGCTTTTTCTGCAGAGAGAGCTGTCTTTTATTTTACGACTGATGCCCTTCAGCTACATTTGCTAGTACAGCATTCAAGACACACAATTCCATGTGCACCAGAGAGCAGGAATGGCAATGGTAGTTATTTAAACATCTCGACTTTTTCATTTTCTGCAGTCTGTCCTAGTAAAAGTCTAGATCTGGCTTTCTGGCAGAAACAAGAAAGACCACTCAATTAATGCTGTATATCTTCACCTTTCCCTAAGATTGTGGTAATGGTTCTTACAGGAGACAGGACTTCCCTGTCACACAGATCCCAGAAGTTCTTATAGATTTTTTTTTTTTTTTAATCAGAAATCCCAAAAACTTCACTTCTCATAGTACTTCATGAGAAGTAATTACCAATGCCAGTTACCATGCCAATTCCATGTCACTTATTTCATAAGAAGATGGTAAGAAATAGAGTATTACTGAACATGAGTTTGATTTTAGTACATTTTGCTCTGTATATTTTTCTCTCCATAAACACCCAATCTAGTTCCTTCCCTATGTTCAGACTGTAAACAGATTTTACAATTTTTACCTTTAGCCATCTTGTAAACCTTTCCTAAACGTATCCTGAGATACAGAAGCAAAATGCATTTATTTGCATTCCAATGCAATGAAGGAAATAGCGTATCATCACATTTATCCAATCATGGAACAAGCCTTTTGCTCAAAACAGTTACACATTTAATCACATCTTAACACCTGAGATAAAAGACAGAACATAAATCCCTTTCTACAATGCATATTCATGCAAAAGAACATCAAATTTCTTGTTTAAGAACATTTACACAGTAATCAAATTTTTTAAAAGATAAAAAATTCGAGGGCCAAGACAGAGCATGAATTCCCCCAAGTATACATCACCAAGATGTTCAAGAGTTGAGGTACTTCCCTAAGAGACAGCTAGTCCCCATCCAGCCCAGTCTCACAGGTCATGTGAACATCCTCATCCATTCACTGCCAACTGTTTTTACATTGCCCCGAGTTCATCATAATTGAAATCTCATTTTAATTCTTATGCAAGCCACAAAACTCCTGCAAACCTGAATGTACTTTATGCAATTCGGAACCTTGTTTTTTCTCACCATGACTTAGGCAGACTTTCATTATAAATGGGATATACTGCCACCTTTCTGAAACAACACTCTGGCATTTCAGCTTTGTAGGGCTCAGAAGGTGTTAAAATATGACTGTAATTTGCCCCTCCTCTCAAGCCACCCTGCATACTACAAATATAATGGGAAAAACATCCTTCCTCTTAGTCGTTGTTTTCCTCCTACTTGGAAAAGAAGTTAGATAGAACTTTAAGTATTTCATTGTAATATGCAGGGATGGGGGTGAGGAAAGTGGTCTTTGGTTTTGGTTGGTTTTTGTTTGGGTTTTTTTTTTGTAGGTAGAGTTTTCTGTTTGGGGTTTTGGAGTTTGGTGTTGTTGGAGAGGGTGGGTACGTGTTGTTTTGGTTTGGTTTCATTAGTTTGGTTTGGAGTTTTGTTTTAGTTTTTTTGGTTGGTTGGTTCATTTTGTTTTTCCAAAAGCGCAGGCAGGCCTAGGACACTGCTTTGCAAGAATTTAAGCTGGCACAGAAACTACTTTTGAGATAACTGCAACTGGTCTTTCAGGACTTTCCTAAATTCTCATCTCAGAATAAAAATTGACACGTGCAAGCCATCATTTAGGATGACATGTGCCCCTTTCCTTTGCAAGAACCATGAAGGTTTGTTGCACTGCCCCTTTTCCTGGGGAAAAAAGTCACATATGTACCCCATGACAGGTAAGGCTGGTCCTGAACCCTAAAAATTTGGAGAAGCTACCATTCATAGTCCACATCAAATTAATCACTATTTCCTCTCTACATTGTACAACCATGCTTAGGTTTTGTCCAAATTGTTGACTGAAAGGACACAGATGATTTCAGCTCTTGCAATTAATGAAAAATGTCTTTAGACATTTCTGGGATGTGTGCTGCCCATGTGAAATGGAACTTTTTGACTGGAGAACATAGGGAAGTCCCTAGAAAACACATTTTTTGGTGTAGACATCTCCTCACGTGTCCTAAAGTCTCGGTCTTAAGGGTCTGAATTTCAGTGTTCCAAGGTGACCTTACTGTGGGAGGAGTTGAGGCATCATTGCTACTTCAAGTGCTATGTCCTAAGTCAGTAAAATGTCCTCACATATATATACACACACACATATGTTATCACGAAGACACAAGAACACCAAATCTTTCAATTCCAAGTCCATTCTAGATGAATTTTTCAATTTCAAGTCAAATGCAAATGGTGTCCGCAAAACACAGCAACGCTGAGAGAAACTCTTAGCCCATTTAAGATTTCACATCAAATAACAGCCAAAACCAATTAATTTACTTCAGAGTCAAGCTTTCACAAATCATACATTGATCTCACAAAGATTTTCTTCAAAAATTCAAAATGCACCTCTGTTGGAATTAAAATATATACTCGCAGCTATCCAGGAGACCCTTCCAAAGTAGCCATTTCTTGTTTGTTCTAAGGTTGTGTTTGCTCAAGGTCATGTTTACGGAACATTTATAATTACTTTAATGAGATAAGTTAGTATGGAATATCCAAATCACTGATGCAAACTTGAGAATATGTGTATCTTCTTTAATGCAGCACAAAGTATTATCAAAACTGAAAAGCCATCTAAGTAATTTAAGAATTGGAAATATGTGAATCTTCTTCTTTTTTGTGTAAATTACCTCTTCTACTCACTATTGCAATCAATAACACTGCCAATTTAAACTGAAGAAATGTCAGATCATTGCAGTTTCTTTCAAGAAAGATGCTGCATAAAGGAGATTGAAAATTCTGAATTGAATAGGACTCCTTCAGCTCTCTCTAGTGGTTCTTGCATAGCACCCTTTTTTAAGGGATAACAGCACATGTCAAGAGAGAACAGAAATCTGTTTTAAAAATCCAACGAACAAAAGGACATTTGTTTTAAATATTTATGATTCTGGTCTGTTTTATAGTCAAACACAAACAGTATCATGCTCAGGTGATGACAAGTGTGACACCTGAGGATAGGGTCATCAGTTGAGAAGACTGACATGTAATCTTACACACACTGATAGGTTAGATATGGAATACAGTGGAGAAGCTATTGAGAGGATGACAGAGCAATTAAAAGCTGAAGGGAGTAGGAGGCAGAAGTAAATTCCTGTATTTCTAAAGGAAATTCTAAAAAATGGGGACAGATGCACTGTGTACTAACTCTCCATCCACTCTATGGGATTCCCTGTCCAGAGCCATTCTCCTTTCACTCTGTCTCTGAGCCTCTCTTGCTGTGATGCTGCTGCTTAGACATAGAAAACACTCTAGCTCAAACCAGAGATGCTATTTTGTCACATAAACATCTTGTAAACAAGTACAGGTAATTCCCTACATTCCTAATTCTGCTTTCCAAAATTATGAATAGATAAATACTGCAACATACTTATTATCTCTGCTCCAAAATTTGAACTTGATTTTGTTTTGAGAAATTGCAGTGTTTTGCAGAAACCTCAGTGACATGGCAAATGTGCAAATTTACTCATTCAGTATGATTTTTGGTTTCTCAGGCATTATTTCTCCATTTATTAGTTCCGCTACATAAACTTCATTACTGAATGTTATTATGTGCAAATAATTCTTCAATTCACATTTTAACAACAGTCCTGTTAGGCATGAATGTGTACGTGTGCTGAGAAGGATATTTCCAATTGACTGTGCAGGCAAGCTGCATTGTTTCTCAAGAGCAACACTTCACCTCAAAAACAAGGAATCCCAACGTGCTATCAGGCACTACCCGATGACTAAATTAACACATGCAGAAAGGCTCTTTCATATCCTTTTTCTTTTTTTCTGCCTGGCCCCATCCTTTCCTCTATCGACTAAAGGTGTTAAGGCCAAGAAAGTACCAAGGAAGCCAATCAAAAATACCGTAAACTGGCAGAGCAATGATATGCTGAAGGATGAAGAGAAAAGGTAAAGATCCAGATCTTCAGAGCTAGGATGCTCAGATCAATGGGCATCACAATAACAAATCACTACCAAAATGCATTTCTGTTCAGAGGGATTACTGGATCCACTTTTTATGACTACCATCTTCTGGTTCCACTGTTCTTTCCTATCATCCAAACTTGAAATGACAAACAGAGCCTCATGCAGAACTTTCACTTCTGACTAGTAGAAGATTCATTACAAGGTGGGTTTTACTGCCACCTACATGGTCACACTGAAGACTGTTTAGGAAAATAGGCTGCTACTGTAGAATTCAAAGAATAATTTTAAATTATTTTAACTTACTTTCAAGCTCAAAGGCTTGAAAATATTTTAAGATGAAATTCTGATTTCTTCACTTTTTTATTTTCTACCAAGTTTCCACATATTTAAATACATACAAGAAATTATTGTAACACACACTCTTCATTTCACACACAGATTTTAAAAAGACCAAAGCTTTTTTTTTTTAAAGCAATCAAAATGAAAAATTTGAATGCAGCTCTCCAAAGAGTTGCAAATTAACATAAATCTGCAATTTTTATCAAATCAAATTATATAAACAGCCAGTATTTACATTTTAGTTAGAGATCAAGGAGCAAAATGCAATCAATCAAGCTATAGCATTTAAAATCGCTGACCTAGACCCACTCTTAACCCAGCACTGCTCTTCTCACTTCACAGTTCAGGAAGGATCAAGCCCTGCTCCTTGTGCTCTGCCTGAGCTGGGGATGCCCTCTGCTGCCTGTGATTCCTGCACGGCACAGCAGGGATGAACACAGTGTTGTCCCTTCGTCATTCACTTTATGTTTTTCCCCTTTCACTTCATATGCTACATACACAACTTTTCATCTACTTGCAATGCATGGTTTGAATAATCTTCTCATGGAGCTACTCAGCAGAAAAAGATCTGGGGGTGCTGCCTGACAGCTGGCTGAAGGAGCTAGAAGTATGCACGTGTAGCCAAGAAGAGCAACTGCATCCTGGCTTGTATCAGGAAGAGTGTGGACAGCAGCCTCGGTGTTCAGTTTTGGACCCCGGGACCTTTGAGAATATCACCAGTGCAGAGGAGAGAAGGGCCAAAATAAATGGCATGCATTTTTTTTTTAATTTCCAAAGGCTTTACATGGTCTACATAGGAAAATACACTTACTTTTCAATTTCTTCAGTGCTGGGCTTGGACTACTGTTGTTTTGGGTTTTTTTTTCCTCCCTTAAATTTATACTTCAGGGCTACAAAAGCTAAAGATGCTTTAAAGATTCTTCACATAAAAGGAAAAATTCTCATGCAGCTATTACATGAGTCTTTCAGCAAATGGTAACAGATGGCAACGCTGCTTCTGAGCCACCCTGCATTTACAGAATCCTCTTTGTAATTCATCTCCGTGCATGACCTTCCTTACAAACTTCCCAAAAAGGCACAAAATGACAAGTAAAGCACATTTTCACATCATCCCAGAACAACTTTTATTCATAAAGACAGGCAGAAAGGCCTCTTCTACTGTCTCGCTCAAGACAGCACAGTAGGAAACCTTGTGGCACAAAGAGCCCAGCAAGACATTGTGGCTGCCTACACTGACAAAATACCAATTGGACATATAGACTAGGGATAGATTAAAAACCAACTAATTCCATTGAGTCACTTTCCACATAGGATAGTGGTTCAAATCCAAGAGAGATGCAAGTGAAATGTTTGAGGTTTCAGTTCTCAGAAGACAAACAGGTAAAACTAGCACACCTTCCCACACATTCTTGGCAAGAGCAGCAACAAATAGGACAATAAAACAAGGTTACTGTCTGGTTAGTGACAAGACTTACTTTCTGATCAAAGAATTTACCACCAGTATCATGCACACCTGGACTTCCTTTCTCCTGTCTTGTGTCTTTAACCAGGATTCCTTCAACAGCAGTTTTAAGAACACACCAGACTTGCCTTTCATAGCAATGAAACCCTCCTCCAGTACTGCAAGCTTCAACAGCTTAAATATATGCCAAATATTTAAAGCTATTGTTCTAATTAGAAAAGTTGCCTCATTATACACCAGCCTCATGTTAGTTCACGTTCTAGGCATTTTTGAATAAGTCAACAGGTCACAAACACAGCATTACCTAACGAGCAAATCAATGCTGTTACACAAGAGAACAAGAGACAGTTACTACCACACAGATGAATTCTGAAGTTGAACAACGATAGCCCATGAACTGGAAAACATCATCCAGTATGGGAGAATGTCACTTCTTAACAACTAAGATGAAGCATGTGTGAGCTTTAAAACCCTGCCAAAATAAGTTACAGAAGTTATTGCAGAGAAGCTTATGGCTATCTGAAGTACAGAAAGACACTCAACAGTCACTTATTTCATAGTTTATTTTAAAGCTTGTCTATTCTCTACTAGATTAGCTCCCCTTGAAAGGGCACAAAATCCAACCTCACAAACTCTATTCAGATGGTTAAAGCACCTTATGACAGAAAGGATGAACACACCCAGATATTGTAGGAAGTCCTTTGTATTTTATGGCATAACAGAATTTAAGTATACCTAGCAGGAATGTGACATTTTTGTCTGAAATGTTAAAACCAAGCAGTTGTAAATGCGTGTCTGCCCTTTAAAACATTTTGCACTTCTGCTGCAGTTGTCTTCCACTAACACAAGAATTACTTTCTGGTTATGGGAATTTTTGTCAAATTTACATTTTATGGAAAAACCCGACAGGGCTTGAATACCAATCTTTCCTCTGGTTTTGTTTGTTTGTTGCTTTGTGGGTGGTTTTTTTGTTGGATTTTTTTTTGTTGCTTTTTTTTCTAGTAGTGTACAACACTACAAAAACAGTTGGACTGTTTTGCTTTTTTTCCTTTGTATCAGTGTTTTGAGTAAACGGAACAATTAATTAGCTGCAATGGAAGACACAACAGTCTTGCCAAACATATTTTTATAGTTCAGCTGCTGTTTTCCAGAAACATTCCAGTATAGCACCTGGTCTTTTTCTTTGCATATCAGCATTAATCAAATAAGCATTTCATTAAGTCTAAAGAACTGCAACAATTAATATACATTTTAATTAATAATCTGAGCTCAAATTAATGTTGCTCTCTGTTTTTCAGAGAGTCCAGATGTACTAACACCCATCATGGGTGAATTGTATCTATCCAATTAAATCCACTACTGAACCATGGAAATGTTGCATATGTACATCTTGCTGAGGTGCAATCATACTGTTAGAAATGTCCAATAAATCTGGATGATGTTTTCCTCATAAAATGCAAGGGATTGCCAATTTCTTATATAAGGTAATGCGATAATTTCCCTAAATTAGCTGTACTGTGGAGACAGCATTTCAACCCATCAGTAAGGGTATTTCTACTAAGTTTTAATAAAAATCTGGCATTGCTCACACTAATCATCTATCTTGTTACAGGTTTTTCCCAGTAACTTACATCTCTGAACTCTAAAGAGCTTCTATTAACAGCACAGACCAATACCAGTGTCCCAAAACTAGAACTCAAGCCCAATTATTACTCAGATTTATCTTTTTTTTAACTGGCAGCTCTTCAGACAGCAATAAAATGAAATGCAGATACGTGTTTTCCCCTGTTCACTTTGTACAAGCAGCAGTCATGCAAGAGATTTTCAAATTTGAAAAAACAGGATTATAAAAACACAAAATTAACCCTGGGCCTTTGAGCATACAGAATACTTAAAAGTTATAATTAATTTTTCAGTGTGATAGATTTCAAAACTGACTGTGGAATTCTGCAAGCTGTTCCAAATTTCCTCTATTCCAATATAGCAATCTCATCACAAATGAAACATTTCTAGCTTTCAGTTCAAAATTAAACTACTTCAACACACACTTCTTAACTCACGCTAAGCTGTTGTATAACCAGGGTGTACACAGCTCTGATCCAAGCAGGACAGGGTAGACTGCTCTACCATTACACCACTTAACAAGGCGGACACTTAACAAGGCGGAGGCTGCAATGAGAGCTCCTGTATTTCTATTAATGACAGAAGATTGCTCTTAGACCATGTCCCTGGTTACCATACTGCACTGAACAGATCATTCCCCACGGGCTTTTCTGTAGCTCTTCTTGATACCAGCAGTGCTTTCATAAGTAAGTAGTCACATACATGAAACCCAGAACTGCCAGTAACTAGTTGCACGGTTTAACACTGATTTCTGTGGATCAGTACCAGCATATACTTAAGCTAGTTCTGCACTAGCTGCAGACGAGGACGATGAAAGTCATGTTTCTAAAGGGCAAGTCACTTTGAGAAGTCATTCAGTGTTAATTTTAAATACTAGGATAGGGCCAGGAAGGGCACAATTTCAAAATTAGAAGAATTAAAAGCAAATGAAGAAATGCTGGGCAAGGGGAATATGTGCACAAAGATATATTTTACATCTCTGATGTCAAACTGTATTTTTAACACACATTTTAAGTGTTGCTTAATTATCAAACTGGGTTTTAAAACATATTATATGTTCTCCTCACACACGCCAGAAAATAATGTGTACCTGTTTTCAGGATTTCATAAATGGGCCTGAACTAATTTGCCAAGTACAAGCTGTAAAGGCAGAAACAAAACATGAGAAAGCACATGTGGTAAATGCAAGAAAAGTTAAACAACTGAAGGGCAGCTCCGACATCTGTGCTAGCAGCAGTGTTACAGGTCATTAGAGACATTTCACAGCAAGTGCTAAAGAAGATAATTTAAGCAATGACAACACCACCTCCTTCCCATCTCTTGCCCTAGTGACATTCTTTTTTCCATTACAGGGGTTACTTCTTCCAAGAATGATCTCTTAGACACTTTCCATGTTAATGTTTGAGCAAACACACCGTACTTACATCAGTTAGTTTAAATAACCCCTCATCATTTTAATATTGAAATAGATTTATATTGGATGGTATCCTAAAATAGCAGCTACATGCAAAGTTGTAACAACTGAGTTAAATTTTAAATCCCTGATGAATTTTAATATTGTGTCCTTTTAAAATATAAATAATTTAGCATTTCTGGTAGCTAGAACTTAAAGTATTTTTTCCATTTACGTTGCAATTAAAAAAAAAAAAAATCTATGAATTTGTCCTTAGCACCATACAGCCTTGATTTCCTAGGAACCATGCTTCTTCCCAACTATAAATAATTGTCAAAAACGTAATTCTGAAAACTATTTCTGGTGGGGTATGGGAGGCCGCCCTGCACTTGTTTTGCAATTCCAGATGCTAAGTTATTTCAAGAAGTAAGAACACAAACATCCATGTGTGAATTAACATGCGGTTTCTGAAGTTGACCTGAGGACACTGCTGGGAGATGAATCCTGTAAGGCAGATGCTCTATCAGAACCCAGGCTGGTTCTAGAACATATCTAAACTACTGTATGGCCCGAGATGCAAAACGAAAACCTCATTTCCCCCTTCTCCCCAAACAGTGAGGTCGTTTTTTTTTGTGTGGGTATTGCTGCCATCACATGGCCAAACGTTTGAACTGCTCCTACCTTTGCACCTTGCAAATAGCTAACCTATTCAACACGCTACCTACCCTTTCCTTGTACAAGCCTATTCCAGCTTTCTACTCCAACCTCTCTCAAAGCCTCAGCACTGAAACTGATTTCTCAATTACTTCCACCAGAAGACTGAAAAGAACGTAAATCTTTAGGGTTCTGATGATAGTATCATCCAAGTAAAAGCCACCAGCTGCAGGAACATTACAGTCTTACAGAATTACACCAAAAAGATATTCAGAAAACAGAGAAAATCTTACAAATGCCAGTCCAGTTAAGCTGAAGCCTAGCTGATGTGCCAACAAAGCTGAAACAGTTCTTGCCTGGAGTGCGATCCTCAAAATAACCCCCTGGAAGCCTGCTTTTAGAAAGCTGGACTCAGCTCACTACTTTGTCACCTGCAGAGGCTCAGCAATCTCTGAGCAAGCACCTCACAATGAAAATTCACGGTTAGTTAAGTCTCCAGAGAAAGGGAATTCTATAATTTCTCAGATGCAACAAGCAGAAGTCTATAAGTGTTCCTGTTTATGAACTCTTATGAATAGTAACTCATTTCATTTGCAAGTTTTAAAATACTTACCTGTTAATAAGCCTCTTAAGAATTTATTTATTTTTTCAGTTCCAATGCATATCACCTAAGCATCAAAGGCACCATAGAAATACCAGCACATGTCATAGCTTGGGTTTAATGTGGCATAAGGCTCCACTTGTCTGAACAGCTCAGCAGTACTCTTGTAGAGTTTGGACCTGACCTTCCATACATTTCAAACAACTAAGTAGTTGTCAACAAATACCATTTATACTATGTTCATCATTCCCCTAGGTGATCAGTGAAGATACCAGTTCTGCAGTTTATAAGCCTATATGCTTGCAGATAACTTTTTGTTTGCACAACAATTTCATCTGCAGCTTTGTAAAAGGGGCTGGGGAAAAATTTTCCATGTATGATGACAAATACCCCATATTATTTTGGCAAGGCCAGAAAGGAAGTCAAAATGCCCCAGGGCTTACTGGAGAAAGCTAGGCTGCAAAAAACATTCATTCAAAAGTCATTTTCTTTGATGGAGTGTATAAGAGAACAGCTCATCAAGTCAACCACAATGTAATGTAACCCAACAGTCTCTGCTTTTTCTTGCACACCAGTCCAGAAAAAGATGTGAATATACTCACCTTTTTTGCTCTTTGTGCTATATTAGGTGTTCTAGTGAGAAGCTTTTCAATCAGGTATTCTCTATTCTGCAAAACCAACATTCAGTAAGTTAAAAATCAATAAAAAGAAAAGAGAAATTTCATGTAGATTTTTAAGGCAGAGCAAAATTTACGCATAGGGTTAAACATTTTACCTTGGCTTTCTGGAAAAATTTGCATTTTAAAAGTTCTGCTGCTGTGGGCCTGAAAGATCAATAATAAATTAGAACAGAAAACAAAGACCCCTCTCAGTGAATGCAGTACAAGACATTAGTTACATGGTACGTCTCTAATACTTTTGACTTAGTAATGTATGAATGGGGAAAGAATGATAACAGCTACTAAATTAAAATTCACATGTACTCACCACACATAAAAAAATTAAGCTTCTGTATGGCAAAAATACCAATAAAGTGAACAAGCAAACAGCAACAACAAAAAACACGCACACAAAAAAACAACCCCACAAGAACAAAAAAAAATACATCTTTATGTTGCCACTTTTCCCCCTTTTCCTTTCAACATAAAATCATTTTACCCTCAAAGCAAACACAGAAAAACTAGTCAGGTATCATGTTCCTCCCCAAGTGCCTCTACAAATGTAACTGAACTTTGCTTCACAGCAATAAAAGAACAATTACATTTTCCAAACAGTGGCATCAGTCCTGCTATCATCATTCTTTTATTCCATTGATGTCAGTAGATATTCACAAGAAGCTATACTAACACTGCCAACATGAGGCACAAAGCAAAGAGAGAGTCATCAGGAGCATCTTCCAACCAAACCAACGAACAAAAATCAAAGCAATAGGTTAAGGTCAGTCCCTAGATATTTCACTTTTATTTGCTGTTCAAGTCTCTTTCTTCCCATCATTGTCAAGCTTTTATTTTTGACATTTTTCAATAGATAATCTCAATCTCACAGCTACTGAAGTGACTCCAAGAGTCAGATTCGTTTCCCCTGGCTTCAGGGATCTAAAAAGCTACTTATTTAACCAAAGTCAGATTTTGGTACTGAAGCAGACTCTGGAGAGACGCAAAGTATCTCTCGGGATGAAATAAAATCTTCCAAGTTCTTTTCATCCTTTCCATTAGGAGTCCATACCACTATTCAAGACTAATTTTCACACAACTAAATACAGGGGAGACAAAACCTCCAAGATTCACCTATTCTAAATTAAGAGAAGAAATATAAGAATATTTTCCAGCTGAACTAATGTTAAGACATTGGACATAGCACTAACTGGGTAAAGCTGCAGAAAACTTCAATTTAGAAAATTTTGTCTCAAAAATCCCCCAAACCCCAAAATCTGAAGTAGTTCATTTCACTGTGGACACATCTGAAAAGCAAGTGAAGAAAAGAGGACTAGTATGTATGTACATGTGAAAGAGAAGTAGCATGTAAGTATGTATCAGTTCACTCCCCCTAGAAATAATGAAACAACTCCTGACATCAAACAAAACATGTCCATTTAGACACAAGCATTAGTTCCACACAGTACTTATTTATCTCCCACTCCAAAGCACCACACTCGAGAAAAAAATAACTTCCTATTAGTGATACTGTGGAGACCACCAGGTTTTCCAGTAATTCACAAATAAACCCTGAATGAGCAAGAATGAAGGAGAATACTTAAAAATAAAAGAAAATGTTAAAAAAACTGTTTCTGTATCAAAGTTTTAAAGTTCTGCCTGAAATTAACTCTTAAGAGAAGTTTCAGTGATGCGGTACCATCCCATTTCATATCAGGGATATGTATGGTTAAAAGCTAGATCTTTAGTAAAGTTTTATCCAAACTAGTGTTCTGCATTCCTCTATCATTAACTATGCCAGACACTTCTGAACTGGTCTGGACATGGTTTTTGGGCTTCTTCTCCACACAGGCCATGACGGTGAATTGCAGCTGGGGACTGTAAGCAGCATCCTTGGCACTAGGGAGTGCAAAATTCACACAAACAGATTCCCAAAAAAACCCAGCATTGTGATCTGAGACAAAAGTGCAATGCTAGCCCTAGAATTTGACATAAAGAGCAGGCACTTTCCCCACAGATGACATAGTGATTGGTATGGAGGTATCTGTGTGCTTGGGAGAAACACAGAACCCAGTGACGGGCCCACAATGTAATGATAAATTGCTCTCTGGTTAGAGTAATTGGCGAACAGTTCAAATCATCTATCCACTGGTCCAATTGTTGAATTCAAGGGAATTCAGAGTATAAAGATATGGCATGTGTTTAAGTATCAGTGCAATGAACTAGTGTAATTGATGCAAACACTAACATTTCAACACTAATGTCATAATTACAGATCGGGTAACTCAAGTATTATGCATTCGTAGAGAGAAGAAAAACTTATTTTAAGTATTTACTTCTTGTGTTTTTCTATCAGTTTAATTTTGCCATGAAAGTTTCCAGATATTTGAAACTAAAAGAAGCTTGATTATCCAGAACACATTTCACTCTTCTCTGTAAGGAGTCTAAGCTTAAAGCACCAAGACTGCCTATTAAGACTATCAATTATAACAGTTTGGGAAACTGAAAACAGTACAGAAATGGTCTTTGGTGAAAAGCATAAACCAAAAGATTTCAAGAATAAAGATGTTGCCACATAATCTCTTTTCTTAATCATACTTTAGTACTGCTGCTGTCACCTTCACTTTGACTTCCTACAAGTGTGTTCTGAACTTAAACTAGTGTAACATCACCATAAAAGACCCACACAGTACTCAACTTGTATTGCTTTCCCAGAATAAATTTCCCAGAAATACTGGCTATGAAACTCTTCCAAAAAGTGATATATTAAATGTCCTTAGGAAATCATGTCAATTACAATGTATTTCATCCAACTCTTTAAAAAAAGAAACCTGCGAAATTGGGTCTGCATAAAAATAAATAAAGGACAAACAAATTAATGGTTATGGAATAGATATTTAATTATTTCCACCATCTTGGCTACCCTACTCACAAAACATAGCAGAAAGAGCAAATCATAAAGATACTAAGACATGCAACTGCTATGTAAACAGGAGGAAAGCTCTAAACACACTTGGAGCCTCTAACTTTATAGTAAAAATTAAATGCCTCTTATTATTCTTCTCTAAAAATATCCAAGAAAAATGCAATACTAAATGCCACAAAATAAGAAAAAACAGCATAAAAATATTTATTTATTTTTAATAGAGCGAGAGAGATTGGTACGTTTGGTTACCAACAGAGAAATCAGAATGTAGCCCAAGGGCTTTGGTGTGATCAGAGTTTAATTCAACAGTATATTTAAGTATAAATTGATTAGGTTAACAACCTAGAAAAAAATGTAAGCAACAATTAAGAAGCAATTTCTTCACCCTAGATGAAGACAACTGATGGTTGCTATTTGCAAAATTCAAATTATAGACTTAAAGATGATGTTAAAACAGAGTAAAATATTTAAAGCAGTCTGTATATATAAAAAGTATTTCCACTGTACAGGGCAATAATGACCTACCTTTTGGAAGGATCTTTTTGGAGGCATAATGAGATTAATTTTCTAAATGATTTGCCATACTTTTTCATCATCTCCTTGTCCTCTACACCTGTCTCTAAAGTGGGAGGGTCATTTTGAAGGGTCAGCATTAACACCTACAGTTAACCCAAAAAAGAGAAACTGTAAGTAAAATCAATTAAAAATACAGAGATATTAAAAAGAGAATATTCTATAGACTATATATAGTTAGATATCTTGAGTTGTTATTGAAAATTAAGTAGTGTTAACCATCTAGCAACATTAATAATAAAGATGACAGTACTAAGCAATGCAAAGTAATTTTTACTTTCATAGGAGGGTATTTGTGATAAGGTGCTGCTCCTGTTGCTAACTCAATGGCTGTTATCCCGAAACTCCACATATCAGCCTTGAAGTCGTAACCTCGCACCTGGAATAAAACCAGATATGAAAGCCAAGGTGGTGATACCTCAAGTTCTAAATATTAAAGGCTGAATTATTATTTTTTTTTAAATTAAAAACTAGCAATACCTGCTCCATTACTTCAGGGGCCATCCAACATGGCGTACCAACAAATGTTTTCCTTACTTTGTTGCGAGTGACATCACCTCCCGTTGCTAAAAATGCACTAACGCCAAAATCTGGAAATGGAGGAAAAGGTTAAAATCTGTTAGACTAACAATAGGAAAGTAAAAGTTTTACACTTTAGAAACAGAATCAATTAAAAAAGGTCTACTTATAAAAAATGTCCATTGCAGAGCTTACTTTTGTTTCATGATACACTGTCTTTGAAATGCTACAGAAAAGATATCATAGTTTCATCTGAGACATCTGCACTAGGACACCCCCAAGTTTAACCTCCTAGTTTGTGCTTTCCTGAATAAGGTTATGAAAGTCTCCAATACCTTTGGCATTTAAGGTTTTCAAATGTGCACTATGAGCTAAAGTTATAAAGGTTTGCATTTGTGCTGGTTTGAGGCTAATGAGAATATTTTAATGAAAAAAATTAGATTATAGGCTGTGAAAAGAAAATAATGGTGATGTTTGCTTCACTCATAGGCTTGCTGAGATGTATATAAACGAAGACACAAACATAGATAAGACAGAGAGTCTCGCCCTCTCTTGGAGTCGGTGTGTTTTCTTCCTGGGCTTCTGCGGCTGTGTAACCCAACTAAGCATTCCGCTTCTAACCCCCCTTGCCAATCCTCCAAACTCACCTTGCATGTAAGGCAAACCCTGGGATAAGGTAGAGGGGTGGAAAGAAGGTGGAAGGGTGATTGGGAACCCCTCCTGGGGACTCTGATTTCTGGGAGAGGTGTTGTGTTTCTGTATTACCTTTAACTTGTATATGTCTGTAAATATTCCTGTATATTGTGTATATATCTGCTTGTATATTGTGCTAAGCTGTAAATAGAGCTTCATTCCTTAACTTCCAGCCGGCTGAGTCTAGTCTGGGTCATTTTCATAGCAGGGTGGGGGGAGGTAACTCCCAAACCACCGCAGCATTTAAAGGTAGGGAGCTACTTCTGTACAGCTACTAAATTTGAATGCAATTTGAACATGACTGAATACTATGTATAACTTAAATTCTCACAGATTTGGCAGATCAAAGGTAATCAGCGAAGTGATCAACAACATGTATTTAATAGTAGGCCATGATATAAGTATTTTTTCCCAAATTCCAAAACAGAAAAGAAAAAAAAATCTTTTAAGATTAAAAAAAAAAAATCTATAACTACTGAAAATGTAGTTTTACCATTACTTTCCACTAAGCAACCTTTAAGCATGACAGACTCAAATTCTGACCTCTTCTACACAGATAAAAACATAGAAATACAGTAGACAAGTAAGAAGCAAGCCTCAAACTTCCCTACAGCTTGTCCAATGAATTAAAATAACTCATGTTTTTCCCCTAAAATTGATGTTATTTATAATAGAGGTTTTGGTTGTACTTCCGAAAAGTATGAATGGCCTCATAAACATTTGCCTCTACATTTTTAATGCCCTAAAATTCAATGCAGTTTTATGAAGAGGAACTATTGCCTATAATAAGAAGGTGAATAAGCAGAAATAAAAATAAATAAATGCAAAAGAAAATTACAGACATGAAAAAAAAAAATAGTATGTTCTTTCATTATCAAATAGTTTGCATTGGACAACTGTTTACAGGGCCTTTCGAGAACTGAGATAGACAGTTCAAATTCTGACTTAGCCTCTGCTCCTCTGCTGCTGTTTATCCCTATTAACATAACATTAATTTTGAAAAAGACAACGACCAAACAAAAATGTAAATAGGTGAGGGAGGAGAAAGAAAAAAGAAAAAATAAGAAGAAAAAAAAAAACTAAGTGAAATTTATTCTTGTATTAAGTGTCACAATGAAATATTGCAACATCTCACTGAGAAAGATATGATGAGTATTTCACTAACTCAATTGGACATAGTAGTCAAATACTGTTGTATGTTTACACAGAGAAAAAACGCTTTCAATAAAAACAAGACTTTAATTTCCCATCCTAGACACAGCTTTCACAAATGCAGGTTATTTAAGAAAAGACATGATCTGCAGTGGCAAGCTTCCTATCACACAGAAAATGTATTATTGAGAACAAGGTACATTCAGAAGAAAGGGGGAAATATTACACAGAAAGAGCTAAACAGGCCAACAGTGTTAGGTACCAGAAGTCACAGCTAATAGCAAAGAAAAAGCTAAATTATGAGCCCTGATTTAGCTGTATTAGTAAAGCATTTTGAAATTAAATGAATCACAGCTGTCCAAATAAGCATAATCCACAAGTCTTTTTCACCTGAGGCAGGGCTGGGACTCTTGACTAAGCCTCAGCCAAAACCAGGCTCTAGTGTCAGGGTTAGGCCTGGGAGAAAGACAAAGTCACTGCTTCCATGGCGGCGTAGCTGCAAAGCAGCTGCTGCAGGAAGTCACAGGTAGTAAAAACATTTCTCCCCTAACTTTCTTACCTTGGCAGTGGCTGCAGACTTTAGCCTAAGGCTCAGCTAAGGCCACATGTACGGTTACAGTGCAGACTTGGAGAGAAATAATGCATCACATTCATGTGATATTAAGGCTGGTCAAGGAAAGCTTGGGCTGTCAAACAAAAATTGTCTCTGACATCTCTTCCATAGAGAATCTTGAATATCTGAGGCATAAGCTTTGCCTACTTTTAACCAGATCTTTTCCAAACATTTCTGTGGGTATGCATTACCATAAAATTTAAGTGCAGAGTCTTTTGTCTAGATCCCTCAAAATGCACATCCTTTTTTTTTCTTTTGACAAGTTTTACTGGAACTGTCATTTCTTGTGTAGACAAAATGCATCCTACGGCCCACATTTTCTGTATTTCAATGTCTGTGTATGACTGCTCTTTGCTGTATGCTTCTTAACTCATCTTGCATACCTATTCCTTTACTGGTTCCTTTGATACTTTGACCGTCACCAGGCAATTCAGGCTTAGAAAGACGAAAGCCTCATTAACTTTAAAAATGTCTGTCCAATTTAAATGGAACAAAAAGATGTGCATTTTCCTCTTTCCCACCAAGGACTGAGCAGATTCTGTATCTAGAATCTCTGAGATCCATCATCAGAGGTCTCTCCCAAGGTATCCCAATTCTCTGAAGAATCTATGCTTTTCTGCACAAAACCTTTTGTCAGAGAAACACTGGGCCAAGCTTCATCTGTGAGCCACTTAGAACCCAGAAATGCTAACAGACAACTGTATCCTCTAGTATTACTCATCATACTCATCATAGCAGCATTGTGCAACAAGTACATCTTTTCATTATAGAAGCTTGGGGTGCAGGAGAACGAACAATCAAAACATTTCAAGTTTTTCTAGGAGATGAAAAGAAGCAAAATCATCAGGTATCTGTTCTTCAAAAATTAAAGTGCTCCAGAATACTTTGTCAAGGCAAAAAGATGAAAGAAAGAGGAATTTCAGCCTCTTTGAAATTCAAAATTGGTTTTCAGCTCATGTGCAATGTTTAGCTGTCCCAACCTGAGCAGCCTCATGCCAACAAAGAAACAGGTTTAACATTACTGTGCTTCTCACCTGGAGGTTAGAAATAACCTAGTGTTGAAATAATGCATCACAGAAAGACATATTCCACATACCTATCCAGCCACCAAACTTCCTCAGAACAACATGCACTGAATGCCCTAGAAGCACAACTAAAGCCTCACTAATTAAGACGCCTACAGCAAAAAGGTGGAAAAGGTCAAGAAAACAAGCCCTGGAACTGAACTAGAAAGGGAAAAATTAAGCCTTTGTTTGAACATTATCCGATTACTGGGAGAGTATAATTTGATTATGTGTGAAAGTAATAATCTAAAGTCAATAGCTTTATTTCAGGTGGCTCATGGGATTTTATCTGTCAACTTTTTAGTTCTCCTTCATTTTTAATTAAGTTGGTTGCCTGGATATCTGCTGCTTTACAATATGAGAAGACATAAAGTATACTTGGACAACACAGATATAGAATCTCAGCAGTTGCACAAAGTGCTATACAAAGTGAAGGCAACTGTTGTATGTAATCGACTGAATAAGCATCATTTAATATCTTATTAAAATTCAAGCCTGTAAAATTTCTTATCTGCTTCAAAATTCTTGAACTAAAACAGGAAGATTTAAAACTGCTCCAATTAGTAAATGGTTCAATCTACCAGCCAGTCTTTTCTTCTTCAGTTTCGCAAACTTCAGAAATCAGTCCTGAGACTATACATTTATGTGGTCTTTTGAAAGCATTGCTTACATAAAAGAAGAACTTTTGGCTATAGCTGTTTTTATTACTAAACACAAAGCTTTCATCACTGGGTCATGATATAAACCGTGAAAGGTCTGGGAGTATGCTAGGAGAGGGAGCAGGTATAACCACCTCATCACTCAGGTCAGATCAGATCTTTTCCGGATATCTGATACTGACCCGACAGAGGGGATATGGATGGAGTCTTGCTCATTATTAAGCTCTTAAGAAGATCAAATAATTTGATTCTTACAGACTACCACTCAAGAAATAAATAGGTGTATTCAGAGGATATTTAAGATGCTAAACTGTAACCAACTGGTAGTACTGCAAGACAAACTGTAGAAATGCCAAAAAGAATACTCAGTGAGATATCTCTCATGCATGCCAATGACTAGTTAAGGTATAGTCAATGTCTTCATGAAGGGCAGTACATACAGATTCTTTAATCCCTGAGAGCTATTAAAATTACTTGCAAGAATAAATAAAATGAAGAGAAATACAAGTTGTTACAGCTTGCAAGGTGTTTAAGATACATGGATGATATAAAAGGAAACATTAAGAGGACATAAAAAACGTCCTTATATATTTGATGTGACACAGAAAAATACTGAAGAATTTCTAACTCGTGTATCATTACCCAAGAATCACAAACTCTGAAACTGGATACCTTGCAGTAGTTAAAAGCCAACAGAAAAACTTACATCTGTTGCCCCCAATCCAGCTGCAACTACCTTTTTCCTTTTTTTAGCCACTACTCTACTATCACTATTACCTGCTATCTGTACAGAGCCATCTTCACCCAGAAGAATGTTGCCAGCCTTCAAATCTCTAGAATGCACAAAAAGAAGTTCCTTTATGTATGAAAGTATGCATGTACATATTTTACATAAATAAATATATTTTTTAAAATTGGATATTAATTAGGTTCACTAGGTAGCATTTTAAAATTTAAAAGACAGAAATAACAATTGAAGAATAAATTATAACTGATTTACAGTAAAACAAGAGTGCAGAACTCAAACTCTCTGAAACGCTCCCTCTCCTGTATAAAAAGATCCAAATTAATATTTGGTATATATAGTCACCTATATCTATTTACACACTATTCATGCATGTTAAGAAGAAACCTTTCTGGTTTTTTTGGTTTGGGTTTTTTTTAACAGAAATGAATATCCTGTTCTTAACATACAGGATAAATCTTTCATTCAGGATATATCATAAACATTAAGAATTCAAACAAATCAATCTTTACAAAAATCTACTAAAAATAATTAACACATTGCTAATGAAAGGGAATATAATCTGTTTCCTTATACATAAAAAAGAATGCATTGAAACAACAGAGTAAAATCCCTCAAGAATTTTGGATACATATCCAACTGGCAAATACCACCTAATACAGCATGCCCTGAACTACCACAGTTTTCACTTAAAACTAATATTGGATAAGGAACACACACTGCTCACTTGAACAAGGCTTCTGTGCTACTGGGCAATTCACACATTAGATGTTACAAAACAAAATTCAGATGTAACAAATGGGTCTCTGTCTTTTTATCTTTTTTAAGGTCCCTTAAGAATAGATGAGGGGAATTCCCAAATCCAACCTCAAAATGCCTGGTTATCCTTAAATCTAATGAATGCTCCTTCCACAACAGTATCAGCTTAACAGAAGACTATGAATAAGGGTTGAAGCAGATCTTTGGCATTCCAGAACAGAAGTCAAGATAACAGTTCTTTATTTCTCCATTTATCTCCATTTTTCCTCTGCAAAAGGAGGAAATAGTTCTTCATTTACATCAGAGGCAGTTCATTTATAAGATGGGACATAAGAAGTACACATTAAGAACAATTCATGTTCTACATGTGCAATACCTCCATTCTCAATGTTCTATCTGCAGACAATCTGGGTTTTGTTTAAAAGATTCCCCTACAAAAGGTTAATGCTTGAAACAGAGACCATGTTGTAGGCACCTTCAATAAAAGGCAGGTCCAACGCAGTAAAATTAATTAGAACAGCCAGAGTACAGCACTTATGACATCCACACAGTGAAAGCAACCTGTGGATTGCTACAGCAGTTGTGTATAGATCACCCTAGGGGATCTGCACAATTTACACTAAGAAGTCAGTGGAGAGAGAAAATACCAAAGAGAACAAACAGCAAGTGCATATACACCAAGATGTAGTTCCATAGTATCAGTCCCAGCTTCCCATGTGGTGATAGAGGTCTGTAGAGTTTGTGATAAATATTGCTGTTTACCAGGAAAAAAGAAATTTCACTTTTATACAGCAGTATCCAAGTGTCCAAGATTACAGGGTTACTGTGCACACAATAACCAAATCACAACCCACATCATATAAACTACATTCAAATTAGATATCTGGAGTTCTAGCAGAGACCATGCCTCTAGCATACTTAGCACAGAACAGACCTATTCCAATTGGAAAGAGAGAGAGATGAGATAAAAGGCTGAACAACTAAGAAGTATTAGTGACAAACAGCAGCCAAGATTACAGCGCATCCCCCAGTGTTACCATTCGGTGAGTAGTGACTGGACTGACAGCGTGTGAAAGAGGTGATACATTTTGCTTAGCCAATCATCTGCAGCTGACCCATATTACACAACTTTGAAAATGTTTTTCTCTTTGTCTTTGTACTCCTACCTGTGAATTTGCCCATTTCTGTGTAGATAGTCTAAGCCCTCCAAAACTTCTTTAAGGATTGTTGCTATGATGGGTTCTTCAAGGACACCATTTTTGTGCTCTCCTCTGTTGACAATATACTTTATTATATCAAGCATTGAACCTGTGTTGTGGGGAAAAAAAAAACATATATACAGCAATTTCATATCAGACTCTTCAGAAAAGTTTTCTTTGTTCATCCTTTCTATGCTACTGAAATGTGAATCTTTACATGCACATGCAATGGTCTCATGTAACTGGGTTTCAGAATAAAGCACACTGCTATTTCCTTCAAGCAAAAAAAAAAAGTTTTGTCAAGAATAGAGTAACATGCAAGGATTCATTAGATAGATCTGCTAACAGCTTGCTAGGATACCATTTATTAACAATTCGGGAGTGTCCCATATTTAAACAGGCAAGCACAGGAAAAGTTCTGATTTATTATCCAGCTTAGATTATGGTTCATGACAGAGTAAACAAGCACCTGCAAGACTGGAAGGAGATACACTCTATAAACAAATGATGACAACATCCCTAGTGACATCCAGGTTGACACTGAATTTCAGTTATTATAAATTTCAAGGAAACTAATAGCAAGATTTTATTTTTATCCAGGCATTTTTCAACAGCTCACAGCAATTTCTGTCATGAAATAAGCATGATGTATGCTTACTTCTGATTGAACTAAACAATTCTAGCAAATGTGACGGAACAAGTGTTATTTTATAAGCACTTCCAATCTTTGCTTTCTAGTACAATGGTTCAGTAGTTTGCTGCCATCACAATTAACCTTGATTAATATCATACAGCAATCAGGACCAACATATTTTATTTTGGAGTCTTGCTTTTCCAAGCCACAAGCACATTCAATCCAGACTTTTCATCCTCTCACAGAACTAACTCACCAGTAACAATCATCATAAAACAACACATAAATAATGCCTGTCCCAGGAAGAATCCTCCTCAAATAAGGAATGATAAACACTCATTATGAAATCAGAAATATATGCATTTTTCCAATAATGAGTGGATTCCAGAGAAACTCAAAAAAAGGTCCCACTGACAGTAGTGACTTAATTCTCATCACTTTCTCCTATACAGCCTTAACAGTTTTAATGTATTGATTCAGATTAAAAAATTACAGTAGTCGGATCAATAGAATTTATCTCAGTAATTCTTAGCCTGTACTACAAATATAAATACACGAATATGCACACAAGCTTGTACATTCTTGCTATAACACATCCAGTCTCAAGGTTCATCCTGTGTAGTCTCTCTTCTCATTCCTAAGCTGGTCTAGGTCAATTGACTCAAAGAAGGTACATGAGAAAAAAATCAATTTCCTCGCTGGTAAACAAGTAAAACCAGTAACTTACCTCCGCTTAACAGCTTCATAACCAGCCAAAGTTCATCCTTCACCACAAAAGATGTGTAATAGGTCACCACATTGGGGTGATTGCATTGACTCATTGCTTGAATTTCTTTCTGTAAGAAATACAAAGCCCAATATAACACAGTTCTGCTTCTACTGAGAAGAAGTTTAATTTCCAAAGTGAAATACTACAATGTAACTGAAGTGTGCACAGAATACGCATCAAGGAACCAAACATTCTAATTTGCCTATAGATCTGCATGCAAGACAAAACATTATTGCAAGGAATATGAGGAAGGTTTGTCCAGGCGATACAGGCATAACTGCATCAATTTTCTTCTGAGAGCAGCAAAGAAATTACTGTTAAATTCCCAAATTCAGAGCAGGCAATGAAGAGTGAGCAGTATCCAAGAGTTGATGTGGGTATAAGCTAGACAACAAAACACAAGGTAAGATCAAAGCCTATAGGTTTTCCTGTTCAAAAGAGATATAAAATGAATAGAATGGGAGCAGGTGAGAGAGGAAGCTGTTGGACAAAGGACACAGCACCACTGGCTCAGCTACTGTGGGATGGACAGGTGGACACCAGAGCCACATAATCACAGAAGTGCAAGAGGAAAAAGCAACGTTAAAGACCAAAAGTCAGAGGAAACAATTGACTAGAGGAGCATAGAGTTGCCAACATATGCACAACTTGGCACTACCATGTAATCTCATCTATGACACACCACAGCTGTAGACATTAAGAATGACTGCCTTGTATCTGTTCTTTCAAGTAGAGTAGTTCTTCTATTCATTCTTTCACATGGTTGTTCTGTAACACCTTTCCAGTAGCATTCATCATCCTGAGACTCCTTTACATAGGAGTGTTTATGCTTCCTTTGTACTGGACAGTTTGGCCTTAAGCTCCCACAACCTCACTTCTTCATCTCTGGACACATAAACCTGATCCATCTCTGGTGTCAGAGGACATGCTTCTAGAGGCTGAATTGGTCAGTGAGCCAGTCCAGCTAAAGAACAAACTTCCAACTCATCTCTCTCCCTGAAAAACAACTATTTTCAAGTGGACACATTACAAGCTCAGGACAGGCACTATGGTCCTGCCACAGATGCCATAACTTTTAACCTCAATTCAGCAAGTACTTGAAAGCAGGTTTTTGTTGTTGTTATTTGCAATGTGTTTGAGATCACAGCCTCCTTCCAATAAAAAGTTAACTATACGTTGGTTACTATTAAGTCAGGCTGTATTTTGACACACATCTCACTTAGACCTGTTGTCAAAAGTCCTCTTCCCTCATCAACTTCTGAGCCCTGAACTACAGGAGAATGAATATCTGGATACTCGTGAAATAAGACTGAATAACAGTAATTTGCAAAATAGTAGTTGCAAAATTTTCCCTGGGAGACAATATGTGGAAAATAGAAGAAAGTTATGTGGGGCACACTTCCCTTTCCCAGAAGACATTTTAAACACGAATCAAATTGCTGCCTTAGTTTCTTACTTCAGTTATCCATACCAAATCTTAACTGTAAATCTCCATCTCTTTATAGCTACTTTATTTCATTATTGTTTTATGCTGGTAAAATAAAGACAGCTCAAAAGACTACCTGCCACTACTGGGTAAAAAACCCACCTCAGCTTTTTTAGTCACATGTTAACAATGCAGAAATGTAACTAACTGACTCTGGTAAGCTTCACTACCTTTTAGGTTAAAGTGCTCTGAATACTTTGCCTGCCTGCATCAACTTACTGGCCAAAATTGAGCTAATGTATGTATATACTGGCCATGTATGCATATAATAGCCATGGCCAAAGGCATTTTGTGTCTCGGCTTTTGTGACTTTGTTTCCAGAGACGGTCTTCGAAACAAAATAAACAAATGGAAAGCAACCCATGGGAGATACTGGATGATTAAATTTTAGTCAGGAAAGTATTAATTTCAGACTTCCAGTGCTGAAGAGCCTCTGTTACACACAGAATGGTAAAAGCCTCCACAAATTTCAGGTATTTAGTTGAAGCTCATGCTACACTAAGGTGAGAGAGAAAAGCATTTGCTTAAAATACACTGCCAAAAGACAAGCTTGCAGCAGGACGTCCAGGAGAATGTGCCAGAGCCCCAGTCACATTTATGTCACTTTAGACATTCAACTGCACAGAAGCTGTAACAAGACTTAAAATTTGAAGTCTCTCTCTCCCTGCAGCTTCTCCCTCCTTTGTCACTAACACAGGCATTTGTGCACTGCATCAGGAAATTCACTGAGGTTAAAAGGTGACTTCTTTTCAGTCAGATTATTCCTGATCCAGTTTCGCTGAGCAGCTACACAAAAATGTGTGCGGGCCCTAAGGGCAACTGGGTGACGCAGTTAATAAGCAACCTCAAGACAGCTCCTTCCACTGCTCAGCTGTAGGGCTGGGTCCAGCACACAGTGACCAGGCAGATGCCAAAGCTCTATGGGTGCATTTCCAGGGCTTCCTCCACAGACACTTGGGGCATGGCTATTTGACACCCAGGGTTTGGCACAACATGCAAAAGGCTCATCCAGACAGCCTGTCTCAAAGGGCTATCCAGAGCAGAAATGCAAACAGTTTAGAAAATCTATTCAATCACATAAGCCATTGGTTTGTAGTGTTGAGTTTGGCATTTGTTTTAAAAAACTGGAGGTAAGGGAATGGGAGAAGATACCCCATTAGGACAATACCAAGGACAGGATCTTTTTCCTTGGCTCATGGGGTTAAGTTACATTTAGCTTACAATAGTGAGAACATAGGACATTGGCGGAAAGGGAGCATTGAATTTCAAGAATTTGGCAGTTTGTGTAACCTTAGTATTATTTAAACTCCCTTCCACACTGCCTTTCTATTTTAACTGATACTGTCCCAAATTCTAATTGTGCTTACATGGGCACCAAGCTTGCTGCACCTTCCACTTCTCTAAAGGCCACGAAGCTGAGATGCCTTTGCACACAATTCCTAAGCACTTAGCAGCAGATTTTACAAAACAGCGTGTTCAGAGAACAGACTTTCAGAACATCCCTGTGTCACTGTAAACTGCTTGGTCAGAAAAGTAAGTGACCAAAAACTGAGCAAAATCAAAAACAGTGTTAGGAAACACAAAGCAGAAGAGAAATCTAAGTCTTATCAACTGAAATTACAATGTTAGTACAATTGCAACAATAATTTTGAAGGTCAGTGATGGCCTTTTCCAGAATAACTTCTCTAATTTTGCAAATGAAATTTTGAAATCTAATAGAACTATCAGAATAAGTGTACTTCCCCTCAGAAAAAAATAAAATGTCTGTGTATGCATTTACATGTGCACATGCACGTATAAAAGGAATCATACATAGCCTCTCTTGTTTTTTTTCCTCCTTCCAATCGGGAACTCAGAAAAACAGAATTTATGTTCAGATTGAAACAGATCAACAAATAAAAGAAACAAAATCTGAACACAGAAAAGCAGAAACTGACATGTTAAAAAAAACAAAAAAGACGGTATGGACAGTTATCTTCTTATTAAAAGAAAGCAATATGGACCAAAAATTCAAGACCTATTGTCTGATTTGGCAGACAATGGAGACATATCAGCAATAAAAATACTCAAGCACTTGCTAAGGTAATTTTGTACAAGCTGGTAACTAACTGCAGTCATTTCTCCAGCCCACCCTGAATACTTCTTGCATATTTTCAGCAGTTTCGTCTGGTTTTATTTTTTTGTAACTTTTTAATTCTTATTTTCCAATTAGTTCAAATTCTAATGAAAATAATTTTAAAAATAATTACATTTTGACATTTTGTATTACAATTACTAGTACTTCTGGTTTTACAGAAATGTTCTTTTTGGAGTGTAGATGTTACTACATCATGCACAGCATTTCACCTTGGGTTGTTCTCTTTCTTAACATGGTTTAGAAAGAATTTTTTGAGTTTTTACCTGTCAGAAGTCTCACTACTCAGAGGTAGTTTCCACTATCACAAACCTTTAAAAACCACAACCATGTCCCATGGAAGCTGTTACATAAACTGAAGGCAAATGCTATCAACACCAGGGGAAGAGCATTATGGGTCCTCCACTGTAAAAAAAGCCATTTTATCTGAAAAAAATGGATGGACCATACCCTCTGTATCAAATTCAAGATATCTTTTGCACTGGCAATTCCCTGCTGAGGAGATCATTTCCTTCAGAGGCAGGAATTTCTGCATTAGAAAAAGCCCACAGTCTCTAGGCAGTAGTATAACCTGTGGAACAGAAGAGAGTGTTCTCACTTTTAGAATGGTTTTGTGTCCTTCAACTCTTGTTATGCTGCCTATGTATAAATATGCATTAGTCTTACAGGCACCTGACTAGGAGCACTAGAAAGGAACACATTTTGTTTTTAGCAGTGCTTTTCAACTCTGTCTGGAATGCATAACCACTACAGAGGCAAAACTCTCACGGTCCCTTTAACAAAGGGCCTCTTACAGGTCCCTTCTTCCTCTGATTAGTTACCCAAACAAACAGCATTCCTCAGCTGGCTTGTTATGGCCTATTGGATAAACGAATGTTATTAGCTTTATCAAGAGTTTCCTTGTAGAGATAGCAGTGTAGCCATTTGTTCTTTTCCCATCAAAAATTATCATTGCAAAACCATCCAACAACTAGCTTTTTGCCATGTTTTGGTGCTTTAGACATTTTAAGGAGACACACTAAATTTTACCTTTCTATTTTTAATCAGTGTTTAACTAAAGGAAAATGTATCTTTTCTCAGTATTAAGCAAAGACAGATACTCTCAATAATCTCTTGAAAATCAAGTCACTAGAAAGCAAGTGGTAAGGTTCTTCCCACAGTTCTTAACAGCTGATTATCCCAAGATTCACACTGACACTTCTTGGATTTGTGGCATTAGAAAACATACATAAGTAAAATATATAGTATAATCTTTCAGATTACTTTCAAATCCTTTTCTCACTATTATCCTGCATAAAATTCAACCCTCACTCTTGGACCAACCAAAACTCAAAATAGAAGGCAGTTTCCATGTCATGTGTTCTCCTCTGATTTACTTACAAGTAATTCATCCATACTGGTTTGGCATTTTTCTAGGTTGATCCTCTTTATTGCTACGCGTTCTTGCCTGGGTTTGCATAGTGCTGCCTGGACAACTGCTGTAGCACCGCTACCTAAAAAAGGGCAGAAAAGAAACATAGTTTTAATATAACAGGAGTTTAAACCACTGACCAACATAAGAACCCCATACTGATGAAGAACTTAAAATCTGCTGTTCACTCTCTCTCAGTGCTTTTCCTACATGCATACCTTCCTATTAGTAGCAAGACAGCTTGCAACATTTCTCGAACAGAGAAACCCTCAATGTTTCTATTCTGTACTCCACAAAAAATGCCCAAGCTGACAACTTAAAACAACGTGCTCATTTATCAAGTCACATTCACCACCTCAATGCATTTCATAGTCTGGGAACCATTACACTTTTGGTTTCGGACACATTAGTTTTAATCAAGAGCATGACTTGTGCTGTTAATACAAATCAACAAAGGGGTGATGAATGTGGGCTTTATCAAATCATACTTCTTTCTGTTCTTTCAGGTTAGTTCCTGTTGAACCAGGTTTTCATTCCCACCATGTGATGAACAGAAAAACAGCAAGACAATAGTACGTGCCAAATCCATAGTTTCACCTGTTTTCCTGCTCATTCTTACTGATTAGAGTAACATCTTACAAATAGCATGCTAGTTCTTGTAGACAGCACAGAACATAAAAGTATTGCATCAAAAGTAAGAAGATGTACATTGCTGAATGGCCCATCAACAAAAGTCAGCCATGCTTACTTGACATGCAAATCACATGTAGTCATACAACTACACTGACAGCGAGGCACGGAATTGAACGAATTTTGGGGAAAGCATTAGAATAATTTTTGTTTAGTATGCTTTATTTGTCAACAGTAGGAGTATAATAAGGTCTTCTCGCTTCTTAACGGCTTTGCCCCTGACACTATGGCCTCACTAAATTAAAGAAATGATTGCAAGTAATATTCAGAAAGAGTTCTGTACATCTTGCTGCCACATCAAACACAGCAATATGTGCTTCCTCAGAGTAATTACATTGTGCTCATTCATGCAAAAATCTAAAATCCCCCAATGAGTAGTTTCTACCTTTAATTCTAAATATTTTAATATAAATTATGGATATCTGCTAAGTTATGAATTCGGCAACACATTATACTGGCTTATTCATACACCATGTCCTATTTATGCTCAGTAATTGGCATGTCCTTGATGAATATAAATTGTGAACAAAAAGCCTTTCGTTGTCAAGCTCTACAAATGTGGATTCAGTTACCAGTCGACTTAAGAACAATTGAGAGCTTTTCCCTCTGCACATCTGAAAAGAGCATCAACAATACCTCATGACTGGAAGTTATTGTCTGTGTTTTAATTGCTATGTGCTTAGCTATTTTTATGCATTGTTTGTTCACATGACGTTTTCACTCAAATCACAAAGCTTTTTAACTTAATGTCTGAATTTCATTACAAAATTCTGAGCTCATCTTCAGAAAAAAAAAAAAAAAGAGGCCTCAACAGGACTAACTAGTCATGCTTTTGCAGGATGCGGTCACAGACAAATATTGACATGTCCTGTTCTGTCTGCTTACAGAACAAAGCCTTTAAAAATTTCAGTAATGTAAGCAATAAAAGAATTAAGAGAGTTTTTAAAAATTATATAAGACATTTCAAGGAAGAAACCACAAAGTCAGCTCAAGTAAGACTCATCTACATTAGTTCAATGAAGTTCTCATTCAGTAGATATTGGGACACAAATCGACTCATTACTTTGGCTACACAAAGAGAAGAAACCAAACTTTTCAGTCTAAGGATACAGGATACAAACCCAAGATTTGCCTTGATGTATCTTTTCCACCTATGCCGCTACTTACAGGAAACAACCAGATTTTCACTTTCAAAATAGATTTGTATATAAAGGTCACATGAAGAACAAACAGGAAGGGAAAAAACAAACACATAGAGAAATTATTCAGCCAACACCAGAGTGAGAACTTGACTGCTTTAAAGAACTGAATCATAGCATCATTTAGGTTGCAAAAGATCTTCAAGATTTTTGCATCCAAACATCAACCTAGTACTGTCAAGTCCATCACTAAACCAGAGAATTGTTTAGGTACAAAAGGATCTTTAAGATCATCAAGTTCAACCATTAACCCAGCATTGCCAAGTCCACCACTGAACCATGTTCCTAAGCACCGTATCCACACACCTTTTAAATACCTCCAGTGATGGTGACTCCACCCTGGGCAGCCTGTTCCAATGCCTGATAACCCTTCCTGTGAAGATACCTTTCCTAATATCCAAACTAAACATGCCCTGGTACAACCTGGGGTCATTTCCTCCTGTCATAGAATCACAGAATGGTTGAGGTTGGAAGGGACCTCTAGAGATCACCTAATCCAAACCCCTTGCTAATGCAGGTATGCCTAGATTAGATTGCACAGGAATGCATCCAAATGCATTTTTAGTCTCCAGAGGAGATTTTACAACCTCTATGGCAGCCTATCCCACCTTTCTGTCATCCTCAAAGTAAAGTTTTCCTTACGTTTAGGTAGAACCGGTGTCCTATTGCTCATTACTGGGGAGGAAAGATCAACACCCACTTCGCTACAACCTCCTTTCAAATAGACGAGATCTTACCACTCTCTACTACTCAGCATCTTCTTCTCCAGGCTAAATGACCCCCATTCCCTCAGCCACTTCTCACAGAATTTGCTCTCTAAATCCTTCACCAGCTTCATTGCTCCTCTTCAGACAAGCTCCAGCATCTCAATGTCTTTATTGTAGCGAGGGGCTCAAAACTGAACACAGTATTCAAGGTGCCACCTCGCCACTGCCAAGTACAGGGACATGATCATTTCCCTACTCCCGCTGGCCACATAATTTCTGACACCATGTTTTCTCCTCAGATAGAGATGACTTGCAATGGGATATTCTTCATCACAAGAATATGATGCACTGACAATACAAAAAGATTTCTATGTTTGGAATAAAGCCAGTCCACTTGGTTTCTTCTTGCTCCTGCCTTCTAAATACTCTACGCAATACAGTATTTCAATAGTAAAGGCAATCAGTGCCACTGACATTCTCAGTGAGATCTACATATAAAACCCATTTGAAGAAGTAGTTTCAGTTACTGAAGTAGGCGTGAGGCACTTGGTGGCTAAATGTCTCCTTCCTTTTAAAAGATATTCCCCCCTACTCATCTGGCTCATAAGTTGAACAACCAGGGATAAAGAGAAGGAAAATCTGCAGCTTTTCCATCTGGTCAGAAGACTCTTTGTGTCAATAAAGACATGACTTTCTCTAGTCTACTGAACAAATACAAATGTGAAGTGTTCCAGCAGAGTAGCTGCTATAAACAAGACTACCCAGATAACCATTTCAGCTGAGAGATAACATGAATATGTAAGTAATTCACTATCATATAGTGGAACAAAATTGTTACAGACAACCATTTAGCATAACAAATTAGGGTCACTGAAAATGATTGCATAGAACAGACTGCAGCTAACCATTCCTTATCAGAAGTCATGACTTCTTCAGGTACGCTGAGTCTTAAAAATCCTCCAAAATCCTCAGAGCAGAGAGCATACTAACTACAGCACAATCAAGGCACAGACTGGTTTTAGCATCCAGTATGTACTTGGATAAATGATAACGAAAGCTCAGCTTCAATAAACCACAAAATGTTTATATCCAGCTGTCTACTGCAAGAGAACAAAACAAAGGATTACCAGCGGTCAAAACACCAGCTTTGTAAGAATGATGCGGTTTTCCACTACTAGAAGTCATTCTCCTGCTACAGATAAGTTCAATTTGCTAGCTTCATAAGTCAGCAGTGAAATAATGACATTTTTATCCACCTCACAATGCTTACTACTCCCATATTACAATAGCAGCAAGTCTGAGAGTTTCACTTTGTCCTCATATTTTTTGCTGCCATCCTTCCCTCTAGTGTAAGCATGTCCTTACAGCCAACCTGTTCCTTCATGCTGTGAACCAGGTACTCTATGTCATACTGCTCACAGTGCAGCAGAGCCATCAGAATTGCTTTTAATTCACACAACAATAGTCTTCTCAAGAGCTATTACATATGGTCACCAGTTCTGAATGGCTGGAGGAACAATCCAGGGAACTACAAGCCTATCAGTCTGACCTTGGTGCCAGAGAGGGTCATGGAACAGATAATCTTGAGTGCCATTATGCAGCACATGTAAGACAACCAGATGATCAGGCCCAGCCACCTGGGGTTCATGAAGGGCAGCTCTTGCTTGACAAACCTGATCTCCTTCTATGACAAGGTGACCTGCTTAATGGATGAGGGAAAGGCTGTGGATGTTGTTTACGTGGATTCAATACACATCCTCCTGGAGAAACTGGCTGCTCATGGCTAGGATGAGTGGGAAAAACACTGGTTGGATGGTCAACGCCAAAGAGTGGTGGTGAACGGAGTTAAATCCAGCTGGTGGCCAGCCACAAGTGGAATTATCCAGGGCTCAGTACTGGGAGCTCTTCTCTTTAACATCTTTATCAATGATTTCGACCAGGGGACTGAGTGGACCGTCAGTAAGTGTGCAGGTGACACTAAGCTGAGAGGGAGTTGCGGATGTCCTTGAGGGTAGGCAGGTTCTACAGTGGGATCTGGACAGGCCGGATCCATGGGCTGAGGCCAATTGTTTGAGACTCAACAAAGCCAAGAACAACAAGCCCATGCAACACTACAGGCTTGGGGAAGAGTGGCTGGAAAGTAAAAAAGGATCTGGGGGCGTTGATCAACAGATCATAGAATCATAGAATGGTAATGTTGGAAGGAGACCTCAAGGATCATCTAGTTCCAACCCCCTGCCATAGGCAGGG
>WBNM01034049.1:155079-166663 GCA_013399055.1 Ramphastos sulfuratus
ATGTTTTTCCAGCTTGGTGACCAGGATGTCATGTGGGACAGAGTCAAATGCCTTGCTCAGGTCCAGGTAGATGACATCAGTTGCCCTTCCCTTGTCCACTGTTGCTGTGACTTCATCATAAAAAGCCACTAAATTTGTCAGGCAAGATCTGCCCTTGGTGAAGCCATGCTGGTTACCACCAATCACCTCTGCTTTGTTTTCCATTTGCCTTAGCAGAGCTTTCAGCAGGATCTGCTCCATGATCTTGGCAGGCACAAAGGTGAGACTGACTGGTCTGTAGTTCTCAGGGTCGACCTTTTTTCCCTTCTTGAAGATGGGTGTTATGTTTGCCCTTCTCCAGTCAGCAGGAACGTCACCAGTCAGATGGCTGAATATGAGCCAGCAGTGTGCTCAGGTTGTCAAGAAAGCTGGTAGCATCCTGGTCTGTATCAGGAATAGCGTGGCCAGCAGGAACACAGAAGTAATTTCTCCCCTGTACTTAGTGCTGGTGAGGCCACACCTCGAGTACTGTGTTCAATTTTAAGCCCCCAACTAAAAGAAAGATGTTAAGGTGGGCAACAAAACTGGTGAAGGGTCTAGAGAACAGGTCTTGTGAGGAGTGGCTGAGAGAACTGAGATTGCCTAGTGTGGAGAACAGAAGGCTGAGGGAAGACCTTATTATTCTCTACACCTGCAAGGAGGTTGCACTGCAGTGGGTGGTTAGTCCTTTCTTCCTAGTAACAAGAAGAAATGGCCTCAAGTTGCACCAGACGAGGTTTAAACTGGAGATTAGAAGAAACTTCTTGACTGAAAGGGTTATCAAACACTGGAACAGTCTTCGCAGGAAGGTGGTTGAATCACCGTCCTTGGAGATGTTTAAAGGATGCAGATATGTGGTGCTAAGGGACATCATTTAGTACTAGACTTTGTAGCACTAGATAATCATTGGACACAGATCTTAAAGGTCTTTGACAATCAAAATGACTAATCTAATGGCAGTTTTCTGTGTTTCACTTCACAGAAAGCATACAAAACCCCCACAGAAATAGTACAAAGACTTATCAGAACTTAGCACTTTTCAGCTTGGTACAACGCCATCCACACAGTGAGATCAGATTGGAAAGTCCAAGGATGACAATTAACTATGTTTGGCACATTTAAGTAAAGCTGACAATAAGCACATGGTTTGGAAAGGAAGGAAAGAAAAATAGAGACAATGCCCACTACCTCCAACCTCACAACTGTCCTCTCCTGTTTCCACCCTGACTTTTCCTATAGAGTCCACCAAGTGCTGATGTTAAACCCTATCCTCAGAGATTCTGTTTTTTCCTGTCTCTGTCAGAGAGGCTTTATTTAGTGCAACTCTGATGAAACAAGTAAAATAAACTGCCAAAAACATAGCTGCTCTGTTTGTTAAGCACATGGCAGAAACAAGAACTTAATAGGTGGATCAAGATCAGGTTCTGTTGAAGCTCAGTAGAAATAAAGCCATGTCTCACTACTAGACAGACACACTGTTATCCTATACACTTTTGTCCCATATTTTACACAGTCCTGCCTTCAAAGCTACAGTAGTAAGTCAGTAATGCAGCTCCCTTACCAATTTTCCAAGCCAATATACAATATTTAAAGCATGGTTTTATCCCACTGTACTACCATCATTAGTGTTGAAAGCGACAGCAACACAGCAGAAAAAACATGGACCTATCTGACAGCCTTGCATTTCAACACTGGGAAACTTTAAATAAGATACATTAAACAACAAACAAACAAACAAACAAGCAAACAAAAAACAAAAAAACCCAAACATGTTCCTGACCTTTTTTAAAAGAAGTTATTTAGGAAGGAATTGGTCTTTTGGTTAAGATAAAATGTTACGTTAAGGAAGTTGAGGTTCTACTTTTACAAGTGTGTCAGAAACAGACAGCAAACAGGATGCCTCTCTTTTTCCCTGTCTTTGAATAGGGAGCTGTACATACTCCAAACACACCCTGGAACTTCACACTGAAAGAAAGTGTGTGCTGTAAAGGACGGTGGAGTGATGCCAAACAACCAGGCAGTTTAATGCACATTTTCATGTCATCACCAAAATTATCTTTAAACTAGGTACTCCATGGCCTTGAGTCCTCTTACATGCCAGTCCTGAAGCTCACAGACAGCGTGGTATATTTCCAGATCTGGTATGAGACCATCTTCCCATTCATTAGCAATCTACACCAAGGAAATGTCAGCACTACAGCAAGTAAGGAAAACCTAAACAAAAGCAGTCCACTCCCAGCAGGTGTTATCTTCTTCCTGACCTGTCATTTAAAATAGATGAGTCATCTAAATAAAGCAGCTGAAAGTGAACTACAGCAACTCAAATTAGATTGCATAGGCAAACCTTGTATTATAAACACTATTCAAGATTAAATTTATTTGCTCTGCTCCACATCTCAAACATCTTCATGACAGGTGCTATTTTTAAGTGAAAAAAAGTTTATATAGAAAGAATCCACAATCATCACAACTTCAATATTTGCAATCACCATAACTGGAATTTGCCATGTGATGACATGATAAGACTGGTGTGGCTGGTACTCCCTGCTCCTGATTGCTGGTAATGTGGTAAGCATAATTAACATCATTTTATTAGACAGTCATTAACTGTGACTGAGTGGGTTAAACACTCATTCCCTTTCCCCTTCTATCACACCCTGAGAATGTCCTGTGAACCAAGAAGACAAAGCAAAATGGATTTCTTCTTCCCATCCCTACTGGCCTCAAGATTGCTGGTCACCAAGCCAATTATTTCCTCCCTTACTAGTCTTGAAGGTCCCAGGTACCGAGTTAGTCCAGTGGTGGTGATGACCTCATCACAGAACAGGTAAGCTTAACAGCACACAGACCATTGTCCATAAAATCAAGCAGTTAAAATTTCTGAATGGGGAACTTTCTGACTGAAGCTGCTGCTGGACAGAGACACTTGTGACTCCAGTGACCAGGGATGTCTCCACTGTAATTTGTTTCCTCCAAGGACTAAGCAATTGATTCATGTGCTTTCACATTACTTTAGAGTTTAGATTCTGATGGTTACATTGAAACAGTAAAACATGTACTAAGATTTGGCCCAACCTGCAGAGAGTCTGAGTGATTAGAAATGCTGCATTCCTCGGGTGACTAGAAATCCAAAGTCAACTTAGGATCTAAGCAATTTCAGTTCCTAAATTGAGTTGCATTCCGCTTGTAGAAAACTTCTGCCATTCTAATCACAAGTTCTGTGCTACATTAATCTTAGTATCTTGTTAAGAAAATAAAGCTTTAATTGTAACTACATTTTAGTGGTATCATCATTTTGCCAAGGATCCCTAAAAGAGCTTGTCCCCTTAGTGTCTTTGAGCTTGATTAACAGACTCTTGGTCGTAAATAGATGTCATTCTTTGGTGAAGAATTTATTTCACACATACCACAAAATTACCGCACTCACATTTGCTAAAAAATAGGATACAGGGACAAACAACACACAGCAACAAATGAATAAAGGCAGCTGAACTTAAACAAACAAGTTAACAAAAGGTAAAAACATTCAGTCTGGACCCCAAAACACACAGAATCTCTCATAAAATATGCTTTAAAACTAGAGTGTATCAACTTAATAGGGTATCCAATGTGAAATGTAAGAAAAGTATCTCTGTCCTAGTTTTCAGAACTTATATTTTCCTCATAAATCTCGTGGTCTGGTTGGAGTATTCTAACATCAGTTTATACATGTAGTACACTTACCCCCTTCACTGTCATTTCTCCAATGTTGTGATTATGAAGTAATGTAAAATACTGCATTGTAAAAGGTAATGAACTGAACAGTGTGAAACTGAACTTAGCTGTAAAAAAGCCAAGTTCAGCATATAAAGGTAACATGTGAATTCACCAAAATTATGGTCTAGAAGATATGTGTGCCATTGAACAATGAGTACTATTTGTTTCTTTGGACAGGATGAAAAATAACTAAATAAAAAAATCCATTTGAGTTCACCAGGTGGGGCGGGGGCGGGGGGGGAAGGGAAGATCTGCTATGTTAGGTTGTCATTACCTTAGATTATGTAAAAGAATATGATAGCAGGAGCACAGAACATCTTTAAAGGTTCTCTGAAAGATTTCTTGAGGTCAAAACAAAGAACTGAGCCGCAGGTAACACTAGTACATGTGTAAGAGGTATTATAAGAATTTACACTGGTACACAAGACAAAAAAGGGGGAAGAAAAGCTTTGAGGATCCTCCAGAGCCATTCTCCAGTTAACACTAGTCAAAACTAATGCTGTATTGCAACCTTGTAATCAGATCTGCACTGGCTTCCTAAAAAATGAAAGAGAATTCAACTTCACTCACACTGAAAGTTTGGTTGGGAAAAACAAGCAGAAAAAGATGCAGCCAAAGAACTTGCAGCAAGCTTTCTCACCCACACTTCCGCTGCTCTTGCAGCATGGTTGGCAGCACAGCTGCTCTGCGCAGACACTTGACTGACAGCTCCTGTTGTAGCCACATTGGAGTCATTGTGTGATAAGGAGAAATGTGGATGTACTGTACTCCACGTGAATGAATACAACAAATCCCTACTCATCCTGCATTTTCCCAACAAAAGGCATGAAAAAGAGTTGAAGCAAAGGACATCACTTAGTTTAAGAACTTTACAAACACTAAAATGGGTTTTGTCTGTCATGTTATTATCTATTCAGCCTCACAATGTAGGTCAGATTTTCAGGTAATAATGTAAACTTCTTTATTCAGAAATTTTTTTGGTACAGTCGTACTCATAACTTGCACTCAACGTTGCAGAAGCAAAAACCTTACAAATGAACATCTGTGTAATGCAGAGACAGTTTCTGGTTGTTTTAATACATTATGGTTACGTAAAAGACTACATCGATAACAGGTCTCAATTGTTGTTGCTTTTGGTTTGGTTTTCTTTTAATTGATACTTTTTCTCTTCATTCATACAATGCTATGCAGGAAAAAAAACAACTACCTGAAGTATGTGTTGACAGTTTCTGTTTGATAAAACTATGTGCATTTTGTTCACATTTTTGGAGAATACTACTTTTTTTTTTTACCAGGTAAATCTAAAAGTATATTTTACACAATTCTGATTCCTTATACTATAAACACTTTTTTTTTTTTTTAAGAGTCACAGACTTCACACTTTTATGAAAAAGGAACATCTCCACTGTTTTTGCAGAAGAGGGGGTTTCTATGAGAAATGTGAGAGGTCTTCTACCTAATTAGTCCTGCAGAAAGGAGGGGCATGTCATTTTTCCTTTATTGACCTTGAAAAGCATAAACACTCAGACACATGCACCACATAAAGTACCTTGCCTTCTGCATTCATTGAAAAGCTGCTAAAATAAACCAGTAAGTTATTATTGTTCAGCCAGCTGCACAACAAAGAGCTTTGGGTAATAAATCTCAATTGAAACCAAACCTTGTCTAGAAGACAAGGAAAAGCTGACATCATTCTTCCCTTATAAATTGTGTATTCAAATTCGTGGTTTCAAAGATCTAGAGTTTTACCATAGAGAGAACAGTCAATGTAAGAATTTCTTAACAGTAATACTTCTCGGCTTCGTACTTCAATTGTGAGCCTGCAAAACTTAAGCATGTGTGTGGCCAAACAGATGATTACAGGACTGGAGCATCTTTTATTTGAGACTGAGACCTGGGACTATGCAGTCTGGAGAAAAGAAGACTCATGGGGATCTCATCATACATAATGGCAGAGAATGAGGAAAAGAGAGTTTCAGTAGTGCCTTTAGACAAGACAGGAGGAAATGGACACAAATTAACTTTCAATCTCAATTTTAGCACAAGAACCTTTTACTATGAGGGTGATCAAACACTACAACAGGTTGCCTGGAGAGGTTATGGAGTCTCTATCTGTATAAATACTCAAAACCTGGCTGGGAAGCCTGCTTCAGCCAACCCTACTGGAGCAGAAGAATTGGACTAGGTGAACTCTAGAGGACGCTTTCAACTCAAATAATTCTGTAATTCCGTGGTTTGAAAAAAAAAATTTGTGTTATCTTTGTGTAGAACAGTAGAAAAATGCTTGGTTGGGGCTTCAATTTGGGAAGTAACTCTGGCAAAAGTGTCCATGCTAACAGGCAGATTTGGAGGTTATTTGTATACTACAATATACTACATTGTATACTACTGTATACTACAGTATACTACAATACTACAAACTAGCATTTCTTTAGTATCTTAGTTGTGTCTATGTCTAAAAGTTTTGGTGAAATGGGATTAGATAAAGGGAGTGGTTCAGTTAATGTTGAGGCCCCTATAACATATTTGGGTTTGGAGTTTTACTTCAGACAAGGTATATACACTTGTTTCTTGGACCAAACATCCTAGCTGCTCTTGTGTTTTGAAAATACCCAAGGACTTTTCTGAACCATTACATCTTCCAGGGGTTAGAGCATGTTTCTGCTACAGCAAGACTTCCAATTAAGGTTCCTCCAGACGGAGTTAATTTTGCCACACAAGAGTCACTCCGCAAAGCAAACTAAAGCTCTGTGGGGAAGATCAAGGAGAGGGCATTCACTGTAAAACTTCCATTTGCTCCAAATCAAAATACAAATATACAGGCAACCAAATAGTACTAAGTGCAGGTTGGTGCCCTCTATTGAATTTCTGCCTAACTTCAGTTACTTGATCTTCTGTTGGTTATTTCTGGGTTTATTTTTTCACTCTCTTGACATTTTTTATTTCTCTTGTGTCTGACTGGACACTGTCCTTGAGTAATAACTGCCTCCTGATACATGTATTTCTAAACTGCTTTGTTGGTTGTTTTAATACTTGAAGTATTACTGTTAAGATTTTCCTGTGAAACTCTTATGTAGACTGTTTTCTCTATGGTAAAACTCTAGACCCTTGAAACCACAAATTTGGATACACAATTTATAAGGGAACAATGATGTCAGGTTTTCGCTGTTAAGAGAGAAATCCTGAACAAGTTTAGTTTGTCCAAGCTGAGACATGTCCAGCAGGGCTGAAGCTTCTACTGCTTCCAATCTCGTTCTTAACCTGTCTGTCCAAACCTCATTCAGCTGTGTGTTTTTCAAAACAATACAAAGAAAATCTCTGCAGTAACATCCTCTGAATCATGTGTTTGGAAAAAAACAGCTATTTTGAGCTATGACTGTCTAGAGAACAAAGATTTCTAAGGACTAAAAAGAAAAAAAAAAATACCTGTTTGTATTAAGGAAAAAAGTCAACCCAGCAGCTAATTTGCAGTAGCATCCTATCAAACCAAGTATCAGTCACTGCCTCGGAAATAAAGCTTTTCTTTCAAAGTTCATGGATTATTTTTCAAACTTCTTTTTCCAGCACTCTTCTCATTCAGAATCAGCTCTTCCTAATAAAATGCAAAATAAAACAAAATTTCCTTTCTTGTCATATGTTCTACCACCATTTTTAAATGCTCTATTATGCCCCCCTAAGATGAACAGCAAGATTTAATTCTTAATTAAAATATTTTCAGAAAAGAGATATGGATTGTGATAATTTAATTCTTCTTGTTGTTTTATCAATACAGTAACCATTATTCAATATGCATACAAATCTTGGTATCTGGGAGGCAGAGCTCACACTGGAAACAGCTCTGTATAACTACATGAGAACTTGATATCTGGTATTCACTGTGGGTCCAAAAGCTACCTTACAAGGGTATCACCAGAACTCTGCAGAATATCACTTAACTTCCCCTTATACAAGCCAAATACACTGAAGATTTGCTATGCTGCACCAGATTTCCTGCCTAGACAAAAGGCTGTTAAAAGAGAACTACTGTTCATTTCTGAAGTGGTATCACAAATAAATGCTGGTGTTGATTTAGTTGGCATAATTTCTTGTTTCTCATTTAGTTCGTAAGTAGATACTTGTAACAATTCTAATACCATGAATGCAGTATTTTGCAAGTCTTCTGGATATTACCACATAGTGCATCATTCTCTTCCTAGAATGAAGAATAGCAATCTAACAAAACAAAGGCAGTATTGCTACTGAACTGTCATGAAGATCTCTAATTAATACTGTAGCACTGAGCTACAAAGCATCTTTAGCTAGTTTACCCCAACAGAACATGTCTGCTAGAAGTCCATCATGAACACATAATGCAAGAAAAAACTTTACCTATTTCTCGTCCTGCTTCTCTTTAAACAATGGAAGAGTTGGAGCAATGAAAATGCTATCACATCATTAAATTTTCATCAGGAGAGTCTAGTCTAATTCTAATGAAGTTCTTATTATAGTCTGAAGTGGCTCAGAAGATGGAAACACAAGACACTAACAGGAATAAATTATAAGTTTAAATTCAGGCCCTGTAATAAAATATCTTCAGGGCAAAGAAGTGAGAAGGGAAAAGCAACTTTTTAGCTAAATTGTAATCCTTCCCAATCTGAACATGTTTCCTCTCAGAGGTCTAAAGCAATACCTCAAGCTTATGATCTTGTTCACATTACTCTTACAAGACATAAATGATAATCAACAAGTAAATACAGAACATTTTTCTGTTCTGGTATACTTGGCACATAATTTGCTTACATCTATAGTAATTATTTGCTCCTATTAAGAAAATCCCCAGACATTCAATATTGACCTTGACCTTCAAGACCTTTAAGTTCACACTACTTCTGAAAGCATGAAACACAGAAAAGCTTCCAACTTTGTCTGCTTCCACCGCTCATTTCTCTGTAAGTGTGATAATACAGCTTAGCTGAAAAGCTATGTAACAATCATTTTATCAGCCTTAAAAGATAGCCTCAAATTTCACCTGTATTTTACTTCTGATCAGAATACCTCAGAGGCAGTTAGACATCCACAGGACTAATTAGGCTAATAAAATAATTCAGAAGTTGTTAATCATAAAGACAGAGGATTCACAGAGACAGTTAATTTATCATACTGAGGTTTCAACAACTTGCGGAGTGAAATCACATACCTATTCGAATATCTAGGGACAAAGGAGTGGAAATATTACTCTATCAATGCCAGAAACTTAATACTTCAGCTAACAAATGAAGAAGACTGTTAAACTTCATTACGTTTGTCCAGGAAGGAAGCTGCAGGACTGTCACAAAAAGCAATCCTGGAAAACTTCACTTGGCAGTTGTTCAGAGGGACTCTTTAAAAACCCACCACCTTCATCATCATTGTCAGCATCTGATCACTACCATGGAAAATTGCTACAAAACAGTCACCAGTCAACAGAAGCCTACCTAAATGCCAAGAAGCATGCACAGTTCCCCACGAACATCAAGCTTCTTTCCATTTGCTGATATCTCCCAACTATTTATTCTCTCCTGAAAGGTAACCAACTCTCAACAACTTACTTGACAGCAGTTTAAAGGAAAATTAGGTTGCTCTTGCACTGTGAGGTACCACATGAGTGCTTGTGTCTCCCTGTATACTCTTTCTGTCTTTCTTCATTACTAATTCTGCTGTCCCAGGACAGGGTTGTTTTCTCCCGCTTCCCCAGCCATTTTAGTTTAGCACTCCTAGTCTACCAGGCACATATTAAACACCACAGCCTGGTCTCCAGCCAGAAGCAGCATGCAGGAGGAAGCTGGTGGCAGAGAAAAGAGAGCGCTGCATTGCCGCCATGCAGCACCAGAGCAGATAAGGGAAAAGCAGTCAAATGCTGTGCAAGAAGACAAGAGACAAGCATTCAAAATGTTGTAGCTGCTTCAGTTACACGACTACACAACCACACAGAACCTAGCACACTGAATATAGAGACTGATGTAAGAAGGAAAAAGAAAATTTCTAAAGCAAAGTCTCTCAAGGATTTTATAACAGCATTTCCTTATTCTGCCACTGCTGGATGATGACATTCTTACAACCACAAGCTTCAACTATGCAACCCTTAGACACACCCAAAGACCTTGAAACTTAGCAAAAAACAGTGAAATCTGGCAGAGCTTTCAAGATTTCATTCTAGCAGCAAGGCTGTGCTGCAAAAGGTAGAAAGAAGTAGAATTCCACTTATTCAAAAAAGCTTATTTATTTACACAGGGTAAGTAGTTTCAAATTCTGTCAAGTGTAATTTTCTTTATGGAAAAAAATATATTAAAAATATTTCACATCTAATTTTGGACACCAGTAAAAATTTGTGACATACTTATCTCTCAAGTTCTGCAAGCAGATTCCTTCTCTGTTGTTGCTGCTCAGTGGAATTCCAGTGACTTCTACAAACCCCAGAAGTTAACAAGAGTAATTAACATAACTTGATTTATAAGGCCCGTTTTTTAAACACCAAGAATTGATATTTTGCTTATTATTACTGGAAATAGAACCAGCTTTTATCGACTGCTGTCCTATAGTTCTGAATTACTTTGGAAGGGAGGAACAGGGAAGAGAGAAAGTATCAAAATGATCACACAAAAATGAAACACAGCCTACACTTGCTACCACTGTCTCTGCCACCCACATCTTTGCATGGAGATCTCCCTGGTTTTGTCCCCCAAGCCAGTCAGAACAGCTGTGGTTTTGTTTCCATTTAACAAAGAGAAACTCCATTTGACAAGCTGATTCTGGAAAAAAAAACTGGTCTCTGACCTAAGGGAAAGCAATTCTTCACCGAAAGAAAAAAAAAAGTAAAGAAGTTCTAATGTTATTTCAGAGCAACACATGATCCAACCTAAAACTGCTCTCCCAGGTCTCAATTTGGCTCCTGCTAGCCAGGTACCCTGACAATGCTATCAGAGGCAGCGGTCCCAACTTTGAGGATACAAAGCCTTGCTATTGTAAGGCTTAGTGACAACCAAAATCATGCAATCCCTTCATGTTTCCATAAGCTCACCAACAGAACTGCTCCTCTTCTGGCACTCAAGCAACTCCCGTGGAGCCAGAACTTTCCAGCTCTCAGAGGTTTTGCACCTTTTCTGTAGGAAGGCCTTGGATGAGTGGAGGGAGAAAGAACAGCAACAGGAGAGCCAAGCACAAAGGAGAGAAGTAGATCCCAAAAGGAGAAAAGCATAGCATACTTTCTGTAAGTTATTACATAGCACCAGCCAAGTGCCTGATGTGTTATGTGCTCCTTTACCCTTCCAGTTAACAAATTAATTTAAAAATAACCTTTACTTGCTAGTTACTTGCTACTGTGACAAACCCAAAGCAAGTTATGCATAAGTTTATTTATTTTCATGACATTCAGGTTCTTGTAAAATGCAATTAATCTTCCTGTCAAGTCTGCTTCCAATTGCACTACTTTTTTTTTTTTTTTAAGTCATTATACAATGAAGTTTCATCATCAAATCACTTACAAACCCTAAGTTCTCAGAAGCAATGAAAACTACAGCTTTGTCTTCAATCTGGGTATTTCTAATGCAGAAAGTTCATTTTCATTCAAAAAAGCCAAGACAGAGCCCCCTCCCCCCAATATCATTACTGTCATGTGGAGACAAGGTGGATAATTAACTACAAGCTCTGCACAGCCTCATTAGCTACACAGCATTGTGAGTGTTCTACAAGGTGTTTTTAAAATTTCACCATGGCCATCTTTATTCTGACGAATTAATTAAAACACTCCTTACAAAAATTCTAAATGGGGATTTAACATTTCTACAGTTTCATC
>WBNM01034049.1:167239-209214 GCA_013399055.1 Ramphastos sulfuratus
CTACAACCTCCCTGGGCAACCTGTGCCAGTGCCTCACCACCCTCACTGGAAAGAACTTTCTCCTAACATCCAATCTAAATCTTCCCTCTGCCAGTTTAAACCCATTGCCCCTTGTCCTGTCATTGCAAGACCTTGTAAATAATCTCATCCCAGCCTTCCTGTAGGCCTCCTTCAGATACTATAGGCTACTATAAGGTCTCCTCAAAACCTTCTCTTCTCCAGGCTGAAGAGTCCCAACTCTCTCAGCCTGTCCTTATAGTAGAGCTGCTCCAGCCCTCTGATCATCTTCGTGGCCCTCCTCTGGACCCACTCCAACACTTCAATGTCCTTCTATACCAAGAATCTCCCTCCCACAATTATCAATGCAGGCTGACAAACATTGTTACATCTGGCAGAGGAACACTGACTTCAATGTAGTTTAAAAAAAAAAAACAGCAGAGCCACNACAATGAAGTTTCATCATCAAATCACTTACAAACCCTAAGTTCTCAGAAGCAATGAAAACTACAGCTTTGTCTTCAATCTGGGTATTTCTAATGCAGAAAGTTCATTTTCATTCAAAAAAGCCAAGACAGAGCCCCCTCCCCCCAATATCATTACTGTCATGTGGAGACAAGGTGGATAATTAACTACAAGCTCTGCACAGCCTCATTAGCTACACAGCATTGTGAGTGTTCTACAAGGTGTTTTTAAAATTTCACCATGGCCATCTTTATTCTGACGAATTAATTAAAACACTCCTTACAAAAATTCTAAATGGGGATTTAACATTTCTACAGTTTCATCGAATGGTTATTAGCTGACAGCAAATCTTGACAAATTTCTGAAAATTTAAATTTTAACTTCTGAAATAATAAACTCTTCCTATCAAGGTACATATGTATTAAGCTATGATTAATTTGAAGAAGGTTGTATTTAACATGTGCATGTACAGTACACTTAGGCTGCTGCAGTAACTTTTTAAGATTGATAAGAAGGAGAATTTCTTTTGGAGCAGCATTAAAGCAGGCTCATGTTCCTCTTTATACAAAGTTTCAGTATAAAGATCTTTGCAGTATAGTACGAATTTATTAAAAATTATGCAGCTTCATATGCTGCATAATACAGGATGTTTGGAAGTGAATCTCTGCAGGAGCAAATATTAAAGTTTACCATAAATTTAGTTGCTAGTATTTCACTGATCACAGTCTGCTCTAATTTGCAGCTTATACACAACTACTACTGCATAAGGAAGTCCTTCAACTTCTTTTTTTCCCCAGTCAAAAAACCGCATCCTCATTAAGCACAGGGGTAAAAAAATTGAAGTGTGAATGGAACAGACGCCTATGATTAACATAGCACCATAACTTTACTGTTAACTATAGAGAGGTGTTTTAAAAGTGCACACCATGCTCACAGACTTGAACATCAGTTTCTGAGCATCACAGAGACCTGTCTACAGAGTCAAAGATCTCTGATAACAGTAAACATAGCAGAGTCAAAAAGTCATCACAAAAACACATGAAGCAGGGGGATAAAAAGAGATAAGTAACATTCTGTAGAAACACCAAAAGAGACCCCAGTGGCTCACAGGCTACTTATATAGAACTATAAAATCTACAGAATGGTCTATAATGGTAACCTATCCTACCCAAAATACCAACACATTTGACTTAGCAACACTGCACCTGATGAAGTGATGAACCACAAAATATTTTTTAACACAAATTCAGAAAGGCAAAACTAGATAACAACCTCAGTTCAACTAAGGCTAGCTTTTTAATGAGCTGCAGCCAATACAGATAATCCATCATGTACCAGTAACTCTTTATTTCCCAATTCATTCTGGCTGGTTTGTAGCCAAATTAAGTTTCAAAGTGGGTTGCATCAGAAGAGATGAAAATATGATTTTATAATGAAAGCTAGCACCCAGCCTAATCAAAAGATAATCCACTGCTTTTCATAGAATGGTAAGGNCCTATTCATAACCATGTAAGAAATTTTTTTTAAAACAAAACAAGGAAGAAACCAAAACACAAAACAGTTAATTACTTAATTAAACAAACCTAAATGTAATGTTACTTTGTCTCACTCACCTGTCCACTAAGTGTAGGGCTCACTACAGTGTAAAAGGTACAAATACAGTTTTAACACTATTCAATTTTCAGGTTTTTACACTGATTACCATTTAAACAGTCTATTGCCTTTATTGGAGGAAAAAAAAATTGCATATGTAAGTAACATAAATGCAGAGAAATCTATTTCAGTTATTTTATTCAAAACACTTGGTTATAAACCCAAATTGAAAAACAATTCTCACAGTATTTCTTTTATTTTTTTAATCTAAGTTATATCTATCTTATAAACTCCCTCCAGCATATATATTAAAATCCAATGCACATTAAAATCCAATGCACATTTTAGCTTAATGTATTAAAATCATAGAAAGAGATCGATCTCCCAGGTCTTCACTAAATCAAATATGGCTCTCCCTTAACAGCAATTACAGTTCTTATCTCTGTAACTCCTATCAGAAGATTGGTTTGGATCTTCTTGTCCTAAGTTAGGAATCCATTTCTAACATACAAAATGGGTATGTATATGGACAGCTTCTATCAGTCTGAATTAATGTAAGAATTCACTCTCTAACCTACACATGCACAGATAGCCATCAGAACAGTTTCTTCCTACTCCAGAAAAGATTTCTATAAAGGCATTAACAGGAAGAGCCTCTTACTTGCATCAGATCTATCAATTACGTATCCATGCAGCCAGTGAAACAGGGAACCTGATAAAACAGAAAACTAACCCAGCACAATAACCAGTTCTCTGTCAGATCAATGCAATCCTTTCAACAGCTGCATGTTAGAGCAGATTAAATGTATCATGAAACTGCACACCAAGAGTTTACAAAAGACTGGCTAACCACCTTAAATATAAAGTAAACGTGAAATAGTATCTCATACGAAGCACTCCTTAAAGCCAGCATTTTCTCTCTAATAGGCACTTGAATCCCCAACCATCACAAAGGAAGCAACAGAGAAGAAAAAAAGACCTCTGCCATTCGAAATCCATATTATGTGGCCTTGATTTTCAAAATAGCATTTGGCTAGACGCAGATAGAATAAGGTAAATTCACATTCTCACACATAAAAAAAAAAGTAACTTCTCCAACCTGCTAAATCCACAGGATGAAGATAGTCCGTGGGACTAAATTATTTTCACTTTATGATCACCACCAGAACTTTTAACTGCCCCCTAAAGCAGGCCATTGAAGTCATTCTACATCTGGTTTGGTTACCATACAATATAAAACCTGTCCTGTTGGGGAAGTGCTGTGATAAACCATCCTGGTGTACGTCACCATGAGCACCTTTCCTCTTGCAAAGCCACTGATGATGCGTCAATGTGCTCTATTTTTCTCATTTAATTGGCAAAGGGCTGTTGTAACTGAATCAGTTCCAGAAGATGCTATCCATCTCCTTAGGGTGAGATATGTAGTGCTTTCCAGAGGTGAAAGGCTTTGTATCAACAAGTGTTAACTATTCATGTTCACAGTGCAATTAACTCTAGCATGGTTGATGCAAAACGATATAAATTGATGCTGAATCAAGTTCAGACTGTATTCCTCTGTTCTCTCCCAGGTATAGAAGAAAATGCTTTATGAGTCTCTCACCAGGTTCATTAAAAGTAACAATATTCATCGAACATCTCACAGAATTTATAAGGGGGGTGAAGGGTGAGGCAGTGGGGTGAGGTATGTTTGGCTATTTATTTACTATTTTTAATAGCATCGAGAGTAACCTTAATTTCATGGTGGGTCTCCTACAAATTAAGACAAGAAATACAAGGCATTAATGAAAAAGAGGCATATTTGACTAAGCACAAGATTTATAAGTGGTACAAAATAAATCTGAATTTCAGAGAAAGTCATCTCAGCAACCTAAGCTTAGCAGAATTCAGACAAGTTCAGCATCCGAGAAATTGATTCAATATAATAATCCAACCTCCATTTCCTCATCAGGCATTCTACTTTAGTTGAAGAAATAATATAAACATTTAATAGCCCCAGTAGGTAACTAGCAGTTAGCATCTACCCGTACAACAGATGTATGCTTATGTATGCACATTTATATTTATATATATAGTATATATAAATACATATATTTTTATATATATTTTATATATCAGAAGATACAAGCCTTTAAGTGGAAACAAGAAAGTAGAAAACAGTTTCTAAATGAAACTCTCACCCAGGCATTCTACAGGTACTGCAACAGAAAATTACTATTTAAATTACTCAGGTCACACCCTAGACAAGGATTAATCCAAAACCTTCGTGGCCTTTTTTGCCTTAGAAGAGGGATTTACACCTCAGCAAAGATATTGCTTCTACTTGGCTGATTTAGACCTATACCCCAGACTAAGTCAAAGTCCTCTGGCCAGTAAATTCATGGCATGGGAGGAGGCCTCTACTGGTAGCATTCACTTGCTGCCAGTGCTGAGCACATGCTGAGCACCAGTCTGGTCCAGGCTAGCTACCTTAGGGGACCTGAACCCTTCACACCTCCTTAGTCCCTTGTTACAACCTAGAAAGTGCAAGGAGAAACACCGCCTGTGTTAACAAAAACACTCCCATTTTAAGGAAGATGTACTTTTCTGAAATATTTCGTTTCTGCCCGTGGAAAATAAAAAGCTTAATGTCAAAGCTGAATACAGAAAACTTGCAATCCAGATCAATAACACACAGTTCTGGCTGTCATCAGCCTGAAAACAGTTAGCAATCAGTGTACAATACTGAAGATAAGGAAGAGCATCAGTAAGCAAGACTGAAGGACTTTTTTTAAAGTGTTTTCATTCATAAGGAATAGCAATCACAGTCTTAGAGCTGGCCTTCGTCATCTGCAGTATTTGCTAGAGGTTTAAAATGTCAGATACAAGTTAGTTTTCCCAAAGTAGTTTATTAGCAACAAACAACATCTAAGTCAAGAGACAAAAAAACTTTCCATCACACATACTGCTAACAGTCACCTTTTTATACAGTAAAATTCAAAATAACCCAATTCAAACACAAGGGATGGAGAGTGAACATATCTAAATCTGTGTTAGCTGGATGTGAACAAAGCGCTGAAGCACACTACTGCAAGGCCCCCGCTCACAGGGACCTGGGGAAGGGGACAGTAGATGGGTTAAACCTCATATGGCAAATCAGGACACAAGCAGGCTGGCTGAAGCGAAACGAAGCTGTGATTTCCCGCTGCCCTTACGGCACACGGGGTGGGCCGAGGGGCACAAGGAGATCGGGGCAAGATTAAACTGTGAGGGAGAAGAGAAAAGGATTTTTATACGTATATAATGTTAAACTAACTAAATAAATAAATAAAAGGAAGTCACCGCGACAGCAGCAGATCTAGAGGTGAGATTTACCTCCCTCAAGAAACCACCGGAAAAATGCAGAGTAATCTAAGCGGATGCTTGCACATGTGTGCACCTAGAGACAGGCGCACACATACAAAGCACAGGGAGAACATTTGCAGAGTTGCCGGGGTCCCAGTACAAACCCACAGGTTAGGGCTCAGGCGGCAGCCAGCCACCAGTGCAGCAGGTGACGATGCACTACGGGACAACAGCAGCAGCATCGGGCGGGGCGCGGCGGGTTCTAGAAGGAGCCGCCGCCCCCCGGGGCCGCGCCGCCCGCCCGCTGCCGGGCGGATAAAGTTTGCAGCAGCCGGCGGCGGCGCCACTGCAGTGCTGGGCTCATCCGCCGCATAAGTGAGCCCCAGCCTGCGGGAGGACGAACGCCGGTAGGCCTAGAGCCGGCTGCCGCCGCGGCATCCCCTGCCTCCGCCCTGCAGCACCCTCCGTCGCCCTCCCCTCCCTCTCGCTCTACTGACCGATAACCTCCTGCAGCTCGTAGGCGTCCCTGCAGATGGGCCAGCCGACGGCCGGGGTGGTGGGCGCGGGCGCCGGCTGGGGCTGCTGGACGTGTACCGGTGACTCGCCCTGCTCCGCCATGATGCTGCTGAAGCGCCCAGGCACCCGACGACCTTCTTCAAACTTCCCTTCCAGCAACACCTTTCGGCCGCGCTCCCTCCCTCGCTCCCCGCGCAGCCGGGCGCCCGGCGGAGGGAGGAGGCAGGACACGGAGGGGGAGGAGGCAGAGGCGGGCGCCGCCGCCGGCCCCGGCCGCTCGCCCCCGGCGCTGAGGGAACAGGGAGAGCGGCGTTTGGGCCTCACAGCACCCGGCCGCTGTCCGCGCGCGGCGCCGGCAAAACCTTCACTGGAGGGGGATGCGTGGACTCTTTGGCAGTGGTGCGGCCCCGCTAACCCTGGGGGCTTGTCGCCTTCCCCAGCGTCCCAGCCTGCTGGCTAGCTGCATCTCCGCCCATCTTCCTTCCCCTCTCATCCCGCAACACTGTGTGAGACTCCCCGCGGATGGAAACACTGCGAGGCCCCGTAAAGGGCAGCGGGCTGACCTGTGCAGGCCACGGCCCTGCCGGCGGACCACCAGTCACCTCGCCGGACGCCGCCAGGGCTGAGCTTGAAGCAAGTCCCATCGCATGGTGGGGATGCTGGAAAGCACCTGTTAGGCCGGTAACAAGCACTCGGGCATCTCTGGCGCATAGCTCTCGAGCATACAAATGTTACCGCTGAGAGGAATGCTGCAGGAAGATGTGCAGGACGATGACTTGTACTCAAATTTGAGGACGTGGGAAAAAGCCTTTATTTTCATCAGTGAAGAGAGCTCCAGTCCTGCAAATCGGTTGCCTCTTGACGCGAATGGCCCCATTCAGGGAGGGTAGCATTGCTGCACCATGTCATCTCTGTGGGCATTGCCTCAGCTCATACTACTAAGAAGGATGGCACAGTTGAGAAATGTTTCCCTTGGCTAGCAAGTAATTTAAACAAATACTCAAAATGATAATCATAATTAAACTACAGCTTCCCATTAGAAAAATTGAGATAAACCCTCTATGGTTAGATGAAAGTACTCTTAATATTTGTACAAATTTTTTTCTTTGCACTGTGTTAGTAGTGCCACTGTTTGTGTATAACTCAGTTTTTACTCAGTATGAAAAAATACAGAAAATAACTATTTGTGCTGTCTACCACCTCCTGTATTGAATGCTTTGTATTTTAAAATACATGGGGATGCAGAAGAAAAGATTTTTTCATAGATATCGAAGTCTTCCTATTACAAGAGGAACTGAACGTAATTAGAACTAATATGAGCAGGAAAGCCTTCAAAGTCAGCAGTGAGTAAAGCAGAACTGAAATCTCAAATTATCAGAAAGTATGATGAAATACGATTTAAAGTCGGTAAAAAGTACACATAACACAACTTAGTTTATTCATTTCTACTTTGGTTCAAGATAACCCTCTTTTGCTAATTAAACTTCTTGTGTAGTACCTTCAACCAATACTTTCTCCAAAAAGGAAAGCAAGTCACTTCAACTATTTTGTGTTGCTGAGAAAGCTGTAGAAAGAATAAACTCCCTCCTGCTGCTTAACATTTCATCAAAAGGTGTATCAGTGACTTTCAGTCAGGAATCTGTGCAATAAACTTCCTTTAAGCTTATAGTAGTAGGAAAAATAATTGCATTTTTTATGTTAAATTAATTATCTCTCAATCTCATTTAAAAAAAACTTAGGTGAGTAAAATATTTCCATTTGCACACATTAAAACTTACCTGCTACAACATTATAGGTCAGCAAGACTTGGAAGAAGTATTGTCATTCAATATTAAGCTTAATGGCAAGATTAGGCAAACCTTATTAGTAGAGAAGACTTTTCTGTCAGCGATAGAATGGAAAAAAAAAGACTAAGACAGCAACAGCAAAGGCCAAATCAATCAGCACAGAAAAATGGGTTACTCACTATTAATGGAAAACAGCCAACTTTGCCATCTGTACTTAGTTGTTGCAGGTGGTAAAGGGGGTGGTTCCTGAGCCATGAATTTCTGTGATGCTCCTGCCATATCACTATTTAAACTGCTGGTTTATGTCTGATACCATTGCAGTAATTTTTGTCCTGAGTGTCCCAGTAATTCTAGAACTTTGGGAGTTACTAGAGTGCACATACATTCTGCAATTTGTTGAAATAAGCAGTGTTTACAGAAAGAACTTTCCAGGATCACAATTTTTACGCAGTAGGACGCATGCATTCAGAGTATAACTCAAAAATCCCCGAGCCTCAGGGTTGGAGTCAGGTGAGGCAACAGAGAAGAAAGCAGCAGCAAGACCTTGAAGCGGTTGGCCCGTGCCAGTAGGCCAAGCTGCCTTTGAAAAGCAGGTCCCCTGCTGGAGACATGAGAAAGGGTCTTGCAGTACTGAAGGCTCTGCTATTCTAAGTATTGTAGGCAGTAGCTCTTCCACAAGACTATTCAGACACTGAAAAGAATAGCAGTCTGAAGATTCCAGAGAAGGAGCTTGGGCTCACTAAAAAAATCAGTATTCTCCAAATTTAAGACAATTCAGTCCTGTCTGAATAAGGTTTGGCCTTTCCATTGGTGCTTGAATATATAAAGACTCACAAGAGAGTTGTCAGGGTCACTGAATCCAATCACTAAATATTGATTTCAAAGTGAAAAAAAAGGCTTTACATAGCCAGGCCACAATCAAAACTAGCAATATTTAAAGCCCTATAGGCTGCTATGGAAGACTTTCTCAGTAGTCCTCAGCAGTACCCTATGCAGACAGGAAAAAAATTAATGAGTTTAGAACATATTTCAGATATTTCAGACCAATTAATTAAATACAAGCATACCCATATCAAGTCAAAGACAAGCTTGAGATCTGAGGTTCATAATGGTACATACACTAGTAGCATGCATAAGGGAGAGCATCCATACATTCCTTTTTTTCTGAGTAGAAAAGCAACAGCTGCAACTTAAACAGCCAAATGACCTAGAACAGACTAAACCAAAGTGAGAAGATACTATTCTCACTAGTATCATTGCTGCCTCAGAGAAACAAGTGAAGTAAAACCATCCTCTCTCCCAAAAAGTGGGATATGCAATTATGACCATAACGTGGTGTATAGCACAGCTGTCTCAAATTCTGCATGTGAAGACTGAAAGCTTCTAGTTTGGTAGTGGTGAGGGATGGCTGTGCTTTAAACAATGTCATGAGATATGAAGGCTGACACAACAGCAGCTAGTGCTGGGAATGGACTAAATGCTTTCAACCTCCCTTTCTGTTCTAGGGAATTTATACTGTAATAGGTAACATGGCAATTATTGTCACTAGAATCTTTGCTTTCATCAAAGCTTTCAGCTTAAGTTAGTTTCTGCTCACACAGAAGATGTGAGAATCTTCATGGCAATTCACATTACAAAAAGCATCTTTTTTAGTACACTGGAAAACCTTTGATTCGGAAGTCACTGTCAGCTGTGTTCTTAACCAAGTCTCATCAAAGTTAATGTCTATCAGAGCATGGTGACCTTACAAAATAAACCACTTTTACTTTTTTCCCAGGTTGAAGACCTTGATGCCTTTGTCTCTTTTCATCCCCTCCTCCTTCAGAACCTTCACAAGCTATTCCACTCAGCAAATTTAATACTAAAACTCAGGTAGGAAGATTTTGTGTTCTGGATATTAATGGTTGTTGGACCAGTAACCACTAGAGTTTATTGTTGTATTGCCTTATATGCCATACCCAAAGCTGTTACTGGTCCTTACCATAGAAACTTTCATTGCCTTTCTGGTAAGTACAGTCAGTGCCACAATACATGCCGTCATGATTAGTGACTTTCTATTGGAAACAGAATGAAGTACTGTTCTCTTTCATGTGAACACCAAAGCTTTTTCTTAAGCATTTTCATATTTGACTACCCTGTTTTTCAGTCCATAGGTACAGGAAATGCTTACGTCTTTGTCTTGAGTACTCAGAATGTGAGTGACCTTGACAAGCATATTGAGGATGTCGCTTAAAAGACTAATGGAGCCTATGTGTGCTTCTCTGCAGAGCTGTATAGCAGACACAGCCTCAGACTTGACAGGGCTTGTTCCTCAGCATCATACCTAGCATTGCATGGTAGAAACCACTGTTAAGACTTAACATTTTCTACATCCAATTTTTAGGATGAGACCATGAGAATGCATTTTGCAGTTAACTTGCTGCTGCTACTAAATCAGCCAAAACTTGAAAATCACCAACTTAAAAATGACTAGCTCATTTCAGCACTAGTGGCTCATCACCTAGCTTGTGATGACACACTAACGATTATACATTTCAAATATTCAGAATTCAGAACTGGTGCTGGAGTGGGTCCAGAGGAGAGCAATAAGACTGGTGAAGAGACTGGGGGTAAAGTCTTACGAGGAGAGGCTTAGGAAGCTGGGGTTCTTTAGTCTGGAGAAGAGGAGACTCAGGATAGGACCTTATCACACTCTACAACTACCTGAAGGGTTGTTTTTAACATTTTTTAGAATGGCATATAAAAAGACTGCTGCTATTGCAATAAATGGCTTCAGCTAATTTGATGTCCACATATCCTTGTGTTGCTGTTTTTGTCCGTCACTAATACAACAGCGACAAGGAGCAGCCTCGCAGGGCCCCAGCCAGGTGAGGGAAGTAGGCCCAGGAATGACAGCCAGGGTTGGTGACAATGTGATGACAGACAGGCAAAGCCGGAGGGACAGGGCAGGTCCAGACTGTAGCTGGGAAGCTCAGTGGGCACAGCAAAGTCAGGATCAGCAATGTGTAAGACTAGGCACTACTACACCATACTAGGGGAGGGACCAAGCATAACTACAATGTAGCTCAGGCAAGGACCATGGGCAAAGGCCTAAGGTTCAACACAGCAGAGGACCAAAGGAAGACTTCTCATAGCTCTTTCTTGCAACTTGGCTGTTTTCATAGCACCTGGATCCAAGTTTACAAGGCACCACCATGTCCAAGCTGGCCTTGAATACAGACATCAAAAACCCTAGGAGTAAGGAAAAGACATGGCAAATCTTGTTGCTGTGCTCAGAGCCCTGGCAACATGGGCTTAGCATCAAGAAGTCTCAAGTGTTTCTCACTGCCATATCCACCATTAATTTCCAGAGTTGCAGGACAGAGCAAAAGTACTGTCAGCATAACTTCAGATTTTATTTCAGAAAACTGGCTGTTACTCTAATTCCCTCCAATAATATGTTGAAATTGGCAATCTATCCAAAGGTGAAAGGTCAGAAGTTACTATCCTTTCCTATATACTAGTTAAAGATAGCAAAGCTTCCTGGTACCAAGACAAGCTATGGAATGATGTCTGAAACAAAATAATGGTAACAAATGAGGAGTCTGAGTGTCAGTTAAGGCATTAAAAATAAAACTGACATCTAAAGGAAAAAATATCTCTTCCTGACAGCAATGAGGCCCTTAAAAATTCCTAAACATTCTAATTCCTTTCTCTCCTATATGTGATAAAAGCTAAAACATACAGTAGTAATATCCCCTAATGTTCACAGCATTAAAAAAACACTTACTGAATCAGATTTAGATTTTAGTCTTCTTTAAAAGACTGTTAACAATCACTTTGGGTCTTGCACCATTTGTGTAGAAAAGGAAGGTTTAAATGTAGTGATACAAACAACATTCTTTTCTAATGCATCCCTAATTGGTTTTATGATTTCTTTAAAAATCTAATTTGTCCATGAATGACAGAAACTTAAATTCATCAATGCTGTGCTTTTAATAAGAAACAGAAATTAGGCAGTCTAGGCACAACCTATTTTTAAATTTTACTGACATGTCACTAAACGAAACACTCCCTGCAGACGTCATTCACAGATGTTGTACCCATAAAAACCTTACACTTGGTATATACCACTAGATAAAACATGCCAAGAAAGCACTCAAATAATTTTGTTTCAGTCATTACCAATAGTAGAATCAACTGTGCATGACAATTGGATACCCTGGGTATAACCAGGTTTTGCTTTGGCAGCCTGCAGTCTGTGCTTTGCAAATACAGTGATCAAAGCCAGAGCTCTGACCTGTTACTCTGGCCGGTATGATTGCACCTACAAAACTACTTACAGCAGGAGAAACCATACTTGGACTAGTTCTGTTTGCTATGCTTATGTAAGGTTGTTTATTGTATTAAAATAAAAGCCTCATTTTACCAATATACAGGAAAACATATTTGGAAATGGTGCCAGTAAAATGCAGTTCTTATATCTGTTGGTAAACAAGTCCTGGAATAGGTGCAGCTTTGTCTTACCAGTGATGACACCATCACGCGGCATAGTGCTGGTGTGGAAGTACTCACTGATACTAATCATAGCACTTACACAAGTGGTGTAGTTCTGGGATGTGATCTTTGAGTGGCACTAGAGAGACCTGCATGGGAAGAGGATGCTACAAGCAAGGGGAACAGAACAGCTTGCCCTGGAAGTGTAGAGCCCAGGGTGAATATTGCTGGGTAACAATCAAAAGGCAAGAATAGTATTTGATGGGAAGAATGGGGCAACTGAAAGCTCTGGGACAACCGAATATCCAACAGAACATAAGATAACAAGAAGATACTTAAAGAGAGCTTTCATCTGAATCTGCAGTTTCAGTGAAAAAAACCCACAAACTAAAACTCTTCAACACATCAGATACAGACACAGACACTGTTTACTTAGAACAAGTTTACTACAAAGTTGTCTTATGAAGACTTGTGCAATGCATTACACATGTATTTGAAATACATGAGTATATATAAGTATATATAAGTAGATCTCTAAGGGAATTTGCAACCTGCCTAAGTTAGGAGCCTCTAGGAACTTCATCTGTTTTTCTAGAGTGAACTGGTTCATGGCTGAAACTGTGAACAAAACTGCATCTTTATCTTTCAACAGCCCAAAATTTTGGCTAGCCTGCTGACATGCTGAGACAGCTGAAGCTGTCCACTACAGAAAGAAATCTGCAGAATGTGGAAAACACTCCAGTCTTACACATCTGGCAGAGAACCAGCACGGCCCTGAGAGAAGAAAGGTAGCAAAGTTCAAAATCCAGGAAGACCTGCAGGTGGTTCTAACACCAGTAGCACAAATGAGGGCAATATCTAACATAGAGAAAACAAAGAAATGCCATCAAAGCTGTTGCCTCTGTGAGTGAAGAAAAGCAAAGAGCAGGTAAATAATTATTAGAGTAAGGAAAAAAAATGTAATTGACTTGAACTAAACATGGACTGTGATTGCCAAAAGTATATCCAAAGAGCAGAGCCTGCAAAGTTAAAATTCTTCAGCACAGGTTGTGAAAAGGTGCCCAGCTCCACTTACAATTCTGGAGCAAGATTCCACCTCTCTGTCAGCTTTTTTTTTGGCAGAGAACAGATCACTTGATCTTTAATGTGCTAGAGAAAAGTGTATTTAAAATTATAAGCTATGTGTGGATTTCAAAAGCAAGCAAAAGAGTTAGTAAAATTTTTATTGGCCTCATTGTAGCTTGTGTGGTATCAAATGGACTGTGAAGGCTTGTGATATGCCATGGACACAACTTCTGCAGAGAAAAAAGAGTATGTGCTGCTGACGAAAAGGAAAAAGGCATGAGTAAAATCTTTCATAGACTTCTTTATGTTGATGCTATGTATCATTTAATATTCTCAATTCACTAGGACAAATATGCTAAGGGAGTATCTCAACTAAGCAGCTGATACACAAAGTCAGGCTTGTTCAGCTGGATAAATACTCTGGGTTGCCGTTTAATTGGCACAGGTTTGAGCAGGTCACAACGTTGGTCATCTTTTTTGCTTAATTCAGAAGATTGCTGAAAGTTATTTTAAAGTACTACCGCTCATAATGAGGGGCATTATAGCAAACATGTCAGATTTAGTTTCATTGATGCTATACCCTGTTATTTAACAGTGCAAATTATAATTTAACATTTTGTGCTGGTTTGAGGCNAGTCTCCTCCTGTCAACCCATGACACCAGCAGACATTTTTGGTAGAAAAATCCAAATTAGAACATGTAATGGAAGAAGCCAGGGGCAGAGGAAAAGATGGGATGTGCAAACCTTTTTTTTTTTTCATAAAGAAATAGAAAACCTCAAATAACAAATATAGCAAATATCTAGGAATTAATGCCCCTTTGAAAAAAGACAGAAATGGAAATAATCTTCATGTATCAGACATGACAGATAAGGTCTCCAGTCAGAGACAGTGAAAGAAACATATGGCACTTTACCCAGCTCCCAGAAAGGAAGGAGACCAGACACATACAGAAAGAGATGTAAGAGTGATGGTTTGTTGCAAAACTGAGGCTAGATGACTAGATCCCCTGACATAAAGCAAACAGAACAAGGGAATTTTCCATATTAACAATGGCAGTGATATTTCAAGTTGTAAGCCATCTAAATAGGCTCCATTTATCACCTGGAATTTTAAAAAATACTCATTTCTTTTTGAAAGCTGTCCAGAAAGAAAGTTGAAGCACTAAAATCAGGTAAGAGCTTCCATACGGTCATTTACACCACTTCAACTGAAGGGCAGGAACTCCTTTCTCTGCTACAAGCTTTTTAACAAGCAGATATCTCAATGTATTCCAAGAATCTATTAATACTGTGATTAAGGAAGACCAAACAGTTTTTTTTTATTTCTTTTACATCTAATAGTTTTTTTTTCTTTAGTAGACAGAAGCATGGTAGCCTTTAATAATGGGAAAGGAAATTAATATTTCCTCTGCTGCTTTGTCGAGCAAGGAATAAAATAGTAGTTCTTTTTTCATTAATTCTTCCAAGCCTTCCAGCAAGTGACAATATATAAAGGGCTTTTTGTTGTCTTTTCCTTCAAGGGACAATTTTATGTTGTCTCTTTGTTATACTTCTAAAGATATATAAGAGTATTTTTCACTGCTTGATAAAGTGCAATATGTGAACTGAAAATATGTAGGACCTATAACATTTGCAAAAGGTATTTCTTCTGCTACAGTAAAATACTTACATTTTTAATGAAGCAAACAACAGAAAAGTTTTCACACTAATTGTGTGTGTAGCTATTGATAATCTCAGATAGAATTCATTGTATGAATGCTGTATTAAACAATTAAGCAACACTATATGCATAGAGACAGATAAATAGAAACGATGTTTACATTTTAGATTCAGATCTTGTCTGCCAAGATCTGAATCAAGTAGTAAGGACTTATACTTTTAGTTAGTGCCTTAGAGTCTGAGCTTTAAATTAACTGCTCTAGACTTACACAAGGTTCTTCCACAGTATGAGTAAAATAGTTTTGATTTTGTTTGCTTAAATTAACATCAGCACTGAAGGTAGTACTAATCCTTTTCAAAGCTGCTTGGAGATTCTGACAGTGTTCATCCAACTTCTGTGAAGCACTGGTATATGAAATAGATAAAAATCAGGAAGAAAAATTTAAATCAGTTTAAATGTTTTTTTTACCCCAAACGGAACAATTTTTTTTTTTTTATTAAAACAACCAACCAAATAAAAACAAACAAATCATTGTCCAAGTATACTTGCAGAGAACATAAAGGTGACTCACAAGAGTTGCAGGACTCAGCCCCAGTGTTTAAGGCTCACTGGCATAAGTACAAATGAGGCATCAGCATGTTCTTTATAGTGAGGGTGGTATGACACAGCAACAGGATGCCCAGGGAGGTCATGGGCGCCCCCTGCCTGGAGGTGTTCAAGGCCAGATCAGATGAGACCTTGAGCAACCTGGTCTAGTGGAAGGTGTCCCTTTCTATCAGAGGGGTTGGAACTAGATGACCTTTAAGGTCACTTCCAATCTAACCATAGATATAATCCGTGAATCTATATGAATGGTGAGACCCTTCAGAAAACTGCCCCTGCTGACTGTCGTGGACGTCAAGCTGGAAATAGTGCTGCTCACTCAACAACAGCATTAGGACTGTTTTCATAGGGCACATATTCAATCGTATTTAAAAGCAAATGCACCCCAATAACAATGTGAGATCTCTGGAGAAACCTTGAGGTTCAAATCTCACTTTTACTTTAAATGGAAATTTTATATTCTGCAATGCTAGGCAATGATTCAAGTACTAGATAAGTATATCAGGCACACTGCCTTCAACAAGGGGAACTGCAACCTGACACATGCATTATGAATCAGGAAAGTGAATGTATTGATTTGTGTTAGTGCTGATCTCATCCCATACTCCTCAGCAAGGTTCAGGAGACATTTCCACTCCCTTTATAAGTTCATATCATTTGTAGACACAAGCTAGACAACCCAAAGAGCTATTTCAAAGAGCTATTACTTTCAATTCCATAACAGAAAGAGCCTCTGTTTTCTCAAGTTTCAAAGTATTTTTAACCTTGTCCCCCTGAAAGATGCCAAGCTGGCTAGCTTGGATGTTAGAACCACTTATTTAATGGATGAAGAGTAATACCATAGGCAGACAGACCAGGCTTCTTCTAACTGCAGAGTAAAGACAGTCTCACACTTCACCACCCCATCAGTCCTCAGTCTCTGCAGAGAATATCACCAAGCATCATTTACCAGCAGTCTCAAACTGCAAGGAGACAATAGACTGATTTCAAAGCAGCAGCCACTCACTCAAACAGGTGACAGGGCCACGTACACACTGTAATCAGAGTATAATGGACCTATCATCTCACCTGCAGGTGGTCAGTTTCTAGATTTCTAGGTTAATTTTTAATTCCCAGTATTGTCTACTCTTTGCTTCAGCTAAGAAGCAAATTTCATCTATCTATGCAATTTGCAAAAGCTTGAGTTATTTTTACTAGGTGGTTGTATACATCCTTCTGCTACTTGGTCTTCTCAGGAGGTACTGTTAGACTATAGCATAGATATAGATAGATACAGATATAGATATAGATATAATTTGCTCTCTCTATATATGTATGCTATATATATTTATACTCCCAGAAAAAAAAAAGTTTGTGAAAGGGACTAATAGCTTACTGTTCTATTTGATGATGTTGAGGAGATGAAAAGGAAAGACAAAGTTTTTAGGTCACAAGTTCTTTGCTTCTGAAACGTAAACAGCAAGCTTGGAGATGGATGCAGGTCATAATGGAGATACCTGGCAAGAACATTGTGATGGTTTGGGAGTTCCCCGCTCCCTCCCCCACACTTTGTAAAATCACCCAGACTAGACTCAGCTGGCTGGAAGTTAAGGAATGAAGCTCTATTTACAGCTTAGCGCAATATACAAGCAGATATATACACAATATACAGGAATATTTACAGAAATATACAAGTTAAAGGTAATACAGAAACACAATACCCCTTCCAGAAATCAGAGTCCCAAGAGGGGCTCCCGACTACCCTTCCACCTTCTTTCCACCCCTCTACCTTACCCCAGGTTTGTCTTACGCACAAGGTGAGTTTGGAGGAAAGGTGAGCACACATGCATGTGCAGGAGAACTCATCTCATGTTTGGTTATAGCATTGGCAATATTCCCAGGCTTGGAGCTTCCTGGAAGATGACTGTGTACAAGCTGTCTATCGGGGAGCAGCAAGGACTGGGCTGCCCTGTGAGTGAGCCATGGGTGCCAGTGAGGCAGCAAGGGCAGTAGCCTCACTGAACATGGGGCATCCTGGCAAGACTCCAGCCAGGCAAGGGGGTAGGCCCAGCAATGGCAGCTAGGGTCAGTGACAGTCTGATGACAATCAGGTGAGTATGTAGAGACAGGGCAGGTCGGTCAAAGTTTGAATCAGAAAGTCCAGGTCACAAGGCATGGTCAGGATGGGAAAAGAACAAGCCTGGCACAGACAGATCTTAGGTGTGGTGTCTGAGCCAAGGATCAGAGGCCTCCAGCAAGGTGTCTTACAGCTCTTGCAGCAGCTTGGTCCAGGTCACCAAGCCATGGTGTATTGGAGTGGGCCTTGAGCACAGGCAGTGAAACCTCTGTGAAGGTGCACTGCCTGGTGGTGTGCTCTGGGCCCTGACAGTTCTATGGCTTTGTTTAACTCAGGTTTGTTAATTGGGAGTGCAGCTTTGCAAAGCATAGGTGCTACTGGTGGGACATAGTCAAAGGAGAAGCAGTGCTCTTTGACATGAGTCCATCTCATCTAAAGTGCTAAAGTTTAGGACCAAGACCCCACAAGTGCTGTAATATTTGAAAAGAAGCTGGTGCAGGTTTAAGTTTCTTACTAATTGTGTTGCTACACTTAATGGTGATCAAAGTGAAAAATTCAGTGGTCGTTTGCAAAATTATAGAAATTTTTCAAAATTTTTATCACACACAAGGATCCAAACAGTTCATAGCTCTGTAACATGGCAAGGTGAGATGGAAAGGGCAGTGAGTTAACATTATGTTTCTCCCAATGTGTATTCACTCCACCTCTAATTTATTTACACTCTTATCCCATTCTGTTACCTGTTTCTTAAGCTCCCTTTCCTTGTCTTTTTCTTGTCTTTTAAAAAAACATAAATGTTTGCAGTTAGCAGTAGAATCTGAGTGCAGAGAACTACCATCTAAATCAATCAGATAGGGTATCTAAATTTTACATTTTTTTCCTTTTAAATCCTATATAACTGTATTAAAATGGTTAGGAAGAGAGAAAAGAGGGAAAAAGAATTGCTGAAGATTTACTTGTTCAAGAAAATTTTCAGCTTTTTACCAGCTTTATTCCCCAGTTTCTGTGTGTGCATTTACTGAACCTACAATGTAATTTAATTGGTGTCCAGTGCAATAAACAAAAGTCTTTGTAAAAGAATTGAAAAATCAGATGGATTGCTAATGTGAAGGCACACAGAGAAGTTTCAAGTTATTACTCTATCACAATATTTTTCATAAATCCTGCATTAAAAAAAAACAAACAAAAAACAACAAAACCACACCCACACCTCTATATCTGCATATAAGGAAGAAGAGTTTACCCAATCTCTTGACTATGGAAGTACTTTCAAATTACATTCCAGAATCCTTTATTATACCTTTTTTTTTTTTTCTAATTGGTCTTTGATCCTGATCTTCCTCTGTAAAACCCTTGTATTCTACTAACCCTCCTCCAGGAGCTCAAAAGTCCTATCTTACTTCTATTACAAACCTTGTGGAACATTCTTCTTCAGTGAGTTCTTCAGGCTTTGGCTAAAAATAAAGTGCTACAACTTACAGTGTTAGTGCTGAAACTGAATAGTCACTCTAAGCTCTATGTTCAGATGATGCCTCTATGCAGTTAAAAGCTGTAGTCTCAAAGGAATTGCAGCACAAAATTGTCTGAGACAAATCCACAATCATTAAGATCTCCTGTTTGGCTACTGGCAAAGTACCAGTTCTTATAGCACAGTGGACAGGATACTTTATCACAAGAGTTCCTACGTGCAAAAGATACAGATTTTTAAATGCATGATCTTTGAAATCCCAGAGGGAAATTTCAATAAGTAATCTTCTTGCATTACTTGATACAGGTAGTTCACCAGCTGATGCAGCTATCACATATTTCTCTGGCAGCTAACATCGTTACCCATGTGATTGATTGGGCAAGCTTTTGGCTGTATGCTCCTATTGTTTTAATTCATTTGGTCTATTTGGTCTATGGTAACATGCCAACGAGACAATGGTATGCTTTTGCACTCTCTCTTAAATGTCTTCTTTTTCTAGACTTTGATCAAGCCTTGTGTCTCTGGCAATGAATTCACAGATTAAGTGAGCTTTTACTTTTCCTATAAAACATTATGCAAATTTAAAAGGTGAATTTTTTTATCTTCTCTCATACTGAAAAGTGATCAACCAAACAAAACCACTTACGTAGTACATACTTAATTGTCTATGCCCCTATAAACTGTCATGTCTATATCTGGTTTTGTCTTTCTGCTCTCGATTTGGTACTTATTATGGTGGCTATACAGAGACACTGAACCTCTGCAAGTCCACTAATAACTAAAATCTTTCAGATGTTTCATCGCAGAATGAAAAGCATCCAGAAGACAAAACAATCTTAAGAGAGTTAATTTTTTTGAGAGAGAGCTTTTACTCCCTTTTCTACAACTTGAAGCTGTACTGTACTTCAATAATTTTTGCACATGGTTGGCAAAATCGAATTGTAGTAACAAATTAATCTGATATATCCATCATTGGGGCTGCTCACCAAATAGATTTTTACTGTCTGCCTGTGCTCTGATTATTGACTATACGTCACTCAACAGAAAATGCATCCTAATTCAGAAAGTGTTGGCTAATGACACATAAAAACACAGACACTGCAGAAGGTGCTGTCTTTTAGGTCTGAGACAACAACTCGAACCAATGCCTGGTCTGAATATAGTTTATACAGTATATATGTGTGTGTGTGTTTATATATGTGTGCGTGCATATATATATATATGTGTGTGTGTGTGTGTGTGTGTGTGTGTGTGTGTAATATCTGAATGCAAATTTTTTGAGGATTTTTTACTTATTTTTGAAGGAATTGTAGGCTCTATCTTGTGCCCAAGCTAGAGATGAAAACAAAGTTCACAGTGAGCACACACAGATAAAAGCATTTGGTCTTTTGCAGTAGATTTCAAAAATCTATTTAATTGTTAGATCAAGAATTATTTGGAGTGACTTCTTTAGCCTATGAGATTTAAAAGTCTACCTGGCACAGCATGTAAAATATAGGACTGTTATTTACTTGTTGCATAATTCTTGTTCTTAATTTAGTGAAATACAGTTCTCCAGGAAACTTGAAAGTCTCCAGAGAAGGAGACTCCACAACCTCTCTGGGTAGCCTGTTCCAGTGCTCTGTGACCCTTAACAGTAAAGTTCCCCCTTGTGTTGAGGTGGAACCTCTTGTGCTACAGCTTANTAGCTTCAAAGGCTTTGCTAAGGTCAAGGTAGACTACATCCACTGGTCTCCCTGAATCTACAAGTCCTCCTATATGAAGACAATATTTGGTGGGAAGAAGAGTAAGGTTTGGTACCTGCTGTGCTCAGAAGTTATCGGCTAGAAAGCAGCTAAGATAAATACATTCCAGGTGGATGGCTAAATGCAACCAGTGACACTGACCATAGGTTGGGCCTGGCAAGCAGTAATTTCCAAAGTTTGAAAATGAAAAAAAATATATATATATCCTCCCCACAACTCTTGATATATGGATGAAGTCAAACATAGTGTTGTATGTTACATTTCGAATATGCTGGTTCCTTTGGAGTAACCAGTGACTCACAGCAACGTGTAAATTCCCTTTCCAAGTGCATGTGGGCTTCTAAGCACCATGCAGAAGTTAGTCATTGTGAAAGCTTACTCAACAGGATAGATACAAGAGGAACTCACTAAAGCTATGAGGCAGCACCATTCACATTTCTGTGGTTTTACAACCTCTTTCAGCAAAATGATCAATTTCATATCTGGATTAGGATCTATCTGGTGAAATTAGATCCTATTATTATTGAATATAGATCAAATATTAACACGACACAGAAAAGAGAATACAGATAATTTCCCAACACTATGTTAAGTGATTTTCAAATCAAATACATTTTAAGGCTATATATCTATATTGATATCAATGAGCTTATTTTATACTGGGTAAAAAAAAAATAGCAATTTTCTTTCAATAGCAGTTTGCCATTGTAGAATGTAATAACTTGGGGCATTCAAGTTAGTGGGAGATTTTTTTTTTTCATTTGACCCAAATTATGTTAAATTCAAGCTTTTAATTATATATATATTCAGCAAAAAGCATTAGGTTGTTAACACAGAGATAATAAGGCTCAATCTTGCATCTGTTGAAGATGACAAGATGTTTCTGTTGCCAGGAAAATACAGCTTTTAGTGCACACAAATTACTATAGGCACCCTCAGTACATATTTGAACATGAACTGTATGACCAATATGGCAGTCCAGCACCTCTAGTTAGGTGCAAATGAAAAAACCTGTGTCAAGTCCAAATGAACATTTATATTCAGCCCTGAGAGAATGGACATAGTCTCTAGCTTTTGAAATGGATAGATATATGTAATAAAGCACATCGGCTACCGAATTAGATTGTTGGTAGTGTACATTTTAAAAGGACTCTGAATATACATTGGTATTTTCGTAAGAAACTGTCAGCAAATAGTAAAAATTCACACATCAGAAAATATGGAGGGTATCTGTCTGCTTCAAGTACTCAAGGTTAACTGTTCAGTTTTAATTTCAGAGTCTATTTTCACCTTGGTGTATGGAATGTAAGTGGATGCATTTCAATGCATGCATAATTCAGAGAGGAAGTGCTAACTGATGGTTACAACAAAATATTAGAACAATCGTGGCTAAAGAGCCTCCTTTACAAACATCTGTGATCTCTTACATCTGGTACATTGGAATTGATTACTGAGCTATCCTATAGGGGTGAGACCTAATTAATATTTGTAACACGTTGTGTGGGGGTGTAAAAAAGCTAATAGAATCCTACATTTTTAGTTCCCACATATCTTCTGTACTGTGACTTACAAGAAGCTGTCCAAATCGCCATAGAGGATTACATGGAAACACAGGGACATAGGCTCAAACACCTACCATCTCATCAATTTACACCCAAGTCTTGATAGCAGTTTTCTTTCAAGTTACTGACAATGGAAAAAATGCATGCAGTACTGTCCTGCTGGGGCAAAACACGCCCTGAGCATTTGCTTGCAATGCTGATACCCTGTCTTGTTTGGCTGGGTTTCAAATTTCTCTCCTGCCAGTGGTCTGTTTTGCCTCAAGGAAGGGGTTTTGCTCTGGAGGGGCTTGACCTCACTTGCTTCTGGGCTATGCTCCTCCTCCTCCGGTGGGGGCGTATTGCAGGCTAGCCCCAGGAGGACACGTGGCTCCCTCCCGCACTTTGTTTTATTTTGGCAGCACGTTCAGGCTATGCTACCCTTTCTGCCTCGTGGTTGCATCGAGAGCATAAAATTGGAGTTGTAACTTCCTCGTTTATCATTTCAGCGCTGATCAGTGAGTAAATGTGGCTACTAAATCTATTGGAGTCTCTGGTTTTCCCACCAATAGCCCTGCCCAGGGCAAAGGGAATCCGTTTTGTGGCTGGCAGCGGCGCTTGCTGCTCCTCACCCTTGGATACTTGCATCTCTTTATTCCTTCCCTAAATTACTTTAAAGGGGTTTTCCTTTATGCCTTTTGTGTAAATGATTCCCAACTGGGTATTCGGACTTTGGTAAATTGTAAATAGTTCACTGTTTAGGGGTGTGTATTTGTTTGGCGTGGGAATTCGTGTTAATAAAGTTTTAATATTTAATATATCCTGAATATCAAATTTGAGTATTCGTAACAAGTACCAGTATTGTATCTCTGGAGTTCTTAACTTTTCAACGTGATGATCCAACCTGAGACAGTTTTATTACATATGAAAAGCAAGCACTCTCCATACAAATATACTTATCAAATGAACAAACAAGATGTTGAAGGGATATTAAAAGTCACCTGAAGTCTATTTGTCCTGAAGCATATGAAGTAAGGAAAAATAACTATAACTGATGTCCCATGTTAATAAGTTGCAAAAGGTTGCTGCTGCTTCCTGCTAAGATACTTCAAAAACAGTATATATAGCTATAAAGTTATCAATGTATTACTAATAAAGAATCATCACTGAAGACATTTTCATCTGCATGTGGTATACCACTAGTGCAAGATCTAAAGATAGTGTGGCAAGTGGAATTCAACATCAAACATTAGATGTCCATGGTTTAACACAATTTAAAAAGAAGGAAAAAAAACCAATAAAAAAGGCTTTGAAGAAATTAAGTATCATCATCTAGATGGAAGTTTCATGTGGTATGTTTGTTTTGCTAGTCCAGCTTTCAGAGATAGATCCTGCACATTGAAGGGCAGCCGCCTTTGCTCTCATCAAGGTGCCTCTGGCAGGCTGTCCTTTTGAAAGACTGTCATTTGCAACAAGCTGTAGTTATCTCACCATTGATTCCATGCATTCAGCTCCTCCATATTACTCTAGAAATCATTGCTTCTTTATGGGAAGAATTGTCTTCCTATTAGTTAATATTGCAGCCAGCTTTTCCATATTCCAAAAAGTATAAAGAGTGATCCCCTCATTGCCATCTCATTACCCTCCCTTTTAATTCAGTGATACCATTTCAACACCATTCCCAGCATGATTGATGCTCCCAAGTCACAGTCATGATCACACAGACAAGCTGCATCTTATTGACGAGTCTTTGATATCCTACAGTCAAACAGCATCAGTTTTGAAAATCAGTGATGAGGCTCCTGAGTGACTTTTGGCAGCAACATCAACTACATTGCCTGCAGCTGCTGTACGAAGACTGAGAAAGCAAAAAGGGAACGATGTAAAACATCTCCTTCTGAAGGAATTATTTTTCATTCAGACTTACTTCATGTGGTGTCAGTTCTAACAAGCATCAGCTGGTAGAGAGGAATGTGCTTCACATTTGGAAGGCTTAGAAGTAGCAGCAGGACCAATGCCACCTTTCTAGAAATCTCTCAGAACTCCCCTCCTCTCCTCTAAACCTGTGCTTCTGCAATGGAAAAGTGAGACACCCCCCAGCTAGTACCTTCCCAAGTCTCCACTGCTACTGCTGACTAAGTGAGTTCAATGAGGCACTCAGAATCACAGCTGCTTTTATTTTACTCTTGGTCAGAGCACTTAGACATGCAGGGTGGTACTGAAATCACCAGAATCTTCTCATTAATACATTTATAATGCAACATCATTATACTTAATTTAGGTAACTAATAAAGAGTTCTTTGCAATACACTGCTAAACCTTCACTTAATTGAATACCTGACTTGCTGGCATACCTAAATAAATTTTTAAGTAAGAGTTTTAAAAACTTACATCAAACAGGCTTGTTCCACAATTGCCAGAAAGCTATTTTCAAATAACTTTAAAAACTTACCCATCAATCCCATCAAACTCATAATTTTCTTGCACTTTTTATACCATGAAACTGTAGCATAAAGTGGAATAGGAAAGTAGTTTAAAAAAAAAAAAGGGTTTTATCATCCCAGTTTACTTCCAAAATAGAAAATAATTTGAAATTATCTAGGAGGCTGTCATTTAAGAATTTATCCATGAAAATAAAGCACATTTTACAAAGAGAGAGGGAATTTGGTTTAAATGGTCTCTTTGAAGCCCCCCAGATTAGACAGAATTTTCAGTGCAATCAATTGTAGATTGGAAGGGAAAAATTAAACCAATCATATGTCTCATAGTCCAAACTAATTTAAAACTTAAAATGAAGCATCACTGCAGGTTTCTTAATTTGTGTCTGTGGCCAGAAGTGCAAAGAAGTCATTAGAGAGAAAGAAAATAGTAGTCTGTACAATGTGGTGGAAAAAAAATACCTGTCATTGTTCGTATTGACTCTTGCAGCATTATCTATGTGGTTTTGGTAGCTCCATGTCAAAAAGGATACCACAGAGCTAATTAGAATAGTTTCAGAAAAAGCAGGGAATCAGAAAGAGATGATCAATCAAGGGAATGGAAAACCTCTCTCATGGAGGCAAATTAAAAAGACAAGAATTGTTTGCATTAATAAGTTGCAATTAATTGTTGCATTAATTGTTTGCATTAATTGTTGCATTGTTTGCATTAATTGTTTGCATTAATTGTTGCCTTAATTGTTGCATTAATTGTTTGCAATTATAAGTAAGAGCATAGTAGATTAAAAAAAAGATAAATGTATAATATATATTATGAACTAGCTTGAAGCTTTCTCTCTGCACTACTTTAAAAGACAAAAACAAGGCAAAATTAAATTCAGTTAAAGGACAGGCATAACAAAAGTAAGATTGAGCACCTAATACAACATGTGTTCACCAGCACGAGGAAAATTATATAGTTAGTGTCACTGGATAACAAACATCCAGAGTTATAACTATGGACAAAACTCTCTGAAAGATACTTTTTGAGGGATTCACAAAATCTCCATTAGGTCAGGAAGAAATCTCAAGCATGTGTCGGAGGGGAATGGAAGATACAATTTTTCCCTCATCTGCCACCTGCAGAGGTATTGCATATTCTTCTGAAATACCTTGTACTGACTGCTGACATTAAAAAAAAATGAGTCCTGGGTCTGATTCAGCTGCCAAGATCCTGGTTTGTACTGGAACACATGAAAATGTTAAGTTCTTGACCTTACCTTTTGCAGATGCATTAATCACATTAATTACATCAGCCATCAATCAAATACATTTGCAACTGATCACTTACAGTGATGCAAAGACACTGAAGTAGCATGTGCCTTATGATGAATTTCAGACATGAATTTACAAGATTGGAACTCTAAAGTCCTGCTTGCTATGTGTACAGAAGAAAACAAGCACTATGTGTCAGGAGAAGAAGAGCTCCTCCTAGGCTACTTACAAAGGCTGCACCTATCCAGAAACTGTTGAGTTGTATTCTCAGCAGATCTGACTCAACCTAAGTGCCTTCAGCCTCCTGCAGTCATCAGCTCTGATCAGGAGTCTCCAGTCTGTCCTTTTATAGGCGTCATAAGAATTACAGGAGGTTCTCCCAGAAAAGAAGGGACTTGAATTTTTGAGGTATCTTTGCACTTTTTTCCACAGGAGATTGCTTCATGTCTGAGACAAGGGAATGATGCTGAGACAGTCCATTCCAGCAAGGAGTAGGCTAGCTGAGGGTAGAAGAAAATAATTTGAAATTATTTATGTTTGAGATGTCTCACATTAAAGTACATCAGAATACAACTGGCTTTGCTTACAATAGTATTTCAAAATAGTTATTTAAAACCAAAATACACTTCATCCTGATATAATTATTCATAATGTGGCATTTAAATTATAAGCAGTAACCCACTAAGTGTTTTTGTTCTGGTGCAGTGTGTCTGGTCTGTTTTGTTCTGGTCTGTGGTTTATCATCTATTAGTTTATCATGCTAGATCATTTGCTTTATGCTAGGGTTAATTTCAACCAGTGCATGAATGCAACCTTTTAACAGCTTGGTTTACAATAAGGTTTGGAAAGGTGTTAATAAACTGTGCATGTTAAATTAAAGCTTTCTGTAGCAGAGTCTCACTCGAGTAAGCACAGCCACAGTGTACATAACAGTAACAGCTGCCAAGTGAGCTGAAAGATTTTTCATGGTGAGGCATCCTTTTCTCCCAGTTGCTAGTCTGGCAAGATGGATATGATTTGGCTGCCAGCATGTGCCACTGCCTGAAACTCTTGCATGCCAGAAAGCTGACTACTTGCAGCACCCTGTTTCTATGCAGCATTTCTATGCAGCATGTGCACAGAGGCAAGATTTACAAAGAGCAGAGTTTGTCTGACAGGTGGGACCATATCACTCAGACTTCCAGAGAATTATGCAATACCAAGGATTCCTTTCTAGTGTGCTACCTTCATTTTTTTTCCAGTTATGGCCTTATTTTTGCATAATACACTCCTAGACATTTTGGGTTAATTTTAACATATGATAGATATTGCACATTTCTTACTAAATTATCTGGTATTGTGAAGTCAGGAGTGCCCCAGGAGAAGATTTGATGTCTTTGCTATGTGAATGTATGCAAAGTAGTTGGACTGAAACAGTTTTTCCCCTGGGGAATCTGTCTCAGAAAAGAACTTACATGTGTAATGACACCATCAAGAGTTCACTTGAGTGACCGTGGAGCACCCCCATTTTGCCTTCCAGAACCACAGGGCATGGTAACAGCATGTGAGCTGCAACCATTGCTCATCTCTGTGACATGTTTCCCTCTTGGCATGTTCACACAGGTGGCATTGCAGTCTGCAGATTTCTTTAGAAGGGTATGACTAGGTGTTTACATCTAATTGCTGTATTCCTCTTACGTCATCAATTGCAAAAGTGAGCAGACCGCACACGCCTTGCACTTTGCCCTTGTTGGCATATCTGCAAAAGGGAGCACTCACAGGAGCCCAGGGTAGACAGGGAGACATGACAGCATGGGCACCCCTGTGCCAGAACCATCTTACCAGCTCCTCCACCAGGGCCACCCTCACTGTGGAGCACTGGACATTCTCACAGCAGGGCCAGGTGGAAGTCAATCAGAAGACCATTTCTGTCTGTCCCAACTGACTGATGAGCCGCAGTGTGCTCTCACCCAGGTTGTAGTGTCAGAAGACAATTCAAAAGCAGCATTAAACAGATTTTTTTTCTCTGAACAAATCCCAGCCTCAGGAACCTGAAGCATAATGGAGTGGCAAGGCAATTATTTCTTCCTTAAACTGCTGATCTTCCTTAGCTTCTGGCCTATCTTTTTGCTGATTCTCAGAAAGGGTGGTTTGAAGGTGCTTATTGCTGAAATTTTAAGTGATATAAAATTAATGCTTAGATGTTTGACTTTCGGAACTAAGTCGTTCATACATTACTAATTTTCTAAGCAGTTACTTCTTTTTAAGGACTCTTATAATTTGTTAGCACACTTCATATCTTATAGTTTATGCAGACATGACAATTAACTCACACAATATGCAGTCAAGATAGATAAGGATTAAGCCCCTACAGCCATGGGAATAGCAGAGATGCAATGACCTGAAAATTGTATCTTTAGCTCCTTTGCCTGTAATTACCATAAATTCACCACTGCAGTGACTTTCCTCATTTTATCCTTTATCACAAGTCCTGGACCTCTGTTGCTTAAGCAGTTAGGACAGATAGCTTACGCTTTCTTGATACCTTCAGATTTGGCTTCAGACTTGAAGAGGCTACCTGGCCATGCTTGATAAGCTGGGGTGACAGGGAACAGAATACAACCACCCCCAATACGTGCGATAAATTTCCAGTTATGCAAAAAATGCCCAGACATGTGACCCAACCAGCTCTCCAGCTCACATTTCTTGTGCATTTGTTTTCATTGCACATTTCTGAATATGCATTAGATCTCCTCTTCTTCACTCAGTGTCAGCACTTCCACACTTTGTTTTGTTCTTTGCTGCCTGCTGACCCACAAGTCCAAGAAGCAATGTAGGACTATGGAGGATGCCCTTTTGGGCACAGAGCAGAAACTGAGAGGGAAAGACTCATGGCCTTGTCTGCAGTAATAGAGGCATGGTTCAGGATAAGATTAAAAAATATTTTAACAGGGAACAGAAATTATTCGTTCAGTGCTATAGCCCTTGCCTACAGAGGCATGTAGTTAGAGTCTGCTCTTCTGACTCCAGTTGCTGTTGAGTGGTATAAATTTTCACATATCTTTTGCTTCTATTTTGTATTTCAGAGCCACACAGCTATCACTGAGGCAGCTAAATGAGCAGTGCTGCAGATGTACATAGTTAGCTGACTAAGAGGATATCTCAAACTACTGAAGTCCTAACCTGGCTACCAGCATCACAACACAACTCTAGACTACCAGAGAGAAAGGGATCTAAGAGAGGCTTTGAGAGACTCATAGCCAGCATTAGATGGGTGTAGTTAATGCTGTGAGTAATGCAAGATGTAGGTTGGTAAAGAAGTTCAATATGCTTCTTTCTCTGTGAAATAAGATTTAGTCCCAAAATAAAGAGGAGTGCAGAGTTTGTGTTTTCCTGAAAACATAAACTGCAGTATACTATTTCTGATATTTTAGAAGTGTAAAAGTTAAGGTTAAAAAAGGCAACAGGGATTCACGGAGACATTAGGAAAACTTCCAAACCAGTAGGATGATTATGCTGTTGCTCAGAGTTGCAGAAAGACTAAGATGTGTTTTGGCTTATAAATCTTGTCCCACCAGCTGAGCTATTTATAATGTTATGCTCTGCACATCTTTTTGAATATTTGTTAAGCAGGAGGGGTCTTAATGTTGGTAAAATATCCCCTTAACAAATTCTGACATCAAGGAGAGCTAGAACCCTATAGCTGGATAAAATGACAGAGAAGGCAAGAATCAGTGTGCTGGGAAATAAGGCCATGAGTCGTGGTGACAAAAGGATCTCTAGGAGTCAGTAGCTGACAATGCTGTAGCTGGTCTATGGAAGGAAATTCATCTGGAGGCTTAATGGACAAAACTGATAGGGTTAGAGGGGTACTGAGAAGCAGTAAATAAGAGTCATCTGTTTGAGATGGAATTACATTGAAAGTAGAAGGTCACAGGATTTTAGGATTAGGAATATTAACCTTAGAAAAACATCAAACTCAGAAGTAAAAGCTGCTAGACTGTTGTCTGTGGCACATAATTAATTACTGCAGCATGGGAGGAATAGTGGCATCTGACAGACATAGGTATGTAGTGTGTAGCTTGATCCATGGACAGACATCTGCTTGTTCTACTTATAAAATCACCAACATGTCTTCAAATTATCCGCGCTTTTATATTTTTAAAGGCCTTCTATATCTAGTCCGGGAAGAGAAATTTTGTTAAAGAATCTTTTTTTTTTAATCATATAATTTTAGCTAGATCTGTGTCTTGGCATAAAAATAATCCGCTTACTTTTGGTCTCTCCAGAAACCTTTGTGTCCCAATTTTTATTAGGGTAGGAGTTTGTCTGTCATGATTTTGTGTTTCCAAGCCAATATTATGGCAACCCAAGAAGGGGCAACTGGTAGTCACTCTACTAGTAAATCTCACTCATGAATGATTGCTAAGATACTTTTCTGTTGTTTTGAGCTACTAGGTTGGGAAATAGTGCCCCTTAAGGTAAATCATGTGCTGTCAACAAGACGATGATCTCTACTTCTGCCAGCCAGACCATAAATCATCCTTAAGTTACCTTAAATCTGGCAGTGTTATTCCAAATACGATTGGTATGAGCAAAACCCTTGCTTGTACTTGTACCTTCCTCACTCCCTGCTGTGTTTTACTAGATTGATAAACATGCTGAGACTGTTGTGGTAAACACGCTCACTATCTCTAATATTTGTGGTTGAGTGATTTTTAAAGTCTGGTTTAGTACCTTCCTAATTCCATTTTGAAACAGCCTCTGACTATATACTCTTTGCTCTTAGTTCCTAGGCTGATTTTGTAATCAAATCAGCATGAAGTCAAACAGAACATCATAATTCTGAATGCAATAATAAAGAAACACATTAACCACCTCAAATAATACTGCAGTAAAATTACACATATTTTCACAGCTTAAATTTAGCTAACATTGAGTTTGAATAATAAGTGTGGAAAAATGACCACATACAGAGGGAATAACAGAAGAGAGGCAGGCAAGTGAGAAATTAAAATGGCTTACAAAGCAGTAAAAAGTCTGCAAAAACCAAAACATTAAGAATTGTTGATGCAAAAAGTCAAAGAAATAAACAGCAATTCAGGATTTAAATAATTAATATTATTTTGCTACAAAAGAACACCTGCAAAGCATTGACTACTGGGTCTTTTTACAGTTAGTGATTGGTGGAATTAAAAAAAAAAAAAAAAAAAAAAAANTTAAAAAAAAAAAAAAAAGAGAGAGAGAAAATTGCTATTGCCAACTGCAGTTAAAAAGGGTTGACAAATTGACGCTAAGTGCTCCCTCACATGGTGACTATCCACATTGTTATTAATTCAGGACATCCTTGTAAATGCTGGTAATTTGTTTAGTGCCCAGTGTTAGAATCCTGAATTCCTCTTTGGTTTGTTCTGTATGGCAAAATTCCACACAGTAGACTAAATTTACTAAAAGAAAAGCAGTATTTTCCAGCTTTAATTTTAAAAGTCATTAAAATTTAAGTGTATCAATGCTAACCACTTCTAATGCTGGCAAATTGTCAGTATTTTTGAAATGGAGTTTCTTAAATACTACAGAGCCTGCGTCAGTATACTATAAAGTGTAAAACCTTACAAGATACATGTTGAAGATTTAATCCCAACGCATTGTTTAGACTCTCTTCTTTCAAACAGACTTATAAAATACAATTGTAGTGAAATAATTACATCAAACATACTATATGGCAGAAAGGACATCTTACATACATACTGCAATAAGCAGAGGATTATAGCTGTTGTATTGTAACTTTACCTGCTGACTTTGAATGGGATCTAAACACCCATGTAGCAGAAAGCACAATATATGACCCAAAATAACATGCTGATGAGTGTTTATTTTGCCTCATAGTAGAAACTCAAGATAGTCACTACACAATACTTTCATAAAAATCCTAGAACCATTCCCGTCTATCCCCTCAGAGCTGTGCTCTAGAACTTGAAAAATATAACACAGGGGGCTTAATGTATTTTAAAGAAGTGGCATTTATTTAAAGACAGGCAAATCAGGGGCTGGGGGTGTATTTTGGAATGCAGCACGGCTGTGTATGTCTGTCTCTGCTTAACCATAGCTCACTTGAAGAGCTTTTGTGTGTTTGAAAGCATGCATGCTGCCTGCCTTCCCTTGTCATTTTCTGAAAAAGCCTGTAGTACTGCTTCGATGCAGGAAATTTTGCTCCATAATTGAGGCAGCAACGTAGAACTCATCTCAGCTCTGTTCCCCATTCTTAAGGGCTGCAGCTTTTCTTCTGCATGAGATTTCACGAGCAGCAGAATTTAGGCTTCAAAGAAAAAGACTGAAAACCCTGACCTTGCAGTGCACCTAGCGTGCACTGGCCTCATCCAAGTGATTCAGGTTCAGCTGGAATCATGTCAGTGTTTCCCTCCAACCTCTGTCTGCCTCTGAGGGCAGAACAATAGTATGTTGCACTTGGTGATCAAATCCACTGGAAGGTGCAACAGGATAGAGAAACAATCTTTTCCTTACTTTAAACTGTGTTTCTTAAATTCCCTTTCCTACTGCCCCTACCAACAGTTTGGGCCCCAGCCAGCTGGATCATTATCTGCTGTTGATATCCTAAATGCATAGTTAGAAATGAGTGCATTGTGGTTTGCATTATTTAGTTTCTTTCTTTTCTGTGATGAGTTCTTATTTCCAGAAGCAGCATTTTCTTTCTGAGGTTTAATTACTTGGGGTTTTAGTAAATTAAATTGATAAACAACAGCAAATAATATCAGTGATAAGCATGTCAGTTAAAAGATTACATTTAAGTGATGCCAATTTAATTTTTTTTTCCCTATGGAGTAAGTAACCTTTCCAAGAAAAGCAATTGTTTTGACTGAAACCTGGGAAATGTTTAATTTATTGGAAAAACAAAAACAAACAAACAAACAAACAAAAACCTTGCCAATGCTAATTGATATTATTCAGCTACCCTCATTTGCTCAGTTTAGAGTTGTCCTATTTAATTCAGCTGTCTTGACACAGACCTCACCCATCAGGGAAGCTCCTGAGCTTTTACAACTGTATTTATGCTGGTCTTTTATGAAAAGTAGTTTCCAACTTACAATTTGTTTGTAAAGTGCCCAAATTACAGCCTGGCACTCTTCACTGTGCAGAAAGAAAAGTCTTTCTCAGCACTGTAACAAAAGTTAGAATGTAAGGAGGCAGCACTAGCACAAAGCGTTTTGCAGCAGTACTGATCAACATGTAGTTTCATATCTGCATTTGGTTACTCTAGAATGATGAAGAACACTAGCCTCAACAGTATCTACTGTTAACTGGGAAATTAATAAACTAGCACAACTGCACTGCACCTGGTGAAAGGATGCCACTCTGCCAAAATTCTGTTTCCAGAAATTTGATGTACTTGATTTGTTCAGGTCAGTTTAAGAGAAATTCTTTTGACGGTACCTCTCATAATTTAAAAGAGCTTCTTCCTTTCTTTTGTTTATTATTTGTAGGTAGTTCAAATGTACACTGCTTCAGGAAAACAGCAACAATCTGATACATAATAATAAAATTGGCCACCTTCTTTTTCTATCATAGAATCGTAGAATGGTTTGGGTTGGAAGAAACCTCCAAAGGTCATCTAGTCCAATTCCACTGCAGTAAGCAGGGACACCCTCCATTAGACCAGGTTGCCCACGGCCCTGTCCAGCCTGACCCTGAACATCTCCAAGGATGGTACCTCAACTACCTCCTTGGCAACCTGTTCCCTCATAGTGAAGAACTTCTTCCTAACATCCAACCTAAATCTACTCTTCTCTAATTTAAAACTATTGCCCCTTTTCCTAGCACTGCTGGCCTTTGTAAACAATCCCTTTCCAACCTTCAGGTACTGGGAGGCTGCTATTACGTCTTCTCCAGGCTGAACGACCCCAGCTCCCTCATCCTATCCTCATAGGAGAGGTGTTCCATCCCTCTGGTCATTTTCATGGCCCTCCTCTGGACCAAAGCCATTAGGTCCATGTCCTTCATGTGTTGAGGGCACCATAGCTGGACACAATACTCCAAGTAAGGTCTTACCAGAGCAAAATGGTAGAATCACCTCTCTTGATCTGTCTTTCCCGCTATGAGAGATGCTCCAGTCCACCCATCATCTTTGTAGCCCTCTGCTGGACTCTGTCCAGTAGCTCCTTGTCTATCTTGTACTGGGGAGACCAGAACTGGATAAAATACTCTAGATGTGGTCTCATCAGGGCAAAGTAAAGGGGGAGGAGAACCTTGAATCTGCGGGTCACACTCTTCTTAATACATCCCATCATCTCTTTCTTTCCCTTGGTGTGAAATGTAATAGAGAAAACACCAGAAAATAATGACCAAGCAATGGAATCAGCTCCACCTTTTCAAGACCAAGTATTACTTCAGAAAATATAGTCTTCTCTCAGTCGCTCTTCATAAGATTTATTTTCCAGGCCCTTCACCAGCTTCAGTCCCCTCCTCTGCACTTGCTCCAGCTCCTCCACATCCCTCTTGTATTGAGGTGCCCAAAACTGAACACAATACTCAATGTGTGGTCTCACCAGGGCTGAGTACAAGGGTACAATAACCTCCCTACTCCTGCTGGACACGGCATTTCTAATACAAGCCAGGATGCCATTGGCTTTCTTGACCACCTGGGCACACTGCTTGCTCATATTCAGTTGTCTGTCTCTTACACCCCCCAGATCCCTTTCTGCCAGACAGCCTTCCAGCCATACTTCACCAAGCCTGCAGTGTACCTTGGGGTTGTTGTGACCCAAGTGCAGGACCTGGCATTTGGCCTTGTCAAGCTCATCCCATTAACACAGGCCCATTGATTCAATCTATCCAGCTCCCTCTGTAAAGCCTCCCTACCTCATGAAGATCAACAACCTGACCTAAAAGTGGCAGTGTTAGATTTACCCCAGCAAGGAACGTGGCCCATTGATTCATCTGTGCAGTTTTCCAGGACCTTTTCCACTTAACCGATTTAAGTACAATAATACATGACCTGAAATCTTGAGAGCCTTGACAGTGTCAGTATAGCTAAGGGAATCTCTAATTACTATCTACACTTGTATCATACAGCTATATTGTGTCTGATTTCATCCAGTCCTTTGAATTATATTTTACTTCAAATTCACTTAAAAAGTGAAATAACCTTACACTTTCAATGCCATTACAAAATTAAAAAAATGGATCCTTTGGTTTGAAAATGTCAGAATAATGTATTTGATGATATAGAGAAATGAAAATGTTTATTTGATATATTCAGCATGAATTTAGTGATCATTTCAGTCAAGCTAAAGCTATATTTTTGGTAAAAATAAAATAATTCTGCCCAGCTGTAACTGCAAAGCTCTGAAATACAGGAAAACTTATAAGTTGACTATTTAAAACTCTGTAATTAGAAAAATAAAATAAATAAATAAAATAAATAAATAAAATAAAAAATGGGCTGCCCAGGGAGGTGGTGGAGTCACCGTCCCTGGAGGTGTTCAAGGCACGTTTGGACATGGCACTTGGTGCCATGGTCTAGTCTTGAGGTCTGTGGTAGTGGGTTGGACTTGATGATCTTTGAGGTCTCTTCCAACCTTGCTATACTGTGATACTGTGATATTGCGATACTGTGATATTGCCAGAAATTAAAAAAAATCTATTATGTGGGGTCTTTAACCCTTTGTTCTTGTGTGAACACAAAGTGAATCCCAGGTTCAGCTCAGATATGGTCCATTTTCTTCACAAGAAGCTGGGGGAGTAAGCCCAAGACAGCCAGTGGGGTATTCCTTGCCATAAATGTCATGCCTGCAATATAAATGGAGGGCTGGCTTGGGCAGGAGCAAAGCTTTGGCTGCATAGAGTAACTGTGTCGCATCTCACATTGCTCCTTTTATTTATCACTTTACTATTGTTGTTACTCGAGTTGTTCATTCATTATTCGTATTGCTCTGTTAAACTGTTCCTATCTCAACTTGCAGCGTTTTGCATTTTGCTTACAAATCCTCCTTCCCATCCTACTGGGGTGGGGCTATGGGGGAGACAGTTGTGTGAGCGGTCCTGTAGGGTTCAACTGCAGCTGGGCTTGAAACTACAACAACATGTCAACAGATAAGTAAAGACAACATTGTGACAGTGATGTTAAAGGAGTGTTGAAGAAAAAGCTCAGATGCCCAGGTGAATGTTCTTCTAGGCAGTATATAATGGAAGCTTACCACATTTTGGAAGCTGTGTTAAGATGGCTGGTAGATAAGCAAGTTCAGTTCTGACAGTACCTCCTGGAGTTCTCAGCATTGTGCTTTATTAGACAGTACATAACTCCCAGACTGACAAGATGAAGCACAGCAAGCAGGCATGAGATGGGAGGTACTGATCTTGCAGAAGCTCACACTAGCAATGCAAATTCCCCGTAAATAGTGTGACAGTCAGCATTGTAGTAGCTGATTTGTTAATGCCAGATTAGCTCTCTCATTATGTGGGTATTGTTCATGGTCAGGTATTGTCTATCCCTTCACAGCTGACATAAAGATGGCATAGAATCCAGACTGCACATTCATTGTTGAGTCGGGCACAATGATGTCGTTGGTCAGTGCCCAGATTTTAGTAAGCATGGAAATAATACCTGGCTACTGAAAGTCTGCAGTCCTCCCAAGCGTGTGCCAATAATGGGGAGACAAGATCAATGGAGATCTACATTGGCCAAGACCTCGAACAGTAAATTGTGACTGCTTATATGATGCTATATATATTCATGGTCACATGAACAGACATGAAGTGGATCTTTCTGAATTCCAGTTGAAGTGTAATGCAGTGTATCTAGTCTGAGATAAACTAGGCACTTTTCCCAGCTGCCTGTATATGCTAAAAGTTGTGGAAACAATTATAAATTGTCTTTCAGAATAATGTAGGTAAAATTAGTACAGAAGACTCTGGCTACCCTTACTGTAGTTTGAATAGGATCTGTCTCAGTGTAGCGTAAGCTCAGATAGTTAAGCAACACTGAAATTAAGTGAACTATGACTGTATAATAATTAGGATGAACACTTTGGCATGCTTTCTTTAAATCTAGAGCAGAAAGCCAAACCAAAGTGAACAATGGAGACAGTTGAATCATGGAGACATGTGGTGACTCAGGCAATTCCTGCTTCCTTCTTTCCTTCTGATCAGTCCTTATAGAGCAGTTCTGCTTCAGGTTTTGACTTTAACTGGAGTCCAGCATAAAGCACAAACCCTCCCATGGCTTGTAAACCTCTTCAGAGTTACTTGTGTACCCATGTTTTCATGACAGCCATGCTAATTACATGTCTTCCCAAGTGACAAAATTTGCTTGTTTGCCGAGATTAAAAAAAAAAAAATGGAAGGCTGTGAAGTGATATTGCCTGGGGACACTCACTGCATCAATGTATTTTAGCACTATTACATTGAGCTCTGCTAGTGATTTGAATTCAGGGTACATAATTTGGTAACTCGGTAAAGCCAGACTTGTCTCTTCAGATTGATACAACCCCATGCCAGAGTCAGAACTGATGTGGCTGGTCCAGCATAGTTTTGACTGCTGCCTGAAGACTGCTGCTCTGTTAGTGTGATTTTACTTCACTGAAATTATTAAACTAGTAAAACTAGCTGCACAAGAAATTGGAATTCCTCACAGCTGCTGAGACCAGCAGATAGAAGATATGTTAGGACAGCTTAGGGCCATGCCTCACACTGTCACTTCCCCCAGGAGAGTGCAGAGCAATTGCACAACACCTGGGCAACTCTTGGCCTTTCTGCTAGGCACATCATTAGTGACCCAATGATATAGGCCTACAGAAATGGAATTGTCACCACTGCTTTTACGCAGGTCAGTAACAGTCATCTCTTCTGCTCAGGCACAACCCAGTTGAGATTTGGGTAACAGAAGTCTCAGTGGATCACATTACTGGCACCTGTAGTATTTGGTCCATTAAATGCACTGGCCCAGAGTTTGGTGGTTGTTCTCTGTGTTAAATCTGGTGCTACTCCAAAACTACAGCAGACTAAATGAGATAAAAAGCTTGGCTGGTTGCTTTCAATTCTTCATCAGTCCTTTAAAATCAAGAGGTTTTGCTGCAGCTTTTCCTAGTTTGGTGGAGCAACTCCTCCACGTGGCCATCAGTATGGCACAAGGCACATTGGTGCTAATATATATCACCAAACTCACTCAAAGTGGTTTAGAGTGATATCTGCTCCCGTTGATTGAAAGTGAATAAGCAAACCATGGCAGATAAATAAAAAACGGTGTGCTATTAACCACTATAAACTAGTAAGGCTACTTTTGAGATACCCCTCCAGTAGGAAAAACTACTGTCAACAACTTTGAAGAAAGCCTCCAATGTTTTGTTATGAGCTTGTAACTTGAGTTGTATTTGCAGTATGAAAGGTTGCTTGAAAACATTAAATGACATTTCTGTGCTAAGCAGCCGAATTTAAACAGTATGCTGCTTTCCTATGCAATTTTTGCAGTAGCTGTTGGAACATTGTCCTGATCAACTGACATTTTATGTGCTCCATTACTTAGAGTAACTCTTCTCTTAGACTAATGTCTAAATATTGTTCAGTTTTAGTTTTAATATTTGTTTTGTATATGTGTGTTTATATTTCTGTGGAAGCCTAAGGCAGCATAAACCACCGCCTCTTTTACACAGTTTAATATCAATAGAAAACAAATGTAAATTTTCCAGAAAACTTTCCATATTTTCATGTATTAAACCAAATCTTATTGGAAAGTGTCACAAGGTTCATTCTGATCTGTGAGGAAGTAAGTACTAGCTGTCTCCCAATCTCATATATAAAATGGGTCCTGGAAGTCTATGGCTATGGGGAGGCTGGTGGGCAAAGGAAGTCTTCTGCTGTGTGAAAATTTTTTTTAGTATTCTTGTTATACATTTGAAAAAGGAACTTGATTAGACTAAGAACAATAATTTTACTTCTAAAGCTAAGGAATGTTTTCTTTTGCACCTGAGATCTAACCTAGCTTCTTGATACAGTTCTAGCATTGTCTTGGACTTAGTTGCTTCAGGATATGAGACCACACATGAAACCATAGTTTTAAAAGTTGTGTTGGGATCCCTTCTGTAATATAACAGTATTAAGGGACAGAAAAACAAATCCTTGTAATATCTCCTTCCAAAGCACAATATTCAAGCACACTCATTCCATAGTCCTGTCTTAGCTACATTTGCATAATTACTGCTGCAGTTTGAATTCAATTAAAAGCTTTTAATTGGTCATCCTCTCAGATGTTTCAGAACTGTCATTCATTTTCAGATATGCTTAGAGATCTGTCATTCTAACATCATTTTGGCCTAACACAAAAGTCGATAACAGTAATTGTTCAGGATGAATTAACCCCTTATGCATCATCAGATTATCACTGTTCCTAGGTCTATTTTGCAAAGATCTGTTCCTTTCCTGTATCTGTACATAAGCAATGCTGAGCACTAGTGCCTGAAAGCCTCAGTACTGACTGGGAAAGAACTGTTTCATTATATTGCAAACAGACATGAATATTGACATATACTGCATAAATGCAGGTCACTTTCAGTTGCAGAATGATACCAGTTTTTCTGATTAAAATTAACCTTGCCTTAAACACAATTATCATTAATGAAACAAATGGTTATCTGTGAATTGTCAGCTTTTAAAATAATATCTGGAGAGCTCTCCATCAATAGATTTCAAAGTTCATGCTTCTGAGGTAATTCCGAACTCATATATCCATTTAAGACTGGCCCATGCAAGTCCATTTAGAAAATAGAGTGATTTGGGTGTACTGTAATTGAAGAGGGGCTAAGGTATGTGTGCAGGGGTTTGTGTAAGTGCTGAAAGGTGAGCTTCTGGAAAGTTCTGAAAGCTCTGGGAGCTAGGTCAGCTAGATGGGGGAAGGGAGGAGAAATCGAGCTGTAAGAACAAGGCAGAGGGGTTGGAAGGAAGAAGGCAGTTATTAGCCAGTTATATTTTTGGCACTGTCTAAAAGAGGCTTTGCTGATTTGAGTGAGGGAATATTTTCTTCTCTACAGAAAATAATTTGTAAATAAAAGTGGCTGCACTAGACATGTGCAATTCCCATGGTCAGTTTTCCCTCTAAACTGAACCACAGGAAACCCCTGGGATTTGACAGATAGCTCATGTCAGAGACTCATAGTAAGATTCTGAGAGATCATGCGTGGAGCTAGAACCAGGGGGGAGCTGAGGGCTCAGACAAGCACAGGCAGTAAGCACCATGCTAACCACTGTGAAGGAAGAGATGGGGGCAGGTAGATCAGGCAGTGATACTAGAGCTCACACTGTTTTTCAGATGACTCGAAGGACCAGGTGTCCATGGAGCAGGGTCCAGCTGCCAGCCCTTTTCTCTCTCCCCAAGAATCATTAAGAACTGAATCAAAGTATTTATACAGTCTTAGGATGTTGGCTCTGCAGTAAAACAGAAATAGCCAGTGACAGGTTCATCTGCATGGCTCCTTGACCACCCTGCGTAAGTATTCCCTGAAATTTCCCCAAAATGTCCTAGATGGAAATTCTCTTCCTATACAGAAATGGTTTAAATCGGTATAGCATTTTTCACAGCTTATGTGTTTAAATTTTCTTCAGCACAGAAATGAGGAGCTGTGCAATTTTTCACAGAGGGCAAGTAGAGTCAGTGGGAGGAAAGGGCAAGCTAGCAGAAAACCTAAAAGGCAGGATGACAAAATCCTGGAGTAAGGCATGTCTGCAAGTCAGTACCTCTTAGTATGCAGAAGCCAGCTGGAGAGTGTGATGATACAGTTGAGAAAACTGAAGACATCTAAAAATAAGTGACACAGGACAGACAAAATAGTGATGTTACAGTAACGACATAGCTACTACTTGAAGTAATTTTGTGTGTGCTTAGACCACTACGTGTAGAGTCCAGCAGCTACTCTAAAGCTGGCAAATCACCTTTATCTGGTGGAGACAGTTAAGTTCTACTCTTGCAACTTGTCTCTGGTAGGACTGGGCAGATAGGGCACCAAAGCCAAAAACCTACAAAAAGACAAAATTATTTTCTTTAGCTAGGAGTGCAAAGCTACAGCCCTAGCCTCAGATTTGTTGCTGACGAGAGGCATGCTCCAAGACGCTTTTCTATGCCTCATTNCGGCGCGGCCGTGTGACGGGCGGGGCGGCTGCTGCCCCCGCCGGGCGGCCGGGGTGGGGAGCCGGCACAGCCCCGCGCCGGTCGGCATCCTCGTCCGTGGTTGCGGGGCTGACACACGCCTCCATCATCCTCTCCTCCGGCAGCGAGAGAGGCCGGCGGGCGGAGCGGGGGGCGCCGCGGCAGACAAAGCAAAGATGGCAGGGATTCTCGCATGGTTCTGGAACGAGCGGTTCTGGCTGCCGCACAACGTCACCTGGGCGGACCTGCAGAGCACGGAGGAAGCCGCTTTCCCGCAGGCGGAGGACCTCTACCTAGCCTTCCCTCTGGCCTTCTGCATCTTCATGATCCGGCTGCTCTTCGAAAGGTAATGCTGAGCAGCCCGCGCCTCCCTGAGCTCGGCGGGGCCAGGCGGGCCGCACGGCTCGCAGTGTCCGCTCATCGAGGGGCAGCGGAGGAACCTTCACTGCCCGGCATCCTCCTCCCGCGCTGTTTCTCAGCTGGCCTTGCCGGACTCTTAAGGCTTTCCCTACCCGCCTCTGTCGACCATGTAGCGAGCCCTACGCAGGAAGGTGGAGGGGTACGGGAGTCAGCCGGTTCTTCTCTCCCGCTGCTTGCGGCGCGGCCCGGCGCGGGCGCTAGGAGGCGAGGTCTCCCCGGGAATGGGCGCAGCGCTCTCCACCTGCGGCGGCTGCGGCGCCCTGGCCTGGCACTGGTGGCGGCGATGGGAGAAGAGCCCTCTGGCCTCTGTTCGAGCCGGGGCCTGACCGGCTGCGGACCGCTACCCACGGGCTGCCGGGGGAGGGGGGGGGGGGCGGTACTGCTCGCACCCCCCAAGGAGGACCCGCAAAAGGAGCCGGGGGGCCGAGCCGGCTGGGAAGCTGCC
>WBNM01034049.1:210974-240263 GCA_013399055.1 Ramphastos sulfuratus
GCGGAGGACCTCTACCTAGCCTTCCCTCTGGCCTTCTGCATCTTCATGATCCGGCTGCTCTTCGAAAGGTAATGCTGAGCAGCCCGCGCCTCCCTGAGCTCGGCGGGGCCAGGCGGGCCGCACGGCTCGCAGTGTCCGCTCATCGAGGGGCAGCGGAGGAACCTTCACTGCCCGGCATCCTCCTCCCGCGCTGTTTCTCAGCTGGCCTTGCCGGACTCTTAAGGCTTTCCCTACCCGCCTCTGTCGACCATGTAGCGAGCCCTACGCAGGAAGGTGGAGGGGTACGGGAGTCAGCCGGTTCTTCTCTCCCGCTGCTTGCGGCGCGGCCCGGCGCGGGCGCTAGGAGGCGAGGTCTCCCCGGGAATGGGCGCAGCGCTCTCCACCTGCGGCGGCTGCGGCGCCCTGGCCTGGCACTGGTGGCGGCGATGGGAGAAGAGCCCTCTGGCCTCTGTTCGAGCCGGGGCCTGACCGGCTGCGGACCGCTACCCACGGGCTGCCGGGGGGGGGGGGGGGGGGCGGTCCTGCTCGCACCCCTCAAGGAAGCCCCGCAAGAGGAGCCGTGGGGCCGAGCCGGCTGGGAAGCTGCCCTGGTAGGAGAGCTTGCCTGTGGCCTTGCAGGGTCGGGAGAGGAAGCTGGGGCGAAGTGAGCGCTGCCCGTCTTCTGCGTGGCCGTGGGGCTGGGCTTGACCCAAGTTCCCCCGAAGGGAGGCGGTGGCTGTTAAACTTGGGCATCAGGTGGGCATGGGAGCCTGGTGAGCATCAGGCAGCCTGAGTGCAGGGCGCTGTGGTGTGGCTGAGCAGAATTCTGCTTGGACAGTTTGTGTGCTAGCAGTATGAACGGACCGTGGCGTCTGTCGGACTGTCTCCAAGCCCTTCCAGGGCGTAGGGTTTCGTCGAAGAAGGGCTCCCGACGCCGTCCATCACCGAACCAATCTGTAGAGTAGATCTGGAAATGTGTGCTGCTAGCCAAACTTGCCATTCTTTGAGAAGCCACACATTTCAACAAACATAAATACACATATACGTGTATTGAAATGCAAGGCGTCAAACTACTGATTGGCCTGCAATGACTGCCTGTCTTCTGTGAACGCTTCCGTATGGGTATTTGAAGGAGTCCACCTGCCATCGGGAGGCAGCTGAAGTGGGTTGCTTGCTAGCATACGCTTCTGCACCGCCTGACAAAGGTGGTGTTCCCTCCATCTACAGAGAACAAAAGAATGATTCCTTCTGCCAACACGTGTTTTCAGTACTATTTCCCTAGGTCGTGCTGTTAGAGTAGATAAGGACGATAAAGGAAGTCTAGTAGTTATCTTATGCCAGAGGAAGATTATAAAGCTGTTTTAAAAAAAATCCTGAAATAGCTGGTTACCAGGTAGCACACCTCATCTCCTTAGCATTCCCTTGCCCTGGTTAGAATATGACACCTGGGATGTTGGTTTGTGGAAAACTTGGCTGTTGTGACTCAGTTGAGAGGACCACGTTTGTTTTGAAAAATAAGCTGTTATGGGCTGTGTTGCTTTACAGATTGACTGGAAAAGACTGAAAAACCTCAGTTTGCCTCAAAATCTGAGGTTATCAAAAGTTAAATACTTATCCTGAGTTAAATACTGCAATATAGTTACAGTTTGAGTGCAAAGTGTTATTTGGATAATGACAAATCATTACTGGATTTTTGTTTCCTTTGTAGTCTGTACAGTGTGTACTTTTGAGCTCTGAAAATAAGTGCACAATGTTGCATCTCTTGCCATCTGAACTACAATGTGTATCCCAGCAGGGATGTTGTTAAATGAAGTAACAGGGAGACAATTTCAGCTTAAACTTAGAGTGATATTTCTGCTAATTCTGATGCAGCTGTGTTTAGCTTTGTAAAAGCTACTCAGGTTATTTAGTTGTCCATATCCACTCCCTCTGGTTATTTTTCATGATTCAGTTAAAGTATTTTTTTGTACATTATATTTTTAAGTGTTAGTTACACAAATGGCAAAGTAATTCTCATAATTCTCTTGCATTTGTTAGGCAAATTTTGAAATTTAGATCTGGGAATGCATTCTCCTAGCTTAATAGTAAGTAAGAAACCTCCAAAGATCTTTTATTACCAAGTACTTAAGTATGTATTTTTTCCTTTTTTAATTTCAAATCAATTGCAGAACTCCACTATGAGAGTAGAATCAAGCCATTTTGTATGAGATTAATCCACACAATGTAGTACAATGGTGATGTTTCATGCTGAGTATTTTATTAAAGCAGGCTGAGCAAAAGTGACTGAACTTCATTCCACTAATCAAACTATGGGAATTGTCTTGGACTTGAATAGTGCAAGCCATATTTTTGCTCAGCAATAACTCATTTTGTCAGACCTCTCTGCTTTGTTTGTTGGAAGCTGCAGAAGTGCCTCTTCCCAATCATTAATTAAAGACTTGCAGTCACTTCAATTGATGAAGCTATAGAAGATCTGGAAGGGAAAAGAGTAGAATATCTGTTAAACTGCTGTATGTTAGAACACCAACTTTTTTTTCTTTCAGAATTCAAGTTGTAGATTACTAATGTTCTATACTGCATCCTGGAACAAGCTTTTGCAGATGTGTAAGTTTCCTAATTTTTGCAGTGGTAGCAACTATAGAAAAAAATAAAAGTAGATTATGTAATATATTTGAAAAAAAAACAACTCAGGTCTACTTTAAACCCATAGTTTTACTGCGATACTTGTAACACCAGTGTATTCTCTATTTTTAATTTTTTTTTTAAGGTACCTAATACTTTTTAGTGGAAGGTAAGCAGTCACAAGGTGTTAAGAATGTGATTATGTGTATTATATCCATGATTTTCAGGTTCTTTCACTGCTGTTGACTTCTGGACTGCTGGAGCAGTGTGGCTTTACTTCCCTTGCAACAAAACGTGACTAACTTCATGCATCTCCATAGTAGTAAGAATTATAGTCCAGGGGAAGCTATGTTTTGGACTTCATGTGAATTTTTTAATGAAGTTCTTGGTATGTCTGGAGGAAAAAACTTGTCATGCTAGGAGTTAAAACTTTACTTCATTTATATGTGTATTTATATTTTTATATGTGTATGTGTGTCTATATATATTTGTGTGTACATATTTGTGGGTGCAGCTGAACTTACAGAACCTGGAATTTTCATTCTCTTTGTATTAACCTATTAAGAGTTAATCCTACTGGGATTTTTTGTGCTACTGCTTTGGTGAATTGATTAAACAAATCAAGAAAAACATCTAGACACTTCTGAAAATATTTTTATTTTCTTCTTTTTTTTTTTTTCTTTTCAAGTACTTTCAGTTATGTCCTTATCCTGCCATCTTTGACCAGCACATGAAAGGATGAAGTAGATGAAAACATTAACTGTATGCTGAATCGCTTCAGAAATTGGATCTGATGATGATGAATGCTCTTGAAATAAGCTTTACTCTGAGGTATAATTTCATAACCATTTGGTGGATCTGTTTGAGGCCATCATAGCAATGGATGAGGTGCTGAAACACCTTAACCTTTTCTCTTTTTCCTTCCTTCTCATTCACCTCTTTAAACACAAAATACATTGTAGAAAACTGTAGCAGATAACCGTAAAGGTAGTGTTACTTAATACTTTGGAATGCGACAGTTCAGCAACGCAGTGGTAGTGAGGGTACATATTTCTTCATGTGTACATCCATTTTGTGTGTCATACTGTTTTTTTGAAAGCATGTAAGCAATTAAGTATCCCCTCTTGTACTATGCAATGCCTTCAGCTACAAGCAGATAACGTAAGTGCTCAGTAATACCAGTCTCTGTCTCTCCAGATCCTTTCCAGTTTTAGTGCAGGCAAGATAGGTTAAAGCTAAATTGCAACTGATCTTACCAATAGCAGTGTAGTTTTAGTGATTGGCCTGAAAAAAAATAAAGAAATCCCTTTTATTCTGGGCAAATAAAACTTCTCTTCCTTCTTTTATGCAATTGCATAGCTCTTCTTCCACTGTGTAAGAACTCACTGCTTAGAAGCAGCATCTTTTCCTATATTCCCAATCAGGCCCTCTGTGAGTGTGTTGTTATATGATGTTCATTCAGCAGTCAGTGTGCTTATTGGACATGAAACAAGAGGTAACACACCTCAGCTTTAGAGACGTCTCTCAAGGGACAAGTTGTCTGAATTCTCCAAAAGAACTAACTAGATTTCTGATTTTCTGAGTCAAGTAGTTTAATATTACTGCTTTCTTTACACTTGGCTTATCTGCTTGGATTTCTCATATCTCACCTACATTGTAGTGGCAGTATACTTTGTTTCCCTCACCTTGTAAGCAGCGGTTGGGGCTCAGATCTAATGAGATCACTTCAAACTAGACTTACAAGCAAATTAGACTTATAATGCCTTTATTGTCCTCTACCCTTGATGTGGTGAGTAGTTCTAAAAGGTACAGCTGATATTGCTCAATTGGTGTAATGGCTCATATGGTCAGGGGTAGCTCGATTATACATTGGAACAGCCCTCCAGCTGTGTTAATTTACACTGAGCCAGCTTCATTTACTATCAGTCAGCTCAAGATACTCTAGACATTGAGTATATGGAAATTCATGGCTTTTGTATGACATTTTGCTTTTATAATGGTAATTCACCCTCAAAGGGAATATCAGCTGACTCTAATGTAGTATGACACAGTAGAATTCCTAGTGGATTGAGGTTGCATAATACAGTGACTGTGCATGTATGCACGTGTGTATGTGTATATATATATTGCTAACTGTAAAAAGTAGTTTGTGACAATACATTAAAGCCTTGGAAGTGTTTCTGGCTTATGGTGTGTACAAACAAACTTGATTTTTGTAATCCCTAAGTCATCTTGTATTGGTGCTTTCTTATAATAGTAAGGAGGGTAGACAGGATATAGGATTTGGAAGAGACTCTATGAACTTGCATTTCCAGCAGCTTAAAACCTCATCTGGGGAGGCTAGGTAGAGCAATGATCATTATTTTTTTATCAAAACCTGTTTGTAGGCTGTGATATTTTTCACTTGTGTATAACTTGTATATTCGCTGTCAGTAACTTTTCTTGGTTGTTTCCTAATTTATTTTTTTTTTTTTTAATAATTTCTGGTTTTATAAGATGACCTGTAAGGTATTTTTTCTTAATTACTATTTAATAAATGCTTAATTCAGTTGAAGTGGAATAGGACTTTGCAAGTGGTAGTTTCCTGTGGAAATACACAGGCAACGTAAAGAAAATAACTGAAAAAAACTTCTTTTAAACCCTAAGCAGATTTCTTACAAAAATAATAACAATAGAGCATCAGCAGTAAATAACATTACAATAAAGATGTATCTTCCTTATTTTACTATCCTTTTTTGTGTTTCTTTTCATTAGTTATTTATTTTCTGTCATGCATATTTTCCTTTATGTAACGGTGTTTTTTTTTTTTTCCCAAGTTTGCAATGTCTGAGCTTCAGCCACTAACGCAAGTAGATACTTCACAACAAAGTGAAGGCTGTTTTTACCTGGAGATGCATATTTGTGCCAATCTTAAAATTGAGGGTTAAATAGAAAATACATGTTGAGCTCCAGTAGGGAATGCCATTAAAACAGATTTCTAAAATATCCAAGTGAGAGAAGCATGACAGCCAAACCACAACTTGGCTGAGAGAAGGGTTTCAGTGACAGGTCAGTGATGATTACCGGGAGCCTATTACAGGGGTTTTGAGTGGAAATTTCAGTTACTGTTAGAAACTCCCATTCAGTTTTTCCCAGGATTTCTGTAATGACACAGTTGGATTCAAATTGCCTGTGGCTCTTTTCATTGCTCCTATTTTTGCCTCTGTTGCTGATAGGCATTTGCTAAGAATTTGTTCTCAGAAAAGGAAGAGCTGCTGCTATGCTTGCCTCTTTCTGTACATCTGCAGACTGATGTCTTGGTAGTGCATACAAAGTATTTAGTAGATAATGTTTGGGAAATCCGCTCCCTTGGCTCTATCCCTGTTTGTCAGGAGGTTAGAGTGAAAGGGGTTGTCCTGAGCTGGATAGTGTTTATTTGACTATATGTGGTTGGTTTGGTTTGTTTGTTGATCTGGTTTGGTTAAATACCCTGTGCCTACAGTACTTTGAGAGATAATTAGCTTTTAAGGTTTCTGTGCCTTCTCAAGGTGATGTTGGAGTTTTAACAAGGAAGTTAAAATTACAGCATAAAATACCTAGTTTTTGTAAGTGATGTAACCTTACGTAATATTTGGTAGCATGCTTAAGACTGTAGTTGGCACCTTATGGACGGTTACATGTGTATGATGTATATCAACAGTTTCTTGGAGGCGTTTGTCTAATACCTTGATTGCTCTGTGGGAGCACTCCCACAGCAGTGACTTCACTCACTGGGCACTTACAGCTTTTTGAGGGGCAGCAGGGTTGGGCATATCCTGATCATGGTAAAAGCAGAGAAACTTGTCAGTCTGATCAGTTAAAGAAGACACTGTGATTTCTCCTTTTTAAAGGTGAGGAAAACTGACAATCAGGCTGAGGTCTTGTGTTCTTTGTGAGGAAATCTTTTTAGCACATGGTGGTTTCAAAAGGTAAACTCCTACACCATTTGACATCCATTGAGTTCTTGCAAGGATGATACCTTTTCAGTTATTCTGAAGCAGTCAAGTTGTGGCAGAAATGGGAGAGATGGAGTATTTAGTAGAGCCAGTTATAAGCTTAGAGGTAGTTTTCATAATGCCAGTGGACCTATACAAAGCTGTGACTTGTGTATCAAAAGCAGAGAGTAAACTGTAGTGATTTTTTTTCTTTTATGTAGTTAATACCTCACGTAATCAAAAGGTTTGCGGTTGGTAAACTTTCATACTGCTGAGCAATTGTGAAGCCTTGTATAACTGCTACTGATCTGGCAAAATAAAATTTTTACTCTTGAGGTAATTGTACAATTACTAAGAAAGTATGAGAGCCACGAAGCATAACATCTCATTAACCATGTTGTGTGTTTTATAGTGTGTAAGATAAATATGTATTTGTGTATTTGCTATTAATCCAAAATACCTTTTGCACAGAGAGGGACAGATTGCTAATGATCTCCAGGCTGCCTTGTGTTAATGAAGTACCTTTCAAGTTAATTAAACCTCAATATAAACAAAGCATTTCAAAGTTTGGTCTGAAATGATGAAAAGCCTTTTTTGCATTCAGAGGTCACACTAGGGTGGCTAAAGCAATATATCTAAATCACTTGTGTTTTTTTCTCAGCGTGAGTGCAGTAAAAGCTTTCTTTGGTTTAGGGTTAGTATCTTCCCTGTCTTGGTTTCTCCTGTATAGAGTAGGGGGAGAATAACCTGCCTTACTATATTTAAAAAAAAAAAAATCTAGCTACACTGGTGCAAAAAACAGAAGTTAGTGTCTAGAGGGTGTTTTCTGGCATGAAATCTCAGATTTCCGAGGCTGTTTGAGAATTTGTGCATGTAGTAGTATTTGTCTGTAGCTTGTAACAAGCTACTTGCACTGTTTTTAACAGTAACAGGATGACCCAGAGGAAAAAGTGAGTCTTTTATTTATTATGTGTAGTGTCATCACATCTACTCATTGCCATCCTCTGCGATAAACAGTGGATTATAGTTGTGCAAACAGGAGGAGAAGTCTTGGGGGAAGTAGTGCTGACATCTTCACTTTAGAGGAACTTTCACTGGAACTGTTGATTACTGCTCCCTGAGACTCTTACTCTTACTGAGAAGAGAGTGGAAGCAAGAGGCCACTCTCAGCTTCACATTTGGCATTCTGTAGTTATACACAACTTTTAAACTGTGAAAGCTGCTTTTGCACCAATACAGTGTAGTTGGACAAAGGGTACAAATGAGCATAACTGCCTAGGCTAATGAGAGACACTCATGTGGTGGAAAGGATTTTTTTCCTTCGGAAATGAAGAGTGTGCTGCACAGTGCGAAGTAAAGAGACTCTGCTTACTCAAAAGCAATTGCTAGTCATAAGAGTCAGTAGGGGGAAAAGAAGACTGGAGAGGCACACTGTGTTAAATAATATCCCTTTTGCTTGCTTGTTTCTGTTGTGACTGTGTGATGTATCTCTTGCTGAAATGCAGTGGTCCACATAGCTGAAGTCCTGGTGTGCTGTCATGAAGGGAGCATCCAGACAAGATATGTTCCTTTAAAAGTACAGAAATTAGCCTTGATATGCCAACTACTGAAACTTTGTAGGTGGGCAGCACAAACACTGTTCTAAACCTGTGAGCTTTACAGCATGATAGACAAAAGGAAATTTGGGTGAAATAAGTGAGCTGAGAAATTTGAGGTGGTGGAGTGGTGGGCAAACTCATGTGGTAATGGCTTGCTCTGATGCAGTTCTCAGCCAGGAGGATATTTGCTCAGCTGGGGAGCTGGAGGGCTCCAGCTTCTTAGCAACTCAGTGTCAGGACTGTGGCTTTCTCAAGCACTGCTGTAGCAGATAAGATGGTGAGTCATCAAGACTAGAATCCTTAAAACTGGTAAGAGCAGTTGCTTCTGTTAAAAACAAAGTTTTAAGTGTGTCATGAGTAGGAATATTCCTGTTGACAAGCTTTTCCGCACTCATCCATTACATTTTCTTGAACCTCCTGTAGTTTGCTGCTTGTAGTTGTCCAAAGCATGCTGCTGGATGAAAAAATTTGGTCCGGTTGGGTGTATTTATTCCTCTTACAAGCATCATGTTGGAAAGAAGCTATTGAGAAAAAGAAAAGCAAGTGGTTAGACCACAAGTAGGCGTGTGTTTTGTATCTATTGAAGCAATAATTGGGTGGTAATTGAGTGGCTGATATTTATCTGTCAAGTTTTCCCACATACCTAGTGTGAGAGAAGGGAGAGACCTGATATGATAAAGAGAGTAGTTTGAAAATACGAACAACACCAAACACTCCTCAAGATTACAACACCCGTTGGACTAAATTAACTTTGCAGTGATTGCATTGATGTGATTATGACAAATTGAACTGCAAGTGGAGTCCTGGGAGCGCTGGTTGACAACAAGTTGAACATGAGCCAGAAATGCACCAGCACCATTGGGGAAAGTGTTGCCAGTAGGTCAAGGGATGAGATGATTCGTCTGTGCTCCACACTGGTGTGGCCACATTTGGAACGATGAGTCAATTTTTGGTCTCCCCTCTACAAAACATGAACTTACTGAAGTGAGGGCAGTGAAGGGCTACTAAGAAGATTAACGATTTGGAACAGCTGATTTATGAGGAGAGGCTGAAAGAGATGGACAGTTCAGTCTGGGGAAGAGAAAGTTCATGGGGATATTACCATCATGTACAAATACCTGATAGAGTAAAGAAGGCAGAACCAGAGAAAGGACAAAAGGCAACAAGCAACAATATGCAGAAATTTCTGTTTAAACATTAAAACCTGCTCTAGTTGATTGTGTCATGAGTAGGGGGCTGGATTTGGAGACCTCTGGAGGTCTCTGCCTACCTTAGTGATTCTGTGAAGTCATAAACCTCACTAAATGGCATGTTTTCACAATGCAGGGCTTCAAGGGGCTCTTGGGATCCTACATCTCTATGAAGTTTATATTGGAAACCTGAATAGGTGAGGGTCAGGTTGAAGTTCACTGTAAGCTGTCAGGAGCTTAATTAGAGCAGAGCACATAATGCTTGATTGAATGGACATCTGAGTTTTCCACTTGCTGTATAACAGGTATTTTAGTCTGGCATGTGAGCAGATGGGACATAACTCAAGAAATAGATGTAGACCCTGTCTACCTAGAACAGGGATTACATTATGGGTGCCCAAAATGAAGTCTTATTTGCTATGATGTAAACACATTCTATTCCCTTCTACAATTAATACTTCGAGTATTCTACAGTGTTAAATTTGATTAGAACAAGCTTTTTTTGAGGATAATTTTAGTTGTGTTCCCTTAAAGTTGATATTTCTCCACACTGCAATATCTTCAAGATAATTTTGGTTTTGGGGGGGAAAAAAAAAATCACAGGAAGAGGTGCTTATAAGACAAGGAATGGTGATCACATGTTTTACTGTTAAAGGTTTTATTTCCTTTGTGGTAATTATAATAAGAATAAATTAGTCTTGGAAAAAAAACTAAGGGAAGTCAGTCATTAGTTCTCTAATCACTATTTATGAAGTTTTACATATATATATATATATGTAAAAATATATGTACATGTGTGTAACACAGTAATGTATGCATCACACTGGTATATCAATGATACACTAATTTTTTTTATAAACATGTTAAAAAATAATATAAGAGCAACTATAAAATAGTTGAAAATATAAAATGAGTGGTCTAGAAAGTGAGATACTTTAAAATATCACTTTGGTGTTGTGATAGAACCATTTGACAGAAGCAATATATCCTATATCCTAATAAGAGGAATTCTTGTATATGCTAACCCGGAACTTCTATTTTTTTGAACATTTATAGGAAATATGAAAAATTATTGGGTTTTTTCCAGTTTGGAATGAAATAGAAATTTAGAAATGTCAAAATTTTGTGAGGAACAGATGTCCCAACTTTCAACCAGCACAGATAAATGGGTCTGTGGTTACAAGACAACGACGTAGAGAGAAAAATAAGATCTCTATAGCATTGCCATGATCCAGAAGCTTACATTCTTAGCTAGCTCTTAATTTAAGAGTGCTTCAGGAAGTTTTGTTGTGCGGGATTTTTTCGTCGTTGTTTAGTCTTTGAAGAAAAAATGTGATTTTCTTAAATCAGCTGATTGATTGCTAGAGTCATGGTAGAAGTTCAAACCTTGAGCCTGACATGTACCTTCAGTTGTCAAGATGAAAAGTGCTCTAGCAGAAATGGGAGAACATTACTTCATCTTACTTACTCTTCACTTTGAAAGTTGACTTCAAGGTTTGACGAGAAAGTATCACTTGGTATCCATCACCATAGCATTACTTGTGTTTTACCTTGTTTTGTGATTGGAATAACTGAGGCATAGCACCAGAGTGGCTTGAAGCTTTAAATATTAATAACAAATCTCTTACTCAAGTAAGAATAGAAAACTGCAAAGTTATCTTAAAGCATCTACTTTTACAGTTGTTTTAAAGTGCTTTGTAGTTAAATCCTTTTGTCTATTCTGAAGGATGGATTTAGTGGTGGTCTGGGTGGGGCTTTTTTGGCAGTTTTGTTTGTGTGTTGTATTTTATTGCCATGCTTTTATTTATAACTTGAAACATGACAGCCATCGTGTCTTTGAAGCACCAGAGCTATATGAATATACAAGTAGAATTTAGGATTTAGGATTGTTTCAAGTCTGCTATGGAAGCTACCTGTATTAATGATTGTAAAAGAATGTGTTGTTTTGGGGCAAAGCATATGACACTTTTGCTTCTTGTCTTACAGCAGTACCCTCATGCCAAAATAAGTTTCACTTGCATTCTCTCATTTAAATGAAAATTAAGGTTTGTTCTGCTATTATTGCTATGCATCTCTCTGATCTTCATCTCTTCTTCTATGTGTCACATATTTTTTTTCTTGTCCTGCATCTGCTTCCATCTTATTTTCATTTACCTTCTTGTTGATTTCCCTTTTACCCTTTCCTTGAACAAAAGCTGTCTATCCATCTTCTGTAGAGCTGCCTGTGGTGAGCAAAGGCAGATCTGAAGTTCCTGTCTTAAGGCTTATCCATCATGACCCAGCTCTTATGGATGGAAGAAGCAGCAGTTGAAACAGAAACAAAGTCTTTTGCCCCTTTTCAGTGTGTAGGAATCTAGATGAGCTGATCTTACATTGTGCCTTCATCAAAGAACAGTGGTAAGAGCATTAGGGACTCCTAACTTTGTTTTTAAAATGTCATTTAATTGTAAGAGCAGCCATAGAGGAAGGCCTGGTGAATGCAGTGGTGTCTAGGAAGGCTGGTTTGGGAAAGGGTTTCATGCCGATCCTAATTTTATTAAGGATTTTTATGAGTTTGGTGGGAAAAAAAAAATGTTGGTCATCTTAATTGTAAAACCTTCTGTGTTTTTTAGAAAAAATCATAGCTGCCTTCACATTTTCTTTCTACAAAGTCCTGCATCCATACCAGGAAATATTCCCTGAAAAATTATTTGGAAATAAACCAAGTGTATTGACTAAGATGATGACTTTATCTGGTGAGTCATCTGCCATCCTCTCCTAGCTCTCAGACTACAGCACAACGTGGTAAAAAGCCTTATACAGACAACGTAGCTATCTTGGGGAAGGCTTGTTGAAATGAAGAGCCAAGGTAGTTTACAGCATCTTAACTTTTCTTCTCGTTTTTGTAGTTCCATATAGAGATTCCAGTTCGTATATACTTGTGGTCTTTGGAATCCAAAGTTACCACTTGCATCTGGTCTTTTCTTTCAAACTTGTACTAACTTCATTTGGTGTTCCTGTGACTCTCTTATGAAGCTTTAGGCCTGCCTGCTGCACATGGGCCCATAAATCCCAAGTCACATATGAAAAAATAAGGTTACGGTGGTTGGGGTTTTTCATGCTTCCTGCATGTATAGTTATGTGCAGCCATCTGGATACTGTTTTAGTAATTAAAAAGCAGAAACAAACCAATCTAGAAATGTAGGTTGAAATCAAGGTGATATACATATTATCTATATTTTAATTTTTATTTTTATATATATATATATATATATGTTTTAATTCAAATTCTCTTTTCTTCAGGTCAATTAGCATGTCTATAGCCATGGAGTGCTGGTCTGTCTGAAAAATCTCATACACAGATCAGCTAACATTTGATATTAAGTAGAAAGACATATGCTTTTTTAACACAGTGGGCCTCTGCTCCTGCAGAGGTGATCAGGAGATCAGGTCAGAGATCATGACAGCCTTGGTGCTTCTTCTTCTTTCAGTCCCTTTTGAACAAGAGCATCTGTAAATACTGACTGAAGGAATCAGGTATGCAAGTCAAGGATAGGCTATTAATGAGAACCTTGTTGCTTGCTTGTGTCTTATGCATTTCTGCTCTTGCATAAAGCTACTTGTTGTGGAGAAGGTGGTCTCACACATGTGTGTAGTGGTTGTAGCTCCTGTCAACAAGTGTAGGATGACCCGGAAGGAGGAATGGGTACTGTGCTACAATTGCTATCAGCCTACATGGCAAGTAACTTAATGCGAACCCAGGTGTGCTATGCCAGAGTACAATGTAAACATCTATTAAGAGCTTTGTTGAGTATGCACAAACAGAAAAGTGTCATCCTTAATGATCATGATGCTTGTTCCACATGTGATTTAGAGAGTGTGACTGGGTGTGTGTTTACATCTGGATACTAAATAGGTTGTAATGATGACCTCTAAGACCGTCTCAACAATTCTCCCATGCTGCTTCACAACAGAGTATTCTTTTTGTCTTGCCTGGTACTGCTGCAGGTATTTATTTATACTGAATGACATAAAGGGGTGTCTGAATGAGTACACTTGCATAATGGATAGGAAAATGCAGCACACTGGACCCACCCTGTGTTTTCTTACAGTTCTCTTTTAACAAACTCTGTTCAGGTGGAAGACTTTTTAAATGTCTTCCCTCATCTCTGTCCACAGAAGAGCAGTTGTCAGGTAGAAAGCTTAGTTGCAGGGATGGGCTCTGCATCCTCCACAGTCTGCACAAATCCAGCTTGTGGAACAGTGATTGGAAGTATCCTGGTCTGATCATGTTGAGATTGAAAGAAGAGGATTCCCAGCTTCAGAAGGGCTAACTTTGAGTGCTACAGTAAAGCAGAGGACTGAAAACTAGTGTGCTCAGGTTCTCTGATGATGATTTCAAGTGATATGTTGTTGTAGTTTAAGGCCTATGATCCTTTTTTTTATAATATGCATGTAAGAATAGTAACTGCTTTTGCCTTCTAAAATGTTTCCACACTGTTTAATGAGAACTATCATGAATAGCAAAAAGTTTTCAGAACTTAATTGTAAAGTGAATCATTCTACTGGACTCTTCACCCCCTTCCCTTTAGACACTTTGCAGTTGTAGAGGTGCAATTGTTTCTGCCCTAGAATAACTTCAAAATATGACTGGGATATCTGAGGATAGAGGGAAGAAGGAAGATGGAATTTTTTCACCTTTGCACTTATTTTCTGGGATATTTTCTTGCCATCTCTTAAATAAGGCTAAGTATAAAGCAACGGTGAGTTGCCATCAGTTGTATAAAGCATCCAGTTCTAAAGAAATGCCAATAATAAACCTCTTTCCTGCTTTGATGGAAAGAGACCTAGAATGGGATGAAATTAACTACAAAACATCCAAAACTTGTGGGCATCCATATCATAAATCTGTTTCAGAGAACCCAAACCTCAAAAAAAGTAATTTCAGCTATAAACTGAAATTTTATTCCCAGTAGTGGCCACTGGCTTTTGACAACTTCTTACTTCTAAGCACCTTAAATATTGTCTTGCCTGGGAAATGTTCCAACATATTTAAAAGAAAATAAAGAAACATTCTTCATGGTAGGAAAGTGTGAACTGTCAAATCATCTTAATTTTAATGGTATCGTCTTGCTTTGCCCTGCATAAAAAGTGAGTCCAGAAGGGTCACACACAGGGTTGGTTTTCTTTTCTTCCTTATTCCTTACCTCTCAAATGGTACTGAAAATGTATTAATAATAGAGGTGATGATTATATAATATTTACCTGTTCCAAATGGGTGTTTTGAGATGTCTGTAAAGGGGACTTAGTACATACGAACAATTGAGGAAGGTCTGATGCTTTCCTAAGGCAGCACAGTATAACTCTTGGCATGAAGATCTGTGGGTAAAGGAGAGCTGCTGTGTGCAGCAGGGCCCTATATCAAAGGGACCTGTTCTCTTTATTTGGTTAGAAAGGAGTAAATTTTAGAATGCATTTTGGACACATGAATGCCATTTAGGACAGGGTATAAAAAGTATTTACAAAGCTATTGTCCTGTAACTTAACGAAGGACTGTCGCAAGTCAACTGAAGCATCCAGCTGGGAAATGCCAATGTGGATTCACTACGAGGTTATCAGGTTTGACAAACCTGATAACCTTCTATAACAGAGTAACTCACTTGGTCAGTGCAGAATGAACAGTTGACATTGTCTACTTGGACTTCTCCAAGGCTTTTGACAAGGTCTCCCACAACCTCCTCCTAGAGAAACTGACCCATTATGGCCTGGATAGGTGGTCTGTGCAGTGGTTGGGGAACTGGCTGACAGGCCATACCTAGATGGTGGGAGTAAACAGTTCTCTCTCTCAACCTGGCAGCCAGTCACAAGTAAGGTTCCCCAGGGGTCAGTACTTGGCCCAATGCTGTTTGATATCTTCATAAGTGATCTGCATGTTGGGATCAAGAGCACCCTGAAGTTGCTCTTGAGACACCAAAAACGAGTGGGGAGGTGGACACTCCAGAAGAGAGAACCACCCTCCAGGAAGACCTGGATGGGCTGAATGAGTGGTCTAGTGAGAGCCTTAAGAACTTCAGTAAGGACAAATGTAGGATCTTGCGCTTGGCAATACATAACCCAGGAGTGCAGCTCAGACTGGAATCCACCTGCCTGGAGAGTAGCCTTGTGGAAAGGGACATGGGGGTCTTGGTGAATGACAAGCTCAGCATGAATGAGCAGTGTGCTGCAGTGGCAAAAAAGGCCAAGGGGATGCTGACTGCATTACCAGCAGAGATGAAGAAGTCATTGTCCTACTCTACTCAGTGCTTGTCAGGCTGTATCTGGAGTACTGCATGCAGTGTTGGTCCCTGCTGTACAAAAAAGATGTGGACAGGCTGGAAAGCATCCAGAGAAGACGCAGGAGAATTATCAGAGGACCGGAAGACCTGCCATATGAGCAACGACTGAGAGAACTGGGTTTGTTCAGCCTTGAGAAGAGAAGGCTTAGGGCAGGCCTTATTACCATATGCCAGTACATAAAGGGTGACTATTAGGGTGATGGAGACTCCCTTTTTATGAGGAGTCACATGGAAAAGACAAAGAGTAATGAGTACAAGTTACTCCTGGGGAGGTTCTGACTGGAATCCAGAAGAAAGTTTTTCACAATGAGAACAATTAGAAATTGGAATATTCTCCTAAGAGAAGTAGTGGATTCCCCTACACTGGTCAATTTTAAGACTCGACTTGGCTAGGTGCTGGGGTGTTTCGTTTAAGCTACACTACCACCTAGAAGGGTTGGACAAGATGATCCTTGAGGTCATTTCCCAACCTGGCATTCTGTGACGGTTTACTCTTAGGCTTTATTTATGACAGTGCCATACTAATGCAATGTACTTTAGCTCATAGTTTTAGTTTAGGTCTTGATTCTGCAGCTTGATTATTTATGATATTAATGAAACAGTTATAAAATGTAAGTTCATCTGATCCTACTGCAGAACAGAGTGATTTTGGTGTTCTAAAGCTTCTTGATGGTCGATGTTAAAATAATGAGTAATAAAAACAAAAATTGGGATACTTCTGTGCCATCAATAAATATTTTCATCTTAAATGACAGATGAGGAACAGTCAACTCCCTCATGTGTGTGAGTAATGGTAATAATTTTTGCAGAGAGACTGTGTAGCACCACATGGCTTGTAGTGTGGCAATCTGCTGCTCTTCAGTATTTTGTCACTTCTGCTGCTTACTTGGAACTTAGCTTAGGAAATTAATTGCTCCTAAATTACTCCTGTACTTGACAGGTAAAAAGTGTTAATGGAGGGGTTGAGGAGCAGAGGTGAGGATGGGAAAGAGAAATGCAATTGGAAGGATCACACGTGGTTTCTGGAGCATGGGAGGAGAGTGAGACTAACAATAGTGTGAGAGGGAAAACATGGCCATGACATATCTGTATGTACCTTTAGAGGAATGCAGTGTAACCAGACATGCCCATTCATTTGTTCTTACCAGAAACATGTTATTTGTAGCTGTTCCTTTTAGATACACCACTGAATTCAAAGAATTATGAGAATACTTCCATCCTAGAAAAGGAAGAGAGTTGACATGTGTAATTTGTCTGCCTTAAGTTGTACATGGGCCAGATCTGAAAATTCTTAAGAAAATTAAAATTTGACCTTTTTTTTTTTTTTTTTTTAAGTAGATCATAGAAAGCCTGATGTTAGTACCATTGCAACCTCCTCCCACATGGAAGGGTGTAGCATGTCCAGGTACCACCCCCACCTTCTTTCAGCATCTTTAAGGAATACATATTACAAACAAGAAAGAAAAGAGATGCCAGCTGGCTGGCATGACCCAAAATGATTACAGACTGGTATCTGCATATTTCTGATGATGACATCCAGAAATCTACCATCTGGGAGGAACAGAACTCTTGCTAGTCTTTCCAAACTAACTCAATAATAACCTTCCAGGTTTGGTTGGAAAATGTAGATACTGTTACTTCTGGCAGGTCTTGGTGAGAGATTGGATGCTTACCATTCATGAGAGCTGAGGATGGTCAGTGAGACTGGTAACACCAAAAGGAAATACAGATTTCTGTAAGACTTCTATTAAGATAGGGTTTAGCTGTAAAAGTTACAAGTAATATGAAAATTGGCCAGCTTCTGATTACTAAACTAAGAGCTCCATGGACAGAGAAATTGCAGCTATCCATAAAATGAGGTGACATACCATAATATGCCAACAGAAGTAGGGAAAATGGGAGATCTTGAAGATGGAGCAAGTAGTTGAAATTTGGGTCTGATGAGCCTTTTAGGAAGAAGTAAGAAATACTGTTACATGTGGAAGAGTTCTTCTCTAAGATGGAGTCTAACCTTTTCTTTGAACTGGAAAGAGACCATTGCAACTGTCTGCTGAACTCTGCAGCTGACAAACAAGATGACAGAAAAGAATATTTTACTTCAAGATAGAGAGCATTTCCAGTCCACTAGATTCCTATCCTCAGCCTATCATGGGACAAAACTACTGTTTAAATCACCTAGAGAAACCTAAAGTGTGCTGCTCTTACGAATTGGTTAACATCAAAGGTTCAATTTATGACATCAAAAATAAAGCCAAACAATTGTTCTTGCTTTATGCTCTACTGTATGAGGGGATATGTGTGTTGATGTATTCCTCTGTGAGAGAGAAAAATGGTGGTGTAGCACAGAACAGATATGATTGCCTGGATCATCTAGAGCACAAGATGTTTTCAGCAATTAATTTATGGACTTAGCAGATGTTTGTTATGGTGTGAACTCACTAAAGGACAGGAGCAGTTCTCTGAAAGATGGGTGCTATGTTTTCCTAATAACCGAGGCTTAAGAAAGAAATCCACAATGTTTTGCTTCCTTATTGAGAAACACATATTTCATAATGGAGATCTTCTGTTAGGTTTCTGATTAAAATATCAGTTGCAAGATGATTTAATGATATAACTGAAGGGATTTAAACAATTGGAATATTTTCCTTTCTTGATACAGTGTTTCTTGAGAGCCACTGTTGAATTGTATAAAGCGTGAGTTTGGGTAGCTTTTTAAAAGAAATTAAGGAAAAGGTAATTTCTAGCTTGATTTTTGAGTGTCCTATATTTTCAGCTGGTAGTTTAAAAGTAAAATTAAACTTGTTTCATATAGAAAGCAAAGTTAGTTGACAATGCTGATCTGCTAGATATCCTTAAAGGACAGTACCAATTTCTGACTGAACTGTGGAGCAAGAAATAGTACTCCTGTAAATGAAGCTGATTAAATGGTTGTATGATTTATCTACTGAACAAGATGGGGAAAAAAACCCAAACCTTTGGAAATTCACACTTTCTCATTCTGGGGCAGTATTTTTTAAAAAAATCAAAAGATAAATAAAGGATTTCCATAGCTGATTATCTAAGGTACTGAGACGACAATTTTTTTATGGCATGTTGAGTTACAGGTGAAAAATTATCCAAGACTGAAAGTTTAGCAGTGACAGTAGATAAGATCCATCGCAGAAACAAAGGCCAGATGGGACTGATTTTGGTGAGTTATGTGTAGCATTGCCTTGGCTTCAAAGGAATTTAGCCAAAGGCAGGAAGGGTAAAGGTAAGGAAACATCAAAGACTAAGTCTCTCCTGCATGTTTCTGAATTTAGGATGTATTCTGTGAAGTTTGCTGCTCAGCCATCTACTGTGCTCCAAATGGCTTTTCTGAGTGGTCTCTAATAGTCCTGGGTTTGCTTGGTGAGAGAAAAAGGCTTGAGTAGCATCATAGAAACTCTGATGAGCACCTGTGTGGAAAAACAAATTATGATGCTTTCCATTAGCTCAGGCTAAAATGGCTTAAGGCTGATTGGTGTGCTTTGCAAACCAGGTCTGCAAATGTCACTTTTCACAGTGGATTTTATTTTCTATTAAAGCAAATGAATGAGAAAGCCCAGATCAACAGCAGCATCCTCCCCACTGACCCCAGTACTCCTTTCCCACCACTGAAGTTCCTTCTCTGCTTGTAAGCAGGGTGTTCTAGTCCTACTCATTGAGGAGATAGCAATGCAAGCAGTATTAGAGGTGGCACGTGTCGTGAAGCATCTGGGGGCTGGTTCCCCCACCCAGCCCATGGGGCATGCCAGCATTCCTCTAGCCTCTAGCTGTCAGCATAACATTCTGTGGCATTTAGCCATATGAAGGCTGTGGTATGTGGCCTGTCAAACCAGTTAAGTTGGCCATCACAGCAGTAAGGCAGAAAGTTGATTTCTTTGCCTTCTTGCAGTAACTTGTCAGGCAGCATATTGCATGTGATGGAAACGGAGTTCAAGAGTGATTTGTTTTAGTATTCAGCTGATTCAGAATTGTGTATCGCTCTTTTTTTCTTTCCCTTTTTTAAATGATGAGACAGTGCCTTCTGTCTGTGCAACAGAAGGAGAGAAATGAGTAAAAATGAGTAAGCTGAAATTGAACTGACATGGTCTTTACATTTTATGAAAATTAAACTTAATTCCTCTGTGGCAGTGAACAAATGAATTGCAGTATATGAACCCTTTTTTTCCCTAAAATATTGAGGATACACACAGAGTGACTAGGAGATAGAAAAACTAGTATCACAGTTATTCTTTGGAAATACAATGTCATAATGGAGGTATTTATGAGGTTTCTAAAACCATTCACTCACAAAGCTGTAGAAAATACACTGGCAAGATGTCATGAAAAGCAGCAGATGCTCTAGTGTTCTTGCTACAAGCACAGCAATTCCACTGTTTTTTGCCTCTTTCTAGCCTATCTTTTTCTGTCTCTTGCCATTCTACCTCCAGGTTTTCAGCACGCATTGTTATCTGGCTGCTAATGGACCCTAGTGGCATTAAGTACATACAATCTAGGGTTGGGATTTGTGAATTGGAAAGACTGTAATGATTTAATTTTTCTTTATTCCATCTATAGTTGCACAGATGACCTCTCTGATATGTTCCAGGCAGAAGTAATTTGAGACCTGCATGACAGGTCCATTGCATTCTCACTGATTTCTTCAGTAACTACTGAAGAGGCGGGAGGTGGGCTGGAGAGGAATTGCAGCAAGGCTGACTAGCAGAAGATTTGACATGTTTTTTTCAATCTGCATGGCTCTGCAGACAGAATCAGTTATAAATCTGCTTCTTTACAGGAGCTTTCAAAAAAATGTATTGTTGTTTCCTGCATGAACAGCTGCATTTGGTTTGAATGTTCACATTTGGTGAGTTAAAACATAAATTTTTATCATCATGTGGTGTCATGAAAATGTCACCAAAATGTGCATGTATGGTGGGGAAGTAAGGGGAGACACCTACTCCTGCTGGCTTGCTGTGGGATTTTCTGCTTCCTGTCCTGCCTCTCCATCATTCTCCTTTTCTCTATTTGATAGGAGTGTGACATTACACACTTGGTTTGTCATCCTGCCTGCAGTATTACAGTGTGTGAAATAAAGTCATTCTTCACTTTGTGCAGGAGTTGTGATGCTGCTTTGATGGGGAGCAGGATGAAATCCTCATAAGCCAAGATGAATCAGTTAGTGACCTGCTGCACCACTTAGATATACACAAGTATATGGGGCCAAAGGGCATACACCCAAGAGTACTGAGTTGGCAGAAATGCTCAACGAAGGTACATTTCATCATTTACCAGCAGTCCTGGCTAATTGGGGAGGTCCTAGCTGACTGGAGGCTAGCAGATGTATTGCTTCTCTGCAAGAAGGACCAGAAGGAGGATCCTGGGAACTACAGACCTGTCAGTCTGACTTCAGCATTGGGGAAAGTCATGGAGTAGATAATCTAGAGTGCCCTTATGCAGCATGTGCAGGACAGCCAGGTGATCATGCTCAGTCAGCATGGGTTTATGAAGGGCAGGTCCTGCATGATGAACACAATTTTCTATGACAAGGTGATCAGCTTAGTGGATGAGGGCAAGGCTGTGGATGTTGTTTTCCTGGACTTTAGTGAGGCATTTGACACTGTCTTCCTCAGCATCCTCCTGACGAAACTGGCTACTTCTGGATTGGATGGGTGGATGCTTTGCTGGATAGAAAAACAGCTGGATAGCTAGACCCAGGTGCCCACCATTAGGAGGTTTGAGATGCCACCATATTAGGTGAGAGTGTTAATCTGCTCAAGGGCAGAAAGGCTCTGCAGAGGGACCTTGACAGGATGGATTGATGGGACGAGGTCAGTTGTATAAGGTTTAACAAGGCCAAAGGCCAGCTCCTGCACTTGGGTCACAAAAACCTCATGCTTGTACTAAATACTGTCACAGGTCGGAGATTCGTGACAGGCCGATACCCCAGTGTTTTATTTAACCCTCTAGATGCTCTGGATAAGCATTGCAACTGATGTCTGAAGGGAGATACTCAGTTGCTGAGTAGATACGTGTACATTGTCTTGTGATGTTTGACCACAGCAGTGCTTTCTTCTAGTGCATTCAGCCTTAGGAGTGACCTCATTGCTGTCTACCACTACCTGAAAGGAGGTTGTAGCCAGATGGGGGTCAGTCTCTTTTCCCAGGCAACTAGCAACAGAATGAGGGGACACAGTCACAAGGTGTGCCAGGGAAAGTATAGGCTGGATATTAGGAGGAAGTTCTTCACAGAGAGTGATTTGCCATTGGAATGGGCTGCCCAGGGAGGTGGGGGAGTCACCATCCCTGGAGGTGTGCAAGAAGAGACGGGATGAGGCACTTAGTGCCATGGTCTAGTGGATTGGATAGGGCTGGGTGATAGGTTGGCTGGATGATCTTGGAGATCTCTTCCAACTTGGTTGATTCTATGATTAACAGAAGCCCAGGGCTCTGTTGTTGACTGATGAGGGTTTTACCTGTTTCACATTCTTTAATTGGTTTTGTTCTTGAACCACTTGCATCTGCTGCAGGAAAACTATACACAACTGAAAGCTGGGGAATTGACTTCTGTTTCTGAAGATACTCTGAGATGGAATTGCACTGAGAGACTGTATAAACCCATCCTTGCTGGTTACACCCTGGCCTGAGACTGCTTTCATTCTGCTTGTATGTGTCAGTCAACAACATTCATCTGCATTAGGCCTGCAAAAAGTTTCTGCTTGCTGCTGTCACCTTGGTGTAACAGCATTCCCTAGCTCCTCTTTTTCCTTCCCTCTTTGTTTTGCAAGTGCCTCTCTCTGAAGCTGAAAAGAGATTCCTGTAGGTAAAAGCTGATCTTGCAATGGAGTAAATTCATCACCGTTTCCTATTCTGAGGTAAAATTAATGATGATACCATAGTTCTGGGTATTCTGAAGATTTCTGCTTTTCTTTGTATTCCTGGTTGCTGACATGAAGGAAGTGGTCATGGTCTTTGCAAACCAGGCTGTGTCAGTAACATTTCTCTGGAGGACAATCACTGATATGCATGTTGAGAAAGAGAGTATCTGCCTAGAAGCTGAAAGGAATTGCCTGGTTGCAGGAGCTGCTCTTGAGTGTCCTTCTGAGATGTTGTATCTTCTGGCCTGACATTCCCTGTTCAGTATTTTACAATCCTGGGCTGTGATACTTGCTCTTGTATCCTGGATACAGATGCCATGTCTAATTTGTTCTCAAGGGAAGGCAGAGTTTGATCTATAATTCTGTGTAAAGTTGGCAATTATCAAGTGCTCTCAGCAGTATCTGTGTTGCTTCTTCACTCAAGCCATACCCTCACATTGCTCAGTCACAGCTTATTTTAAGAGCAGAATGATTTTCCTTTTGACTTTTTAGTTCCATTCCTAAATAAGAATAACACAGTGGCCAATCTTAGGAACCATGTTTCTTCCCATGTGAAAAATAAAACTCTTGTGCAATCTAATAGCAACCACTGGGGGATGTTGCAGTGTCAGGCTCCATCAACGCCCACTTGCCCACATTTTTCTTTTTTTTTTTCCCCCCCCCCCAATCCTCTACTGGTAGAGATGGCCATTTATATACCAGTACTAGGAGGGAATTGTGTTTCAATCAAGTGTCCTTTGTGGGATCATTGGGTGTGTGCAAGTTGCTTAGGAAAATCTTGTAATGAGCTAAAAGAAAATGGGATTGAAACAGTTTCTTGTGTGTTTTGTTGTGCAAAATACACATGCTTATGGATCCAAGGTGTAAATGATTCACAGATATTCAAGACATGAGATTACTACTTTTCTTTTGACACATGCTGCAGCATTTTTAATTGCTGTCAATACTGCCGCACCAACATCGTTTTCATACGCGAACCACTGTGGCTGTCATGCAGCTCACTGACACATCGTGCCACAAACTCCCTTCCCTCTGCCATTTCTGGCTACAGCAACCCGGAGAGTCATTTCCAAAGTGGAGTTTGGGTGATCCACTAGCAAATCCTATTATTTGTTAATAGGATTTGTTCTTGTGCTGCATTGTCTGATCGCTAATTGTTTATCGTGTATTAGGAGTACAATGAGATGCCTGTCAGCTGTGTTATGAGCATTTTGTGTGCAAGATGCATTGTTTGCCTGTGATTCCAGGTTTCGCTTTGGGAAGGCAGCCTCAGTATGGAGAGCAGGAAACAAAAGCTCTACGTTTCCAACAGTATGTCCTGTGCTCCAGCAGACGCTAGTTTCCACATCTTCCAGTAGGCAGTGGGGGGACAAAGAGGGTCAGTAAGCTCCTCTGGAGGGCTATGTGCTCTCTCCTTGTGAATGCGGAGCCGCAGCTGCATTCCAGGTTGCCTCTGCCTTTCATGCTGATATGTCAATCAAACAGGAAAGCATTAAGAAAATTCAGAAACCATTTGAAAGATAATATAAAAATGAAGATGAAAAATATACAGGAAAGGTTGGAACCTGGTGAGAATCAGTTGTTTTTCTTTTTTGAATGTTCTGATCAATCTAGATGGTATTTAATGGTCATACAATGCAAGTAGAACTTAAGTCTCAAAAGGGGCCTGTCTGAGCTGTTCCTTGAGGTTTCAGGTGTGAGCATTCAAACAGGTACTTTTGCAAATCTTTTGCCAAAACACTTCTTTCAGAAAAATAATTCATCATAGTTCTTTTGGATTAGAGGTATCATAATATGCTTTTTGTAGAAGGGAATGCTTTTTATGAAACTGGTCCCAGTTAGTACTTGGATGGGAGATCGCCTGGGAATAGTGGGTGCTGTAGGCTTTTGTTTTTCAAAACCTGACTGGACATGTTCCTATGTGATCTGGATAGGTAATCCTGCTCTTGCAGGGGGGTTGAACTAGGCAATCTTTTGAGGTCACTTCCAGCCCCGACATTCCATGATTCTGTGATGTTGCTGAACTGGATGGTTCTGTTTTGTGACTAGGGATTTTTAACTACATCCTTCATTATTTTGCCTTCTGCTAGTAAATAGATCAGAGTAAGGAAAATACATTAAAATGTAAGAGGACATAAGTACAATGAGATATCACTTGGACATTAAGTTAAGAACTACCACAGAGGAACTTGGAGGACTGTCATTAACTTTCTAGTGGGCAAACTTATTTATCAAAATGATTGCTAAGGATTTTATCTCTTTAGATAGTAGCTCTGAGTGACTTAAGACCTTTCGGGTCGTGTCCAAGTGGCAGGTAACTACTGCTTCTTTTTTTGCATCTTGGAAGCTGCATGGGTGGGTGAAGGAGAGCTGAATTAAGAGTATGTATGTGCCTAGAGGCTGATGGATGATGTTCTGTGGCTATGGCTTTAATGTAGACACTAGTATTGCTCGTATTTTTTTTTTTCTTTCCTTGCCATACTGAAAATGTGACCAAAGTAAAAGATAAGTAATACTGCAGTTCCTAGTGAGTATAGAACAGAGTCCCTGTATGAAGGTGACCTACTGCAATTTGAAAATCACATTGTCAGTCTTTCCTTTACCTATGCTTTCTTACTGCTCTTTTCTCTGTCCAACACTGAATTGCATTTGAGCCATGTGTCTTTTCATATGTAGATAACTTATGGCTGGCTCTGTGCTTTGGTTGTCTGAGACTTGTTGAAATAAATGGATGTATAAGCTCCATATTTTAAGAGATGGCATAGGGGAGTAGGATCAGGAGTGGCACAGAAAAGACGCACTGGGATCGACAGTTTATTTTTGCCTGGCGCAAGAAGTAAAGAACCAGAAATGCAGCTAGCAAGTGGCAAGTTCAAAATTAGGGAAATGGTTGTCTTAACACAGTCTGAATTTACATTGGGAAGCTCTACCAGAGAGTGGTGAAAGTTTGCATGGGCTCAGCAAGCTACTAATGAAGCTTGGGGAGAGAGAGGCAGCTCTTTGGGGCCTGCTGCGTGCAAAGATGCCTTTTTTGGTCTACAAAGTCTGTAAGCCACAGCTTTTTAAAAATTGGGAGGATATTTTTATCATCTCTGACCTTTAACAGTAGGCTAGATTTCTGAAAACCTGAATTTTACCGCTGGCTCTGACTCGTGTATCCTGATTTTCATGTGTGCAAAAAGAGAGCAATGTATCACCATGTCCAGCCTTAGTGATGATGACCGACAGCAGCTGAGAGGATGCATAGTATTTCAGAGGTGGAGGTGACTAGAGTGCACCTCCCCTTCTATTCCCTTCTTCCTCTGTTTCATCTGCATTTGGAAAGTTACAGAGTGACTAAACTTTATTTTTAGACATTACAAAGGAAGAAAGCATTAGGCAGCTGCCTGCAAAAATATTTTATTTGTGACCTTTCTCTACATTTGTGCAGTTCTCATTGCTATTCTGGAGAAAGCATGCAGTTTCTCCCCGCTTCAGCTCCTCAGTCTCACAGAGTTTCAGGAGAAACTGAAATACGTGTAACTATGCATTTGTATATTAAAATAAAAAAATAAACCAATTACTTCCATGTTTGGAAAACATAGCTGCTTCCGTTTGTAAGCTGCTGGGTCTGTTAGTGTCCCATTTTCATACTAACAGTTGTAACTGGACAAGCAACTGGAGCACTGCTGCTAGAGACCATGCTGTGGAATATTCCCATAACAGTGGCTGTAGTGAGTCCTGTTGTGACCTAACCTACAGCTTGAAATAGACTCTTCCCTAACATTTCCACTTGTGAGAGGAAGAACTAAATAGGTTTAATGACTCGGTGAATCAAGACAGTTTAGCATTATGTGTGATCAGGGCTGGAACCAGGACTACAATCAGCAAGGTCTGGCCTGCAGCTTGTAATGGGAGCTAGCAGGTATGCAAAGGTAGATCAAGACAAACAGATGCTACTGATCATGTTTTTTGTTATGAGGGAAGAGCATGCCCCTTTTTAGGAAGGATTTCAAATATCTTCCCAGCTCTGTCTTTAAGAAATAGTAGAATATTGGTGACTGCTTTTGTGGGTTGTGTGGTTGTGTTTTTTATGGTTGGTTGGGTTGGGTTTTTTTTACAGCCTGTTGACGAAACTTAGAATATTTTGTAGAAATGTTGAGGTAAAAAACTATTAGCTTGTTGAAAAAGTTTCTGAATTCTAAACATTAATAAGAAGCTTTCAAAACCTTGAAAAACAAACCCCAAACTCCTGCTTTTCCAGCAAACTTTTTTCCCCTGTCTATTGGGTGTAAGTGCTGTCTAACAATTTGAACCAAAGAAAGACAAAACTTTACTAATTCAGTAAGCCAAATTCTCTTGCAAGCTGCTTAGTTCTTACTATTTTAGAAACACAGATAGGTTCCACATTTGTATAGTTTGATGGGAAATACAGGATAATGGTGCTGGTGTGGATATAATGGCTAATGCATCTCTATCAAGGAGAGAGGGAAAAGCAGAGGACTTTGGAGATGAAAGGCCAAGTGCATGTGTATGTTTTTGTAAAGTTGTTTCAGGAGGATGGGCAAAGTTCCCTCTGAAAGAGTTGACTCTGAGCTCTTCTGTGCTGCTGCCCAGGCAGCTGTTGTGATGCTCAGCAGCAGAAGGCTCTTGCTGATGTACCAGGCAAAATTCTAGGCTTCCTTCTTGGGAAAGCAGGTTCTTACCTTTTGAAAAGTTTTCATTTGCAAGCTGTGACCTGTTTCCCAGTACACCCTGCAATTTTTTCTGAAGCTTAATTTCCTGTATAACTACTAGATGAGGTTAACTGGATTAAGAGCTTTGTCTGTGCTTCGGATGTATCCTGGTGACACTGCTGTAGCCGAAGGTGTTGGGAAACATTAAGGCAAAATCAGTGCTTGGATAGGTATACTGAAGTGGCTACCCTACTTAACTAGTGGATTTGTCCTAGAATTACTATGATTTTTCTGACTTTAGTGAAAAAAATAATACAAGTAAATTCTGAATTAAGAAGGTCAGGTAAACAAAAATAACAACAAAAAGTTAATCAGTTGTTTCTGTGTGCCATGGCACTAAACATATTGAGTGTCTGTTTAGAAACAAGCATCTTCCAATCATATAATTTGATGTGATGTATCGAACCGTATCCTTGTAGTTAGAGCACATTTAGATTGTTTCTCTGTAAAACCAGCAAGCAATGTCTAACAAGTTAAAAAACTGTAATCATAAATCCCTGGAACAATCTGTGTTTAAAGAGCATACAGTAGAGAAGCTGGGAAAGTTTATCCAATACTGCTCTTTAAAGAATCATAGAATGGTAAGGTTGGAAGGAGACCTCAAGGATCATCTAGTTCCAACCCCCTGCCATAGGCAGGGACACCTCCCACTAGCACAGGTTACTCAAGGCCTCATCCAACCTGGCCTTGAACACCTCCAGGGAGGGAGCAGCCACAACCTCCCTGGACAACCTCTTCCAGTGTCTCACCACCCTCACTGGAAAGAACTTCCTCCTAACATCTAGTCTAAACCTTCCCTCTGCCAGTTTAAACCCATTGCCTCTTGTCCTGTCATTGCAAGATCTTGTAAATAGTCCCTCCCCAGCTTTCCTGTAAGACCCCTTCAGATACTGGAAGGCTACTATAAGGTCTCCTCGAAGCCTTTTCTTCTCCAGGCTGAAGAGCCCCAACTTTCTCAGCCTGTCCTCATAGCAGAGCTGCTCCAGCCCTCTGATCATCTTTGTGGCCCTCCTCTGGACCCGCTCCAACACTTCCATGTCCTTCCTGTGCTGGGGGCTCCAGAACTGCACACAGTATTCCAGATGGGGTCTGACAAGAGCAGAGTAAAGGAGCAGAATCCCCTCCCTTGCCCTGCTGGCCACACTTCTCTTGATGCAGCCAGGACTTGGTTGCTGTCTGGGCTGCATGCGCACACTGCAGGCTCATGTTGAGCTTTTCATCAACCCAGACCCCAAGGTCCTTCTCCTCAGGGCTGCTCTCCAGCCATTCCTCACCCAGCCTGTACTTGTACTTGGGATTGTGCCTACCCAGGTGCCAAACTCTTCAAAACAGACTTGGACACCTCTGGTACAGGAAAGAATGCTTGCTTGTTTTAACTGCCTCCCCTGGTATTTGTAAATACACTGATAGGAAGATATGAGATTTGGCAGATATATTTAATTTGCAGAGAAAGCTTGCTTGGGTAGTTCTGTTATGAAGCTCACAGCTGGCTGGTGTTAGCAACACAAGCACTCTTTTATGCAAGTATCACCTGAACTTGCCCAAGTGCCAGTTTTTGCCAAGTTCTCAGAGGTGCTGTATAGATTTCACAGTATCACAGTATCACAGTACAGCAAGGTTGGAAGAGACCTCAAAGATCATCAAGTCCAACCCACCACCACAGACCTCAAGACTAGACCATGGCACCAAGTGCCACGTCCAAACGTGCCTTGAACACCTCCAGGGACGGTGACTCAACCACCTCCCTGGGCAGCCCATTCCAGTGGGGAATGACTCTCTCAGTGAAGAACTTTCTCCTCACCTCGAGCCTAAACCTCCCCGGGCACAGCTTGAGACTGTGTCCTCTTGTTCTGGTGCTGGTTGCCTGAGAGAAGAAAGCAACCTCCTGCTGGCCACAACCACCCTTAAGGTAGTTGTAGACAGCAATAAGGTCTCCTCTGAGCCTCCTCTTCTCCAGGCTAAACAATCCCAGCTCCCTCAGCCTCTCCTCATAGGGCTTGTGCTCGAGGCCTCTCACCAGCCTCGTTGCCCTTCTCT
>WBNM01034049.1:243684-303443 GCA_013399055.1 Ramphastos sulfuratus
TCCAGGGATGGAGGTGAGGCTGACTGGTTGATAGTTTCCTGGAACCTCTTTCTTGCCCTTTTGAAGACTGGAGTGACATTGGCTCTCCTCCAGTCCTGAGGCACTTCTCCTGTCTGCCAGGATTTGGCAAAAATGATGGAGAGTGGCAGATCAGTGACATCAGCCAGTTCTCTCAGCACCCTTGGGTGCATCTCATCAGGGCCTACGAACTTGTCAATGTTCAATTGGTGTAGTTGATCCCTGACCCATTCTGCACTGACCAGTGGGGATCATTCCCTTCTCCAGGCTTCCTCACCTTCATCCAGGGTTGGGAGTACATAGGGGAGTTGAGCCTTAGGTGTAAAGACTGAATGAAGCAAAGAAGGCATTCAGCAACTCTGCCTTCTCTGCGTCCTCAGCTTTCAGGGCTGCCTCCTCATTCAGCAGTGGCCCCACACCTTCCCTGTTCTTCCTTTTCCTACTGACATATTTGAAGAAGCCCGTCTTGTTCTCTTTTACTTCCTTTGCCAGCTTCAATTCCAAGAGGGCTTTGTCCTTCCTCGTTGCCTTCCTGCATGCCCTGACAACTTCTCTACAGTTCTCCCAAGTGACGAATCCCTTCTTCCACAAATTGTAAACTTCTTTCTTCCCTGAGACTTCCTTTAGGAGCTCCTTGCTCATGCAGGTCTCCTAGCACGTCTACCCAGTCTTTTACTCAGTGGAACACACCTAGCTTGGGCTTGGAGGAAGTGGTCTTCAAAAATGCACCAACTTTCTTTGACTCCTTTACTCTCTAGAGCCTTAGCCTGTGGGATTTCTGTAACCATGTCTCTGAAGAGCACAAAATTAGCTCTGCAGAAGTCCAGGGTTTTAATTCTACTTGTTGGTCTGTTTCTACCCTGTATAACACTAAACTCCACTATGTCATGACCACTGTCCCAAAGGCTGTTCCCAACCTTAATGTCCTAAACCAGCCCTCCTTTATTAGTTAATACAAGGTCCAGCAGTGCACCTCTCCTTGTTGGTTCCTCCACTACCTGCATCAACAAGTTATCATTGATACACTGCAAGAGCCTTTTGGACTGGCTGTACCTGGCTGTGTGAGCTTCCCAGCAAATACCAGGTTGATTGAAGTCACCCATAAGTACCAAGGAGGTAGCTCTAGAGGCTACCTCCCGTTGTCTGTAGAAGGCCTCATCAACATCTTCCTCTTGGTTTGGTGGTCTATAGCAGACGCGTACAACAATTTCACCTCCTTTCCCACATCTCTTATTTCTAAGAATTCTTAATTCTAACATACTCTTTTTATTTTTTTTTAAAGGAAGAAATTAAAAAAATATATTTTATTTCTTCTTACAAGTCAGAACTGATAGAAGTGGAAATGGCATCAAGTTCTACCGGTGGAGGTTTAGGTTAGACATTAGGAAAAACTTATATACTGAAAGGATTATCAAAGACTGTAACAGACTGGCCACAGAAGTGGTTGAATTGCCATCCCTACATGTATTTAAAAGCTGTCTAAATATGGTGCTCAAGAGTACGGTGTAGTAGTGGCCCTGGAAGAGTAAAATAATGATTAGACTTGATCATCTTGAAGGTCTTTTCTAACCATAGTGCCTCTGTGGTTCTGTAATTACATGAATCAAACATTCATTAGCTCGATTAGCTTAATGGGAGTGTTTTGTTGGGGGTTTTTTTGTCTGTTTGGAAAGCGTTGATTCTCGCAGCCCTTTTTAGGCCGTTTAAAAAGCCTGTAATCCTTGTTAACCTGCTGTGTTGTCTGTAGTGGTTTAAGCTTCTTCAAAGCTGCTAAGAAACTGTGAAGCATGGATTTCCTAAAGGGCAGCCACTGTGGTCAGCTCAGAAGTGGCAAATGACCTGTTGGCATGGAAACACTGCATTCATGTGGTATAAGTGAGCCCTACAGGCATATTTCCAGTTGGCTAAAAGGTTGCCATATTTTAGTATTATATTTGTTTCTGACCAGATTGAGGACAAAGGTTGCATGTTACAAGTAGGGCATTTTGATCTGTAGTAAAATCCAGAGAATCACAAAAACAAAGGACTTTAAAAAATCTTCTTCTCCTCTGTTATGTGATGGTTTAAAAAATACTTATTTAATGCAGACTTTGCTAGTGCTAATGCACATCTGCCTCCAAGGGTTATGGGGCTTCAACAGTAGCATTTCTAGTTAATTCTGGAATTAAAATGATGTAGTTTGTCAAGGTGAAAAGCAGTAAATTAAGAAAGTTGCACGATAATTAATTAGTAAGGTTCAAATGCCCAGTAAAAGAGTACAAAGAGCTCTGAGTCTGTGGAAGCATTTTCCTTACTCTTTTATTAGAGATTATTTATTAGAGGTTATTTTATGAGCGACATCGCAGTTATGCTTTGACACAGTTGATGTATTCAGAATGGTTTGTGCTTACTAGAGATATGACCTGTTCATATTTCGTAGATTCAAGGATTCATCAAATGGTTTGGCTTGGAAGGGACCTTAAAGGTCATCTAGTTCCAACCACCCACACCACAGGCAGGGACACCTTCCACTAGGCCACCAAAGGCCTCATCCAATCTAGCCTTGAATACCTTGGGTCAGGGGGCGAGGGCACCCATAACATCTCTGGGCAACACATTCCAGTGTCTCACCACCATCCAAAGGCCAAGTGCTTTCAACTTCCAGGCTCTAAGGTCACCCATGTTACTGAACTGGCTGGCTTCTTGAATTCCAAGTTTAATACCCGTATTTATGTTGGTCTTTTATTTCTAGACCCAGAATAGATGGGGCTGCATTTGGCAAAAAATGCTTGTACTTAATTTCTGTCTAATTGAAGAGCAGCTTTCAATGCAGCTGTACTGGAATCCATGGAAAAAGAGCTATTAGCATGATGTTTCTTCAGATTTGCATGTTTTAAAGAGAAAAGCTGGCAATATACTCAATTCCACAATAGTTCTTCTTAATTGCAGTTTCATATGCAATAAATAGTCCCATGAGTTTCAGTAAGACTGCTTAGGGAAATGAATACCACAGTCTTAGTAGAAGTGGAAAAAGTGAATAGTGCTTTGAAGAAGTGAACATTTGGGAAAACACCCATTGTTTGCACATGTATTAAGCATTAGGGTTTTTTTTATTTACTTATGAATCTATTTATTATAGAAAACTCTGGGTGAGAGTTATGTTAATGGTATTTTTTATGGCACCTGGTATGACATGGTATTAAAATTCTACTTTAACCTTGAAAAAACGATTTGTATACTGCAAAGTATAGTTTGAATTAGTTAAGTTTTTATATGAAAAGTAAAACATTTTAGGATTTCACCAAAAGCAATTGCTGGCTGCTTTCTTCTTGAGCTTAGCAGTGGTACTGATTATCATCAAACCTCTGAACTCTAAAGCAGGGAATTTATACCGGATGCAGTGTCATTGATTTGCCTGATGCAGTGGACCTGACAGTATGGTTGCAATCTGCAGCCATTCCAGGTTGTGAGCAAACTTTTTCAGAGTATAATGAGGTTCTTTTTCTCTTACAACATACAAGTTCCCCCCAGTGAGCCCACTGCATGTTTCTTTTGGATGTATGAATTCCCATTCCTCTCATAAATAATCAACAAAATGTTTTCAGACTACACAATTGGCTTTCATATGGCAATGTTATCAATGTATCAAGAAATTTTCCTTAGAAAACCAGGGAAAACAAGGTGGTCTGGCATCACCCATCTGTTTTTACCAAAGGCTATTGCTGTTATCACTGTAACATTTTCTTAGGACATAATTATCTTTAATCAGCTGTGCTATCTTAAATGTAGCAGAAGCAGCAGCTCAAAACAATGCTTAAAATGGAGCTTTCATATGGGTAAAAATTCCATGATTTTGAAGAGCTTGTGGTCATCCAGCTGGATAAAGGTGGTACTACTTTTTAAATACTGAGTTTGTTAGTTTGGTCCCTGATGGCAAATGAAATCTTAGGAAGTGGAAGTCTTTAAATTGAAATCAAGGATTACATAGTTGCAAGGTGTCAGAAGTACATGTCGTCATATATGCATGTAATTCCTGTACAGACTTTGTAGCTTTCTTGGGAGTTACAGAGTTGGACTCATAGTTACAAAAAAAATTTAGTTTTTAATGAGTATATGTAATGTTAGCCGTTGATCCAGTTTATGAACTGGATGAATTTATGGACTGGTGTTTGGTTCTGTTGACAGCTTCATATTGTAGCAGAAGAGTGTGGATGAAGAGCAAAGGCTTTGAGACATGGCTCAACACCATTTAAACTTTATGTTGTAGAAAACTATTGACTGGGCAGCTTAAGTGATTGCTGCCTTCGAGGACTTAAAATTTTCAATGTTCAAACGGAGGCCTGAGGCAGTAGCGACTCTGGAAACTGATTTATGAGCAAGGCTGTGTTTGGAGGAGAATATTATGTGCTCCTCACCTCTGCAAGCTGCCCTGATCTTTTAATCAATTGGTGCTTGTCTAGGAGGCATTCCTCTCATGCTTTTGTTCCATCCTTTTTTTTTTTTTTTTTCCCCCCAACATGAAAGGAAATCTCTGTTTCATGTGCACCACAGAGTTGGTTTCATTCTTCCAAGTACTGTTACCTATTTTGCAATGTAATACTTGTCTGAGGTTGCTCCTGAGCTGTAACACAATGTGTTGTTTTGGTTGGCGGGATTATAATGTTTGCCTATTTACCCTATCATTCATTGGTAACAGTAATGAAGTAAATAGCTGAAGGATTTCACTTGTTTTTTCGTTCTTCTGTTTCTCACAGGTTCATTGCTAAACCATGTGCCTTAGGCCTGAAAGTCCAAGCCAATGGACCACAGAAAGCTCAACCTAACGCTATCCTGGAAAAAGTTTTCACAGCTATTACAAAGGTAGAGTATTTAACTGAAATATTTGCCTTTAAAAATGAGATATGGCTAAAGAGGGATATAACCTATGAACAAAACAAAGCTGACTGATAAATGCAATACTACAATTTTTACTGCTAAAATCAGAACTTGCAGATGTCAAGGCATGACAGCCTGAGCAGTTGTGGATCCTTTTGCTGACATCTCCTGTAAGCTTTTAATCAAAAACACATTGTTACAAAACACTTTGTAGGTGCCATATTGTGCTGTTTTGAGGCTGATTGGAATATTTTAATGAGAGAAATTAGATTATAGGCTGTGGAAAGGAAACAATGGTGATGTCTACTTCACTCATAGGTTTACTGAGGTGTATTAAAGCAAGGACACAAACATAGATAAGACAGTCAGTGTCTCTATCTGTCAGAGTCTGTGTTTCTCTTCTGCTTGTGGCTGTCTAACCCAACTAATCATTCTGCTTCTAACCCCCCTTGCTAATCCTTCAAACTCACCTTGCACATAAGGCAGACCCTGGGATAAGGTAGAGGGGTGGAAAGAAGGTGAAAGGGTGATTGGGAGTCCCTCTTGGGGATTCCGATTTCTGGGAGGGGTATTGTGTTTCTGTATTACCTTTCATTTGTATATAACTTTATATCGTGTATACATCTGCTTGTATATTGTGCTAAGCTGTAAATATAGCTTCATTCCTTAACTTCCAGCCAGCTGAGCCTAGTCTGGGTGATTTTTATTAAGGGGGCGGGGGGAGGTAATTCCCAAACCATCACACATATGACCACCTACTTTTTCTTGCTTCTTATCTTTTAGAAATTTCCACAAAATTATCAGGGTTTTTTTTGTGGTTATTTTGGTTGGGTTTTTTTTGTTTGTTTTTTTTTTTTATGGTTTATTTGGTTAGTTTGTTTGGTTTAGTTTGTTTTGGTTTTTTTTTTTTTTTAGGGGGGGACGGTGTGGTTGGTTGTTTGTTTGGGGTTTTGGTTTTTTGGTTTTTGGTTTTCCTTGCAAAGAGTGAATTGTGAGTCAGTAAGCCTTACTATGTTTTCCATGAAACTTCATATCTTCTGCTAGGGAAACTGCCTGAGCACACAGTGCTAGTAGCTTTGCTGATGTCCCAACTGTTTACATTGCGATAAATTCTTTCAAAACTGGGGAGGAAGAAGGTGGAAGAGTTGAGGGAATTGACCAAATAATGTTTCAAAACTTGCACTTTTTTTTCTGTACCATAAAATTTTTTTCCTCCACCATTCATGTCTCATGTTTCTACAACTCTCACTGTGTGACAACTCAACTAAACCACTATGACATCCTGTCCATGCTTTTGAAGCACTCTGAGCTTTTTCACATCAGTGAGCAGTGATCAAGTATCCTTTAGCATCTGCTGAAGACCTCAGTGGTCAGCTGCTTTGTGGCAGAAAGGTCTGTGGAATCCTGAAGCTTGAAGCCACTGTGCTGTAGGAACTGTCTGGTTCCACCTGGACTCTGGGCTGCAGGTAGACGCGCTACAGCAAAGTCATCAGCCTAAAGTTCAGAGTATCAGAATCATAGAGGGCAAAATTGTGTTCCTTGTCAGGGACAGTAAAATATGCCATGAATCTGTGTTGCTTGTGTGTCTTATCCTGTCCTGAGATCACCATGACACTTGGTAGGGGTTTTGTCCAGTTTTCAGGAAGGGAGTCGCATATACCTTGTTTCTAAAATGTTCAGCATGTGGTCTCACTCAGACACAGCTGGAGGAAGAATGGGAATTAATTTTTTTTTTCCTTGCAGAATATGCTACTCTGACATAGGGCCTGAGTGTGTGAAATGATCTCACTAATTCCTGTGAGTCATGGTAGGAGCTGGCACACACAGCTCCCAGCACCCAGAGCACAGAGATGAATGGGAAGAGCTCCAGAAGAAAGTATCTGCTTTCCTGCAAGAGTCTGGGGGCGCTGTCTGGTAGCTGCTCTCAAATAAACTGTGTAATTTAGGTAGCTACCTTTTTTGAGTTATATGCAGCAGTTCCCTGTCATCAGGAGACATAAGTCAATAGTCCCCAGCTAGTACTATATGTGTAGAATTGTTACATGATCAGAAATGTAGCCTGTACCACTCTTCTCTTTGTAGTAGTCAGATTAATTACAGGCTTCCCCCCCCCCAATTTTTTGCCATATCTCTGCACTGGTTAGCAGCTACTCTAGTAGAGTGGCTGCTAACCAGTCACACAGTCCCACATTTGCTGCTTTGTAGAATAATTGTGTAGCTACTTTTACAGAGAAAAAGAAAAGTTTTTTCACGCTCGTCAAGGTGATTTTCCTTTTGAAGTTGTCACTTTGTTTAGTGACCCAAATAATTAACATTAAGATGCACAAGCATTGGATATATCTTCTTTCCAAATCAGTCAAACAGTCTTCGCTACTGCTACAGGAAATAGGACAAAGATGCAGGAAGATGAAACAGGCATAATGTGTGGGAGGCAGAGAGTTGTTTGTAAGCCCAGCTGCTCAGGAAATTCATGGCATTTTATCCCTACTTATCGCTTTCCAAGTTTCAAGCAAGCTTTCATCTTATTGTCCCTTGTAAGTTTTCTTACTAATAATAAACTGCATTCAATATTCCATCATATGTCCTTCTAGATTAATAACAGTCACAGTAAATGTATTTTGGTATGGGTCTGCCAGCAGATTTCTGTGAAAGTGTTTGACATGTGTCTGACAGGCAACTAGTAAGACACTGAGAGGCAATTACAGTGGTTCGAATTTTAAAGTGAAGTTAGTGCAGTTGGGCAAAGAAATAATTTCTATCCTTCATATTCTGTAGCATCCAGATGAGAAGAGGCTGGAGGGCCTTTCCAAGCAGTTGGACTGGGACGTACGCAGTATTCAACGTTGGTTTCGACAAAGACGCAACCAGGAAAAGCCCAGCACTCTTACAAAGTTCTGTGAGAGCATGTAAGGATGCATGTTCTTCTCTTGAGTCTTGAGCCTATGTCCTCATCAGTTTTCCCCTTTGTTTTTGTAGATGAGTACAAAATTATACACATTGGTAGAATATAACTTCCTGAATGAGAAAAACAACCTTTCTCCTGAAGGAGTTTTTTCTTGTACTTTTCATGGTGAAAAGCTTTCAGAAATCATGTGCCAGCCTGATCCGTGGTGTTAGGGTGGGAAGCTGTCTTTACAGCACAATGTTTAACTATCTTAGTTAATCCTGTTTTCCAGGTTTGGGACTATTTTATTCCTAAAAATTCTTACATGTTTTCTTTAAGAAATTGCAAGTAAAACACAAAAATACAGCAGGCCAGCCAGAGAAAAAGGGGAGTGTCCTTGTATTTTTATGCACACACACACACGCGCACACAAAATATATATATATATGTGTGTGTGTGTGTATATAAATAAAACAAAACTGTACAACTTGCAGAATATACATACATATTTCATACCTTTTCCTTTTGTAGATTTCCTAAATTTATTCCTGAAAATTTATTTTCATATATATATATATATATGATTGATACATTTTTTTTTCTTTTTTAAAGTATATATATATATGTGTGTGTGTGTATGTATATATATAAATAAAACAAAACCGTACAACTTGTGGAATATACATACATATTTCATACCTTTTCCTTTTGTAGATTTCCTAAATTTATTCCCGAAAATTTATTTTCTGATGTATATATATATATATGTTTGATATATTTTTTTTCTTTTTTAAAGTATATATATATATGTGTGTGTGTGTATGTATATATATAAATAAAACAAAACCGTACAACTTGTGGAATATACATACATATTTCATACCTTTTTCTTTTGTAGATTTCCAAATCTATTCCTGAAGCTTTATTTTCCTGTGGAGATGTACAGAAAGATTCATAATATGGGCCTGGATAAATAATGTATTAAGGCTTTTTTTTTCTAAAGCCAAAACGTAGATGAAATGTTATTGAAGCAGTAATTGATACCTTAAACTAAGAATCGAATAGGAGAGAAATGAGAAGAGTTGCTGTTAAGTATACTGTCTCTAGCTCAGAGAATCAGAGTCCTTTTGTTTCAAAGGAGGACAGATAAATTGCCTAAAGATGATTACCCTTTAATAAACAGAGGTGTTCATCTACCAGGGTGCTTAAAGTCCTTTCCTTGGTATTTACAGCTAAATTCCACCCTACTTAATATTTAATAAAGCCAGGCAGAGTGAGATTACAGATAAGCCCAGTCATCCTCTTGCTAACAGCCAGTGGTCTTAGAGTGACTAATTTCTGAGGTCAATGAAGAACAACCTTTTTTCAACACAGGCTGTAGCTGTTAATGCACACACTTGTGTGTTTAACTTGAAGGAAAGGCTGTAAAACCTCAAAATAAAATTGAAGCTGTGTTACTGTCAGAGCTAGCATATCTGGGCTATATACTTGACTGCTTCTGTGACTCGAATCAAGAACTTCACTCCCACATTAGGACCAAAATGTTTGGGCTGACCTAGAGGTGGAAAAAACTTGCATATACCATGAAATACAGACACCAATAGGAAAGTTACAGGTGCAGAACATGCTCTGTTGGTGGCACACATGATGGAAAAAGTGTGCAGATGAGGGCTATGAATACAAACTTGAGGGTAAGGTCAAGTTTTAATAAATGTTATTAACTTATGGTGATAGAATCAAGTGCCGGCTTCATTTAGAGAGAGGCACTGGACATTAGTACAGTATGTGTACTGAATAGCAATGATAATAATTGTCCAAAAAGACTCAAGGTGGATAACTAATATTAAGTGGATAGTTCAAGTACTCTCTGCTTATGACTTGTAGAACGTACAGTGGGAGTTGCCTTCCTCTATCTATATGTACATGCTGCTCTGAGAATATGGTGTTATCCAACAGATTGTGCATGCATTGCCCTGATAAGCATTTCCAGTGGTGCAGTGCATGCCACCAGCTGTCCCATCACACATGCTGAGTGGAGTTGTTGGTAGGTACTCAGAATGGCATTTGAAGGCCAGAGAAAGCGGATGTTAAACAGTTGTCTAGTTATCTATCGGAGCACTGTACAAGGTGCTTCACTTCAATGTGTCTGAGGGAAATAAATCCTTCTCTATGAGGTGTGTAGCCTTTTCACAGCTACCGATTTAATGGGGTGGCTTTTTAGATGAGGAGTCTATGTGAGGCAGCTAATTTGGAGCTCTGAAAGTTGAGATAAGTGGACTACTTCAAGTCTTCAGTAACTGGGATGCCAGTAGAGATTCTTGTAGCCCTAACAGAGAACAAAATGTGCCTTTTTGTAACAAGCAGCCATAGGGCAAGCAAAATTACAGTGATGTCTACCTGCATCTTTGACTATGGAAGGTGTCTTGAACTGTCCTTCCAGAGAAGATTTCTGTTTTGCTCTGGCAACTGCACTGTTTGCCTGTGACTTGGGAAGAAAAGTGATGGCAGATACGGGGTTACTTAAAAAGACCTCCAACTCTTTTTACATGAAGAGGATTCAATTTACTGCTAGAAAAATTGTTCCTTGGGCCCACAATGGCTTTTCTGTGATGCAAAGGAGAAGGCAGCTGTGCCAGAAGGGCCATAGGCTGTTTCTGACTGCCTTATCTCTCTTGCCAAATGAGTAGTGTGGTTACTATCTTAATGTAGAGGAGCTTCAATAGGATAAAGTCTGAGACTGAAACTCAATGATAAATATACTTGGCTGGGATAAATGAAACAGCAGCTTAATCATAGATTCTTCTTGACCCAGATTTCTCACTTTCTCTACCCCTTCTTTTCTTTTTCTTTTCAAGCAATTTCAATTCTGATCCTAAACAGAGTGCAGAGAAACTGCAAAACCTACGCTTCACTTTGCTTCGCTTTGCTTCGCTTCCGCTTCTCTTCGCTTCTCCGAACCTCTCCTCTCTTCCCCCAATTAAATAATTCCCTCCCTGACAGCCTTCATAAGATGTCCTGGCCATTACCAGATGGTGGTTATGTTGAGATAAAGGGAGAAATAAAATACTTTGTCTATAAACACTGTTTGTACCACAGCAGTGTACTGAAAACAAATTACTTTTCAAGGACCTTAGCCAGCCATCATCCCATAGAGTTTAGTGTGTCAGTCTGAAGAAGGCACCATTTGATTGTCAGAGCTGTGGAGACCACTAATGGTGAGACTTTCACGGCATCATGTACCTGCTTAAGATTTTAGATATTATAATGATAAGTACCTCTATGAAATACAAAATTGATAATTTCACTAGGTGAAATGTGATGAACTGAGTGTGTGATGAACTTTTCTATTGACACACATTTCTGTTGGTTTTAATTAGTTTCTCTTTGTCTCCATGGCACAGCCTATCATCAGGAAAATAAGCTTTGTCCTGAACAAGAGTAGGACAAGGATCTTGGCCTCAGACACTTTAAGTATGCAGCACATTAAAGAACACAGAAAGTGGGCTACTTTCAATCTTTTCTGAAGCTTGTGTGGTTTCTGTGTTCACTCATGGAGAGTACCTGCAGTACTTTACAAGGCTAAAAGTTGTTTCTGCAAAAGGCTATTGATCCATATAGGCAGGTGATACAAATTGGATCAAATGCTTTAATGACTTCATGGCAGCATATCTTTAGCACAGAAATGTATTTTTTAAAGTTAAAAAAAAAAAAACCAACAAACTAAAAAGGTGTCTGACTACAAATAAGTTCCCAAAAGTGTCTTAAGGAAGAACGTTGCATCTGCATATAGTGAAATGACTAATGGGAAAAGGGCTTCAAGGTATGCTGCGGTAAGTAACTCTTGGAAGACCATGAATGGTGAGTTCGCTGATCGCCAGTTGGAGTGCAGGATTCAAGAATGTCTTTGTTAATGTCCGACCTGTCAGAAAGCCAATGCAGTAGTGATTCCCAAACCCCTTCCAGTTTCTTCCCACTTTTAATGTATTGTGCTGCTCACAGTACCAGTGTGCAGACATGACTGCTTTTCTCGAAAACTACATAGTATAGAAAGAGCAAGCTTCCTCTACTCCTCCCTTGTTGTCTAGAGTGAAGGGAAAGAACCTGCGATACCCCTAAGTTATTAGCTTGGGAGTTTGGAATGTCATCAGGCTCATAACTTGCCTGTCCTACAGCTATGTACATTTTAGCAAGCTGTTTATTAGAGACATTTACAGTTTCCGAGGAGTGGCTGACGGAAACATATGGCCAAGACAGTTTTTTGATGTTACGCAAGAGTCTGCATGTGAAAACATGGAAGGCGCAAACTGAAGAGGCAAATGTGTTTTTTGGTGGTGGTGATTTTGTTAGTTTTGGTTTGTTTTTCACCTTCATTCTTTTCTAGAAGAAGCTTGGATACTAAAGTATCTGGAGGTGGGGTATCTTTCAGTTTTGACATAGTGGAAAGAAGAGTCTGTCTCATCTAGCCAGAACACTTTTTTTTTTTTTTTTCCCTGAGGCGTTGAAACTATGTTTATGCGCATTGCTTTTGGGGAAATTTTATCTGTCAAAGCTGTAAATATATGTATGTGCATGTGCATAGATAGAGGCAGATATTTTTGCTTGTCACGCACATTTGTGAGAATTGTATGGGTGGTTTGCAACTTCTTTTCCATATTGCTTTTCTCGATTAGCAGAGTAATTCTTTCCTACAAAATTGTACTGGAAAAATAACCATACAAGAGAAAGAAATTTGAACAGCTGCTTGGTTGCTAAAATTCTGAATTGTGCTGATACAAATCTTAACAAAGTGCATAAAAGAATTCACCAGTCTCTTCTTTGTGTGTAGCAATAAAGCACTAGAAAATAAGTAGGTATCCAAAAGCCTCTAGCTTTGAATTGTTAATAGCCTCAGGCCCTCTTAAGTTAGCTTCTAGAACACTGCTGAATACAATGATCTTTGAGATGCAAGCAAAAATATGTGGCAAATGGTGGTATTGGTGCATTTCAATCTAATTTGTAAATACAGATTTCCAGCTGCCTCAGTGCAACATGCAACAGAGGACTAGCTAGTGTTTCACAACCAGAAAAGAGAACAAAGGAGTGAACCTGGAAAGGCATACAATGTGTTCTGGGATCAGTGGCTATAGAATTACCCTAAATGGGACACTCTCTGATTTTCCTCTGCTGTTTTCCATGGGATAAGCAATGACTGTACCTCCTTGCTCTCACAGATATGAGGCATAACCTCTTCCCTGCTGTTCTGGACTGTTCAGGAGATCTAACGCATTAGCAGCACAACCAGCTGCTTGGTGAAAGGGAAACTGCACACCTAACTAGTATACTGATAAAAAGTTAGAAGCTTTTCTTGCTATTATAATTCTAGATTATTATTTTTTTTAACTGGGCAGGTACTTAGTTCTGCTGCTCCTTCTCCTCCTAATATCCTGCAGTGGGCTGTGCCCTGCTGTGGACTGCATGCTGCATCTGGGTGCTCTTGGGATAGGTGCTTCTGCTGACAGATGATCATAGGACAGCAGTCTCACCTAAAAGAAGCAGCATCAAATTAAATCCAAAACTTCCAAAACTTCTGAAAGAGACTGTAAAATAGCACCAAACTCTACAGTAAAGCTTAGTACTGGAATCCTCTAAGTAATGACTATAGTTTCTTCTGAAACACTTCATGCTGAAAGAGTTAATAGGGACTGATTCATGTTTATACAGGGGGAAAAAGTGAGTAATTTGCATATTTTTCTTGGGTTTTTCTGTTCTTCTTTTCAGTTAATTTTCTGTGACCTTGAGTGAAATATTTATCTGTGCTTCACAGAAACTTACAGTATTAGAGCAGCTACTTTATATGTCTGTTAATGGTGTCTGAAGAACACAGCATTGTGTAGTATCAGTGAGAAGTAGGAAGGCTCTGTGCCTGGCTGCACATTTTGTTTAGGGTTGTTTTATTGTGGGTTTGTTTGTTTGTTTTTTTTCTTTGTCCCCACCTATGGCCTTAAAACAAAGTGAGTTGGGCAGGAAGAATAAGAGGAGGAATATTCCTTCAAACACAGTAGCCACATTTAGCCAGGAGATGGCTTTGGCTCTCGTGAGGCAACAAGGTGGTTTTGCCAAAGCTGCTATCTGAAAATGCCACCATGTTGAAACAGACCTGTAAGGAGAAAGACAGGGAAGCTGTCAGCTGCTATGACTGACCCAGTTTTCTCTGAGTGCTAATGTCAAGCTGGGAAGCTAGCCCAGCTAAATTCTTTTAACCTGTGGGAGTGTCAAGTCAGGACTAGAGACAATAAAAACAGACAATGTGAGCCCAGATTTTTCTTTAAATCCACTCAGAAAAGTGTAGCATCTTGCAAAACAGATTTTGAGGCATCCTACTTTGAAGAGATTTTTCAGTGTCACTGTTTGCTGCTGCTGTCTGTATGCTCCAGCTATGCCAAATGCATATCAAAAAGAAAGAGGAGCAATTGCTACATGATCTGTCTTTGTAAAAGGCCTTCTCAAATTAATTATCTGAGATACTACTCTCATGTAGCATAAATCTTCGTGGCTGGCAGGACTTTCTATTGTTGGAAAAAACAATATGTTTTTAAAACTTTTTTTTTAATTATTATAACAGAGACCCCCATCCACAGTTTGGTAGGGGTTTTTTTGTTTTTCTCCATGTGATATCTTTATTGGTTTGTACTCATTGCATATGAAAAAACAGTAAATGTTGAGTCCAGCAGCCTTTATCAGAAGTAAAGACCACCTCAATGGTGTTATCTCAAGGTCTTTATCAATTACTTATTTTAATTTTACTGAATATTATCTAATATCATCTAATAAGGAGTGGAGGCTGTCCCTGCCCCCTTCTTTTGCCATTAATATACATATAGAAGCATTTTTTATTCTCCTTAACAGCAGTGGCCAGTCTAAGTTCTAAATGGGCTTTTGCCTCTCTAATTTTTTTCCTACAAGACTTAGCAACATCCTTAACTCTTCCTGGGATACCTCCCCTTTTTTCCAAAGGTGATACAGAGAAAGTCTTTTTTTTTTAATCTTGATTTCTTTAGAAGCTCCTTGCCCATCCAGTCTGGCTGTCTCCCTTGTCAGCTCATCTTCCGACACATTGGCACAGCCTGTTCCTGCGCCTTCAAGAGTTCTTTCTTGAAGTAGGTCCCAGCCTGCCTGGACCCCTTTGTTTTTAGGGGCTGTTTCCCAAGGAACTTTCCAAGTTAGTTCCTTCAATAAGCTGAAGTCTGCCCTTCATAAGTCCAGTGTGGAGATTTTGTTGATGCCCCTTCTCTGTTTGAACAGCAGGTCAAGCAGGGCTGCACTCCTGCTAGGCTGACATAACAGCTGAGATAAGAAGTTGTCATCCATACACTCTAGGAACCTTCTAGACTGCCTCTTCTCTGCAGTGTTAGAGTCCCAACAGATGTCTGGCAGGTTAAAGTCACCCACAAGAACAAGGGCAAGTGATCTTGTAGCAGCCTTCAGCTGCTCAAAGAATAATAAATCAATCTCTTCTTCCTGGTTGGGTGGTTTATAACAGACTCCAACCAGGATGTCAGCCTTGTTGGCCTTCCCCCTAATTCTTACATATAAGGACTCAACCTGATCATCCTTAATCTCTATTTACATGACATCCAGATCATCCATAGGGCCACTCCTCCACCCTTTCTCCCTTGCCTGTCCCTCCTGAAGAGTCTGTAGCCATTGATTACAGCGCTCCAGTTGTGTGAGTCATCCCACCATGTTTCCGTGATGGCAACATCATAGTTTTCCACTTGTACCAAGGCTTCCAGCTCCTCGTGTTTATTACCCCTACTGCATGCATTAGTGTACATACACTTCAGCTGGGCTGCTGGTTTTACCCCTATCTCTGGCTTACCACCCTTAGCCTCCTTCGGTTTGTGTCTAGTACTGCTGTGTTTGACCCTCTCCCCCTTCCAGCCTAGTTTAAAGCCCTTTCAACAAGCCCTGCCAGCTCGTGTGCCAGGATCTTTCTCCCTCTCTGAGACAGATGTACCCGATCTGTCGCTAGCAGACCCTGGGCCACATAAAGTTCCTCAAGATCAAAGAACCCAAAATTTTGTTGGTGGCACCAGCCTCTGAGCCACTTGTTAATCAGGCATGACTTCCTGTTCCTCTCAGCATTCCAACATGTACCTAAGGGTATTGATGAAAAGATTACCTGTGCCCCCAATCCCTCAACTACTTTTCCCAGTGCCTTGAATTCCCTTTTGATTGCCTTTAGACCTCTGGTATCAACCTCATCATTTTCCACTGGTATAACCAGCAAGAGATAGTAATCAGAGTGCTGTACTACAGTAAGCAGCCTTCTGGTAACATCCCTGACCCGGGCCCCAGGAGGCAACAGACTTCCCTGTGGGAGGGGTCTGGCCAGTATATGGGGCCCTCTGTTCCTTTCAGAAGGGAGTCACAAATAACAATTAACCCTCCTCTTTTTCTTTTGGGTACCAGTACTGATGCAAGGAGGGGACTGATTTACGTTAGTCAACCCCCCAGATGGTGTTACTTCTGCCTCCAATACCACCTCACCCTCAGCCTCTAGTGCCCTGTATCTGTTGTGCAAGGGCAGCTGAGTATGTATCTTTCCATTAAAAAATATGAGTACTTCATGTCAATGAATCCTGATAGCAGTATGTTGTAAATCTGCTGGTAAAAGTATATTGGTTTATCTGAAGTAGCCATAAATTTCTTGTAAAGCAAGAAATGTGTTCTTGTTTGATTTGGCTCTCAACCACCAGAAGAATGGAGTCATAAACCTGCTGTGTGATTTCTAAGGTAAAAATGCTAGAGAAAGAGCAACTAATAACAAAAGTGGATTCTTGATATCAAACTTGCGAAGCTCTATTATTGTTTTCATTATGTTAAGTGTCTCTCTACAAACAGCTGACCAAAAGTCTCAGCTCTTTTACTTCTAACAAAATCATGTATAAAAAAAGTCACTTTTCCCTTTGCAGTGAAACCAAAGGTGCAAAACAAGGGTGCACCTTCACTGTCACACTCCATTTTCCCCCACGCAATCTTATCTACCGTGGGCTGCACTTCATGAAAACTGATTTGCTGCTAGACTCCCTTCTGTGGTGATGTTGCTACCTCTTGCCAAAAGGGAATGCAGGCACTATTTAAAGAAAAATCCAGGAAAAAGATAGTTCCCTCTGGAGTTTCCTTCAGAGAGATGATATGGTTATAGAATTTATAAATCTGACTCTTCCAGGTGGGATAGTCTTGTTCTCCAAGCAGGGCTTGCATTATGGGTCAAGCAGCACATGCTTGGTATAAGGCTGTAAAAACACCTTTCTGGCAAGGTGAGATACATCAGTCAGTATTTCAGAAACATGAACCCTTCTTTCAGGTATGGAAGGAAAGAAAGAGAGATGGGGTGACAAAAGAGAGTCACAATTAAAGTAGATCCCAAGCACATACTCTTCAGTATTGCAGCCCTGAGCGCAGTGAGTATGAGCCCATCCAAACTAGTTGGTCTCTTACAGCCTTGAGCTCTATGAAATGTCTGGTTAAGGATTCATACTTTGGGTGACACAGATTTAATGATGGGGTTAATGTAAAGCAAAAGGGAGCAACAAAGGCTGGATCTGCATTACTCAGGAAATGCTGTATTTGAAGGGAATGGACCTGTTGCTGGTAAAACCTATAGAGCGGCCTGTCACTGCACACACTGTGCTACTAGTCTGATGTGAGCAGAAAAAAATGTTCATTGCCATTTTGAATTAAATGTTATGTGGAAGTATGGTACTTTGCAGATGCAAAGAGCAGCACAGTGACTGGATGCTACAAGGATTGTGCAGAACATCAGAGAGGTAGTGAGAAAGGAGAAAGGGTCACCTTAGTATAAAAGCATATTAAAATGATTACTTATATAAAAGAAATAAATGGAGACCAGCAAATGCCTGTTTCTTTATGCAAAGAACCAAGAGTATTAAATGAAAAAGAAAAGGAGTGTATTCAAAATTGAATAGTGAAAACATCTTTTTTCTCACTGGGTAAACAGGATTTCATGTTTCTTTTCTGAAATTAATTGCTCTCCTGAGGCAGTAATTCAGCCGCAGTAATTAAATACATTGTTATATTTACTTGGGCAACTAGAGTATTTGGTGTTGTGCTGATAAATAGATTTTATCCATACTTTGCTTAGAAAACTGTTGTGAAGGCTTATCTTAAGTCTTTAACTATAATGTATCATGCTCGCTGAAATGGGAGTACAGACTTAAGGAAGAGCCATGTAATCAAAGAGCTTTTTTGGCATGAAGGGCATAGCAAATAGTAGGTGCTCAGGTGCTGGCAGAGTCAGATCTGTGAAACAGCTTGGTAAGAGAGGACACAGATTTTCAATGAAATGTGAAGGGAGATGGAGGAGTCTGTGGAATTGTTCCAGAACAGGGAATATGTGTCCTTCACTGAGTGCAAGAAGAGTTTATTATAGCTGCAGGTAGTAGGGAAGTTGAGATGAGTCATAGCAGCCAGAAAGAAAACTAATTGAAGTCATCTAGCGAGTAGCAGATAAAGTGTAGAGTAGCAATGACAGTCTGGCAGTTGTTATCTATAGTAAGCATGTAAAATACTGCAATTTTATCGCATCACTGTAAAAGTTACATCTAGATTCTGAGATTGATACATTCAAGGACTTACTGTTCTCTAAGGGTATTCTATCAAATAACATCACAGAAAAGGAAAAGCAATGTGCTCGAATGCAAGGCCTTAAAAGAAGGTAAAAGAGAATGCGACGTGTACTGAGAGTTAAGGCAGAGAAGCTAATGCCGTGCAAAATGACCTGGAGTCACGTTTGAGTATATAAAGCAAAGACAGAAATCTTTCTGCATTTTACATCAGAGTGAGAGCAGCACTCTGTAGCTGTGTATATTACTGATTCCTTTGTCTGATGCCAGAGTAGGCGGAGTTGAATGTGCACTTTTCTCTAAGATACATGTGAAGTCAGCACAGAAGAGTATTGGTGAAAGTTTTTACTTAACGTAAATACGGTTTTTCATATGATATCATTCAGAGCTGCTTCACTGATGGCTTCTCTGCTCCAAGAGGAAGAGGGTCAGACAGCACTGGTTGCCTTGAGTTACATAAAATACTGTAATTTGTAGTCAGAATCCTGGGACACAAGAACGAGCTAATAGCTGGCAAAGCTGTCCTAATTTTAAAGTTGTGTGAACACAGTGAAGCCAGTGACAACAGTTTTAATTCTTCCCTAGCAGTTGCTTTCTCATGAATCAGAACTAAACATCTTCCACACACCTTGCTCAGCACTCACCTTTTCAGAGGCAATTTGGGCAACTTCACGTCTCACCTAGCTGCTACATTGTGGTTTGCTCTGGGTTTATGCTTTCAGCATTGTCTCTGAGCGTTGGTGTTAGGCTTTGGACAATTCACATTTCTTTGATGCCCAGGGCTGAATAAGTAGCTTAATTAGACATCCTTTTATGATTCTATTATGTGCTTTTGTGGTGCTGTGTATTTGCACAAGCTGGCTCAGCAAAGCAGACTACCTTTCCAGCTCTACTAAGCAGTCAAGGCCACATTCCTGATCTCTGCATCTCTCATTTGCTCTGCTCTGTACCAGACGGCTGGATGTACAGCTGTTTCACAGGGTATACTATGCTTACTGGGGTTGAAGGTCACCTTGCATAAAACAGTGTTTGCTGGCCAGATTTTCCTGGTTGTGGGTCACAAGATGGTCACAAACATTCCAGGTGAGTACTTTTGCTTGTGGTAGAGGAGAACATGTGTACGTTATGGCACTTTAGGACATGGTTTAATAGCTTCAGTGGTTGGACTGAATGGGAAGATGTAGTGTGGTTGAGCAGGGCACAGTGTCCGCACAGTGACGTACTCCAAGTGCATCTCTTCTTGCTGCAAGCTCCATGTAAGTGCTTAGATAAACACTACCTGAGAGAATGAATGCTTTTCTGGTGAACAGCTTTATCTAACTCCTCCTATCATTCTTTCTCAGTTTTGAATAGTGAAATGCTGGGTCTGGCTTGCTATCCCACCACATTTGAAAGCTGAACCATCTGGTGAAGGGGAAAGTGGGAGCAGATTTGTTTCAACTGTATTGTATGCTGCTCAGGAGGTTTCAGTTTGGGATTGGTGTGAAACAGACCCCAGAACTGAGCAAGGTTAGCAGTTTCTCTCATTATTCTCTTCTTACCATATCTGCCATGCTTAGTTGTTAATCTGGTCTGTGATCTCTGTTTTCTGTTTTTAAACCTTTTTGTGCCCAAACATGGGATTAGGGGGGAGTTAAAACATTGGTTATGTGCTAGGAATGGCCAGACTTCTTCCCTTGTTGTTCTGCTGGAGCAAACAGGCAAAGATGTTCATGCCATGTCCTCAGACTACACTCACTGTATTTTTAGACTGTGCTGTAAGCACTTTTCATTTTGCATCTTATGAAATTCTTCTCTTTCCTCATATTGGATTACCTAAAACTTTGAATTCCCTGCCCCTGCTGCCTTCTGTGACACAGTTTTTTAACACAATTAGTAAGTTTAAATTAACTCGTCTGAGTCCTGCAAAGACACCATCAGTTGATGTTATCATTGCACATTAAGCAAGATTATAATAAATGAACTAGTTTGCTATTCTCTTGAGGTTTGTGTATACTCATCATTATTTTATGTTATAAAAATTAAATAATTCTTCCCTAAATTCTAATTAATGTGAACACTAGTTCAAAATCACAGTCAAAATATCAATTAAAGACAACTAAGAGAAAGCTGCAAAGAATGTAATAGCTGCAGCTTTCTGATGTTCCACATGCCTTGAATTGTCTGGCTCTTGGTTATGAAAGAGACACTGTTGCCTTCAGTCAGCCTTGGCTTTAAATGAAGTTACTAAACCCTAGACAAGTGGCTTGAAGGTGAAGAAACATACAGACAGAGCTGGTATTTTTCAGGAGAACTATAGGGGATGTACAGCCAAGAAAGCCATTGCTCAGTCTGGGATGCTTCAGACTTGAAGACCACTTTTGATACTTAGTATATGGGATTCAAAAGTCTTAAAAACTGACTCAGTCATTTGGAGAGGAAATGTGAATTCAGCATAAGGTTTTCTCCCGACTTCTCTTTGTCATTCTACTTGAAGTATTGGGCTTTTTCTTCTTCATAATTTGTTAGCTCTTTCCTAGGTGGTAGATTCCAGGAATTGGTGTCCCTTGTTAAAAATATTTTAGTGCTGCTAATACAGGCTCTTACATGAAACTTCCGAATAATAAACCCATTCTCATCAAAACAGAATAACAAGTAGTGTAAAATAATTATTCTCTATTAATAGTGAAGATTATGTTTACTTCTCAGATCTGTAATGGTGCTCGTCAGTTCTTTATTTAATCTGTGATACTGCATATAAAACTTGGTCAGAAGAGGGGAAAGACAGTAAAAACATTTGTCTTCCTCCATTTCTTAACATGTTCTGCTCATTGTTTTCATTGCTATCATTCAATTTGTTAGCTGTTCTGCATGTTTGGGTCTAGCAAATGTTACTTACTAAATTCACTTACTAAATGTCACTTACTAAATTTGGTCCAGTGGGAGCTCCCAAGGGACAGCTTCTGTAGCACGTTGTTCTACAGGAGACTGCAAACCACACAGACTCAGTAGTACAAAACTATTTGGTATCTTTATTTCAGTGTTTCATACACTTTGCCAGTAAGAGTCAACCTGTATCAAAGTGCTTCATGCACTGAAGGGTAGTGATAGTAAGTTTTTCTTTTATATGTGGCAACGAACGGATTGGCATGTAAGTCTTTGCTCCTTGCTTCGCCCTCTGTGTCTCTCAGAGGAGAATCAGCCCCTACTTTGTTTAATATTTTTCTCTTACAGGCATTTATCTGTGTTATTGTCTGTATTAGTATGTTGTCTGATAATGTACTTTCATGCTCAGAAGGCTGAACTGAGTGTTTTCTTCAGACATAAATACTGTGTAAGCTCATGTGGCAGCTTGTCATAGGCTGTTGCAATTTTTATTTTTCCTCTTCCATTTTGTTTGCTGAGTGCTGGAAGCTATGAATTAACCTGGGTTAACATCATGCCTGCCTAATGCTGTTTTTTTTATAGCTGTCTATCAAAATACTTTATATGTTGGGTATAATGTCCTGTGTACATCCAGAGTAGTAAGGTAAGTATTGTTAGGCTCGAAAGCGGCAAGCAGTGGACTGTGGCTGAGTAGATGTTGGCAGTGACATCAGCAGAAACATGTCTGCGGTGGTAGTGGAGATGAGAAACTTAGTAGTTCCCCTAATGTTTTTTGGTATGATGGTAGTTGGCCATGATGGCAAGGACAGCATTGCTATGTGAAAATCAAATGCAGTCTGGAAGGCCTTGTGTTCCTCTAGAACTGGAAAAGAGTGTGGCTGTTGTGGGAACCATACGGGAGCTAAAGAAAGACCTTGTCTGGAAACAGGTGACTGATGAGTTGACTAGTAAGAATGGAGACTAGAGGTCCCTGTTTGAAAGGGTTTGGGTTCTTTTTTCCCTCTAAGACTTGTTAACCATGTGCCTGGAACATTACTGATTACACCAGAAGGGAGGGTGCATGGCAGTGATACGTTTTATCTTTGTACTCTTGCCATGAGCTTTCCAGGTAGTAGTACCTCTTTGCAGGGCAAGATTTGGTGATGCCAACAGATCAGAGCTTTATTTCATATGGTCCCCAAAGGACTCAGAAAAGAATAATTACATAATCATTAAACAGAAGATGTGTAACCTAGAAGGAATTGCCAAAACACCTATTGTATTATGCATCTTTTCTGGTCTAATTACATAAATGATGCTTTATTATTTATAAAACTGCATCACTTAAAAATGTAGTACTGTGTTTGGTTTTTGGGGTTTTGTTTATTTTGGTTTGTTTTTTTCCCCGTGCAGTACTAAATTTTGCTCTTAAAACTTCCAGAACCGCATTTTGAACATACAGATTTAGGACAGGAATAGTCTCAAGTGGTACTGTAACATTAAATATTTAGTAACTGATTCAAACTGCAGCCAAGGGGAAAATCAAACAGCAAAATCTTAAGCCATAAAATTGAAGAGGGAAGCAATCAAGGTTTCTCAATTTATCATACCTGCTATTTTGCACATCTTAGTGAGCTGTGCACAACTCTCTGCTTTCTTAAATAACTCCCGCTTTAGTGCAGGAACTATAGTCTGCACTCACTCCAGTCTAACTCACCAGCAGTATCATGCAAAACAGATTAAGAAGATTTTATTTACCTTTTAAGTTTTGTTTTGGTTTTTGTTTTTTTTAATTACCATCTGCCAGACTTTGCAGAAATGCAGAAAATTATCATTACAGAAATCTTGGAAGGCAGCAAATTGGAGCAGTGGGGCTACTGCCATATTGCTGCACTTACAGGTTTATATGAGAATATTGATCAGGAATGAAGGTAAGTAAAGCTTTAATGAAGGGTACAGACCGAAACAGAATTGCACTTCTGCCTGGTTTCTGAACCAATCAAAAGTATGCCATGGAGCCATCCTACATGCCAGTTGTGTTTCTGATCTGCTCTCTGTTTAAGTTTTCAATATATAGGTCTGTTATGATCCAAGCACATACAGATGTAGGATTTAATATAGCTCATAGTTTATTTTGAATAGGTTTTATTAGGTGAAGGAGATTGTGAGATTGAAACTCAGAGTAGAAATTCTTTAGGAAATCTGTCTGAAAATTTGCAAGTGGAAGCATGTGTTGCATATGTACCAGGCTGAGCAGTGATTGTGCGCCACCTGGTTGTCAAATCACCTTTGTCTTATTTTTAGTCCTGCCTGGAAAAGAGTTGGAACTCTTGATTTTCTACATTCCCTAAAAATCTGATGTTTCAAAAGGTGGCAACTTGTTGCTTTACTTTCCTAGATAGTGACGCAGGCTGTGAAGTATCAACAGTCATCCACCACAATTCCTTAACAACCCTGTTGAATAGCACCACTCACTGATTATGCATGTTTGGGTTTTTGCTAAGGAAGGCAAAATGTGCAAAAAGATATCTGAGTGGAATAGTAGCACCTGAATTATCATATGCCTGGTATAAAAGCACAGATTTTTTTTTGTAATGTCAACACTTGTGGTACAATTTGTGAGATCATTAAATATTTGAGATGCTAATAGTCCTCCTATACTTTGGATGGATTAAGCATTGTTTTTCTGTGCTCTGCCTTGTATTTTTACATGGTTTATTGCCTAAAAAAATATTAGTTTGTGGGGACTATTTGTCGTTTTCAGTGAGATGGGTTGCTGTTTGTGTGGTGGTGTTTGGTTTAGTTTTTAAACTAAACAATGTCATGAGTATTAAGAAATTGATCCAAAAGTTCAGAGGCCATTGGTTTGGGGATGGTCATCGAAGTACCGCTCCTTAGATACAACCATCTAGAAGGAATGCATACCTCTGCCTGTGTCATCAGCAGCATTAATTGGATTAAGTCCCTTTTTTGTAAATCAGAAAATTTTAGGCTCTGGTACTCTGTGGACACATGGGGAATTTAGCAATGCTTCCTGTTTAGAAGAAACAATAGATGTTCAGTATTGTTTAAACTCCGCCTCAGAAATGCTTCTTTGAACACTCTCACAGTAAGCACATTTTTCACAGCCGCAGGAAATGAGTGCAGCAAAATTAGTTTTCAGTCTCAGCTAAGGATTACAGTAGTCCAGCTATGTGCTTGCCAGTTCAGTCAGACTATGGCAATTAAAATGGAAAACAAGCTGTGTGATGGCAGTTCAAGCCTTCTTATCTTCTCCAGAACGATGGCCTGCATCTGTGGAATTTTCATTAGGCTCAGTTTGGCTTTCAGCCCAAAGCCTGAGCCCAGAGGTGTGTTGGCCACTGCCAGATGTTGACTAGTTGATAACTGATAACAGCAAAATTTTACTGAAGTGAACTTCCATGGGAAAAACTTCAAGAGTCTGCAGTTTCCCGGAAAATAGTTTTTAGAGCTAGAAAGCCAGTTTCTTCAACTGCAGACAGTGTGATGAGTCCATAACTACTTGCTAAATTTGAGGGGGTTTTGCTGATAACTGTTTTGAAGTGTGGCTTATTTCATGTTTGCTTGTCAAAAGTCGTTTGGATAACTGGATCCTCGCACACCATTGCAGGGCATCAGGCACTGGTTTATCGTCAGAAATTACAGTGGGGAGGGCTAAGCACTGTTTGGGGCATGCTGCAAAGTGGGTGCTCTAGGGAGTGCCTGCATTGACAGCCTGGCTGGTCTTTCTGCAAGTGAAAGAGAAGAGAGGGAAAACTTGCAGGAGCAGAGAGGTCCTGTGGCTGTTCGAACATATTCTTGGAAGAAGAGGCCCTTTTCCTGGAAAAGCAGCCATGCTGAGCTCGCTCTGCTGGACAGCAGGTCCATGGGGAGGCCAGCCTCTTTCTGACAAATATTTGGTGAGCTCTGCAAAATATGCTTGCATGTTTATGGAATAGAGGGTTGCTTTTCTTGAATGTTGCTTGAACAATTGGGTTTTATTAGCTAAAGTTTAATCTCAGATTTCAAAACAGAAATTTGGAGGGAAATTTTAAGGACAGAATTCATCAGTGTGATGAACGGAACCTGGTTAGACATATGCATGGAATCAGTGAAGTGTTTGCTCAAGTGTGCACTTAAATAGTTTTTGCTTAATTGATCACAGTCTGGTATACCAGATTAGTTGGCATCAGGTCTTCAACTTTTCCATCTTTGTAGTGTTCTGTATCGTGCTGAAGCATCTTTAAAATTTCATTAGCAGCTCAAAGTTAAAAGGGTCGAGAGATAAGAAACTTCTCTGGATCGAGAATGCACTTGCCCGTTGAGCAAGAGCAGTCAGATCTGCTTCTGTGCTCTTGAGAGTCTTAAGCATCCAGGACTACATTAGAAAATAACATTTTGTTGTTACTGAAGAGTCCCTTTGTGACTCTTCACTGCAGTGTGTTGCATCCATATTTGAAACACTGGCCAGGTAAGCACTAGCACAACCTGAAGGATTTGCCAGAAGGACTAGATGTAAACAGGCTTGATATCCCTCATTCTGAGCTTTGGCAGACCAGATGCAAGCCTGGTTCAGTCTGAAAGTCTGGTACACATGTTAGTGCAAGACTAAAGTGAACCTCATAAACGTATTGCAAGCAGACAGATCAAGTCTTCCAGAACATTTGTTTCCTGAGTGCTTTCATCTGGGTTTGCTGGATTTAAATTAGCCTAAAAAGTCTTTCAAGCAGCACACTTTGTGTGTATGTGGGTCATTGCAATTTTGCCTCTTTATACAACTGACTGGAGGAGTGTTTCAAATCTGAAGGCCAGACAAAATTATCAGAAAACAGAGGAGCTTCAGCTGTCATCATCTTTCAGTCAAATGTGAATTGATGCGGTGGTCACCCAAAGAGAGGTGCCTCACCTAGTGGCATCCATTGTATTGTTTTAATAGGCAGTGATTATTGCTAGGGAGAAAGGAGAACAAAAGATACCTTAGTACAGATCTTGCCTTGCTTTTGCTAGTCTTTTGGGTTCTGCTACTGCTGCTTTAGAGGAGTTTGTTACTTTGCCTGTTGCGAACAACAAGCTGTGATCCAAATGACAGCTGCCCCTAGGGATCTTGTGAAGATGATCACCAGCTGCTGATACTTAAGAAGGAGCTTGAGCAGGATATCAGAAAGAGTACTAGAGAGAGTTGGTGCTCCTGCCCAGACAGCTTCCTTTCCCTGGTGCCTTTGACTTTCATACTGTACTTAAGCTAAGGGTTTTTTCCAACCATGAGAGCTGTGAATTGAGTTGGGAATGCGACTTCATAACCTTGTGCTGAAGAAAGATGTCTTTCTCTTTTATGATCTGTGCAAAGAAAATGTTTTGCCTAAGTTCCCAAAATAGCAAGGTGGTTTGTATGCTGAGATATATTGAGTGAACAACATTCCTACTTGTAAGTGTTTCCCTCTACTTCCATCTTTTCATCAATAGGCTGCAGTGAGACCCAAAAGGGATAAAAAGGTATCTACTGTGGGTTGTGAATAGGGGATTTCATTACAGTACTTGTCGGAAGGGAATTGAATTGAACGGAAGCTTGTTGGACAAATCTGCATTGCATGAAACCTGTTTCTCATACTTTCTGGCTTGTCTGTGTGATTTTGAGTGAATATTGTAGCTTCACAGAGTAGTTTCTGTCTCTTCCTTTCCTGTGCTTTGTCCCAGGTCACGGACTACTTTCTGTTAGATAAAACAGCTTCACAAGAAGAGATGACTCTGTGGCTCATAAACCCTTAGGAGTGTGTGAGAGATAGGAGAGAACTGAACATAGATTTTTCCAAAGCCTGGCAGATGTTCTGCTAGGCTAGCAAGTGAAAGGTGCAACTGAGGGGAAGTGAGGAGTGCTCATATGCCAATAAGGCATCAGTAGGGCTTTAAACTGCTGGCTCCCTGCAGCAAGGTGGGAAACTGCCAAAACACTGAGTGCTAATTCAATTCCTGATGTCTTCAGAGCTGCAGTGATGTGTGTGTGACCCTGTTCAAAGGATTATTGATGTTATCTACCATTAAATTTCTCATAGAACATAGCTGGCAGTTACAGATGTACTTCTTGCATCTTTTTCACTCTTCAGCTGAGCCTGATTGGAACAACATCCCTTGATTTTGACCATTTGTTGTATGTATGTTTCTTCTGACTGCAACACCTCATAAAGGCCACTCATTCTATAAATGGTCTTAACTTTTGATTTAGTGTAATGTGTATTTTACAGATCTCAATACATGTTAATTTGTAGGTAACAGGCATATAATTCCATGTTTGTCTATTTTATTTCATTTGAAAACAGAGTTACAAATTAAATATCTCCAATTATTAAGGTCACTGGTGTTACTAATTAGTGTGCAACATTTGCTACATTGTTGAACATAGTTACTTAACTAGTTAGACCAGATAGAATTACTCGCTGTATAGTAATAAATCCTTTAATAATTTCCAATTAATTTTCCTCCAAACCTTCTTGTATTCATCAATTTGATCTTGTCCAGTGGATGTTTTGCTGCTAATTGCTTCAATAAACCATCTACAAGTAGTTGTAAAACAATGTGGTCAATTCCTTGGACATCTTTGGGATTGAGGCTCCTATTGAGGCATTGAGCTGACAGAATGTCCCTTTGAAGCCTGCAGCAAAGGCAATCAACTGCCTGGTACAGAACAGCAGAAAGTTCTTTGTAGCTCTGCTGCTACCAAAGTTAGCTGATTAATAATGATAAATGTGCTGGGGGACCATTCTGACTTTGCTTTGATTGGAATTTTTCTTTATTGCAGTTTCACCAAACCAGAAAGTTGCAGAGCATGTTTTGTGGATGTTGTATAACAGGAATGAGATACCGATATTTCTTATTTTTTTAAGAAGCTAGCACTTTAACTAGCTTTGTCTATCACCAAGTTCTTAGCCTTACTTTACCTTTGGATGCTAAATCCAAGTAGACTTGTTTAGCAGGTAGGGAAAAAGGAGGAAGAAATACCAATATCATATATTGCCATCTACTTGTATGCACGAACCACCTTTGTAGCATTCAAACAGCTGGAGCTGCTTGATTTGCTTTGGCAAACCTAAATAATACCTGCTGGCTCTTGGCTCTAAAGTTTTTCTGAAGCTCCAGGAATTTTCCTGCAGGGCAATCCACAGCTTCAGTGCACATCTACAGCAGTGGCAGCACTTTGGGAGGCAGTTTAAAATTTAAATGGGAAAATTGGTGTTTCTGAATTTGCATGTTTTGGGAAAGGGCCTTTTTGTTTCCACTGAGGTGAAAGCTGTAGCAAATGCTGAAACCAGAGCCTTCCAGATGTCCATGCAGACTAGAAGACTATTGAAACCCACCATCTGAAACTTAACCATTAACAGATTTCAGAAACTTCAGATTGCTTTTTAATTCCTCTATGGAATATTGCATCTCCCAACAGCAAACTACAGATGTCCTCAAATACACTATTAATTTTGCTTGGAGAAATGTGAAATAAAGGAGATATTGAGGAAATTTTTAAAACAAAACGAAAAAAAAAAAAACTCTTTATGAGGAATTTATCAAAGCTGCTCACACTTCAGAGTGAAAGAAGGGCACTGGGAGTGCTCAGAAGTGAGATTAGGTTAGACAGTTTTTCCCTCCTAATATTTTTCTTTTCTATGTCAGCCTTCAAACTTTAGAAGTTAAATGGCAGGTTTCCTAGCAGTAGAACCAACCTAATGAGAAAGCTGTTACCCAGACAAAACCTTCCTTCATATTACTGTCCTTGCCGTTTCTTCTGTGTGCGTCATCTGAAGGTTTCTACCAGCACAAGTGATGTTTTGCCTCCAAATACTCTATTTTTGCAGTATCTTGAGGAAACTGTCAGCACAAAAGCTGCAGGCCATGTTGCTAGTGTGATTGAATTCTTAAAGGGTTTGGTATTTGCATCATATCAATTGAATAAATTAATCTCTGCAGTGTGGAGGCTACAGGATAAGAGGGAGTTTCTGTTAAGCTGAAGTATCACACTTGAAATCTCATTGATGTTCTTACACTCAGGGTTATTTACGTATGGCGTGCTTTTCTTTCTAAATGCTTGGAAAAGTAGCTTTGAAGAGGAAGATTTGGATTAAGCTTGTTTTACACAGGATTATTTTCAGTTTTGAAATTATTCCAGTAGTGCCTGAACACGCTTCAGTGCCGATTAACCAGAAGGTAATATTTTTGCCAGTGGAGAGAAAGTTTTAAGTGCTGTAAAATAAGTAATTGGAAGATTCACACTGCAGTATTGCCTCTCACTGCAGAAGCTAAATCTTGTCCTGCTGTAAACATTATGAATAGTACCTCCTCATTGGTGTTTAGTGTTTGTCAAGCAATTTTGTGTAGTCACAATCCTTGGAAAAACGAACAAACAAAACACAAATAAACAAAACCCACACCAGGAATTCCCCTAAGACTTTACGCTGTAGGAGGTTTGATGTTTATGTCCTTGTATTTCTACTGAGTTCAAAAGACAAGAAGATTATATATAGAGATAGGTAGGTAGATATATATGTCTTCTTTTATTGGGGAAGTGAGAAAGATGTAGAGGAGAGGATAATTTCATATTAAATCTGCTGCCCAGCAGTTATTTCATATCTACTTTGGAAAATATAAAATGTTTATTAAGGAAGCTCTTTGGGAGCAGATATAAATTGTGGATATATATCTGTATCCAGCATATCTATCTGACATAAATGCATTCCCTAAAGCCAAGAGTAAAGTGCTGAAATTTGCCAAGTGAAATTTCAGCTCTTTGGGGATGATACTGTCATTACTAAAGATTGTGTTTGATGTTCAGCACTAAAGTTACCTGTTGAAGAATCGATAAAATTTCTTATTTTCACTGTCCTGGTGTCTAATAACAAGTGCATGTGAACTTCCCTGCAGTAGCTATGTGAATTGTCCTCTGCCTTCCTCTGCCACTAATTTTCATTAAACTTTTAGAAACATAGAATAATAGAATGGTAAGGTTGGAAGGGACCTCAAGGATCATCTAGTTCCAACCCCCTGTCATAGGCAGGGACACTCCCACTAGTACAGGTTACTCAAGGCCTTGAACACCTTCAGGAAGGGAGCATCCACAGCCTCCCTGGGCAACCTGTTCCAGTGCCTCACCACCCTCACAGAAACATATCTATCCTTTAAAATTTGATTTTTCCTGTCATGTTTAGGTGAAATTAGCCAGTATTTTCAGAAGGCTAATGGGAGGCCAGGAAAAGCAGGCACATAAACACAATGCTTGGTAACAAAAGTAATAGAAAAACAGACTGAAATTTTGCTTCATCTTCTCTTAACATGGCCAAGGTATGGTGGTTTGGCAGTGCTGTAACAAATGATGTGTTGAACTGTAAAGTATGTACATCTGGTATCCTAGAGTTAATCTCTTGTACCTTTTGCAGGTGGAGATTTACATTTTACCTTTATATATTTACCTATGGAGTACGGTTCCTGAAAAAGGTAGGCACTTACATTATTATGCTTTCATAACACACCACGGATTTGTTTGAAGTCTTGTATAGATGTAATATAAAACACAGGCACAGAAGTTATGCTGACAAAGAATAGAAGTTAAAATTTAAATTGCTTTCATAAAATGAGTTGCTACTGGCACTGGTAAGGAACATTTAATGAAGTAAAGGAAAAACAAATTGGTATAGCAACATGGCTCGTTCAGTATTGCTGTTCATTATAGGCATTAAGCTAGCAGTAAGGTTTGCCAGATTATTCATCTCATTTTTTGCATCATCACTGTTAAATGCCTCTTGCAGAGATTGCTTTTATTAGTAAACAAAATCCATTAGTTTTTATATAATGCTATTTTTTGCCTATTCTTTGTGTGATGTACTGTGGAAAAGTTTCCATGGAGTTTCTCATCAATGCTCTTTTTCTGGTGATTTAAGCAGAGAATGGGTATCAACAGCTTCCAAATGCCCTGCCATAGGTCTGTTAACTCTGCCTTGGAGAGTGATACGGATTTATGGTGCAAATCGGTTTACAATGTGACTAGTTCTCAGGGAGTTTTCTGCAAGTCAGGCCATATTTGTGTAGTTCTTAGATGAAATTCAAGGACTGTGTGGTCTCAGTGCATTCAGGTAGTCTGACCGCCTTCATTTTGGACAAAAATTTGACACAACAAATATATCTTAAATGTCTCTGGTGCTTTGTATGCAAAAGCTATTGAAAAGATCCTCATAATTTTTATGCTTGTGATTCTTGAGGCTGTCCGAGGTGCCAGTCAGCTTGGTGCCTGTGAGACTGATGATGTACCTGTGCAGAGAGGGAGGAGATCAGAACTATTCTCAGCTATTTGATAGAAGTCAGCCCCAGAGGAAGAGTGTGCATCAGTCCTCCAAACAGACCAGACTAGCATGTACTGTGTAACCTCTCCCTCCTTCCTTGAATACTTACACTGTGTGTGTACTTCATCCGTTAACATGCTGTATGGTCATCATCTAGTGTTCTGCCTTTGATTCCATGTCTGTGGTATGAAATATAAGAATAGTTCCAATAAGCAATTGTCACAACCTAAAAGGTTACTCAACCTGTGGGTGGGCAACCATGAGTTCATGGGATTCTGTAATACACAAGGACACTGAAGCTTTATTCTTTGCATTTCTCTATTACAGATTACCAAAAAATACCACAAAAATCACCATTAACAAGTGTCTCAAAACCACTAGTAGAAAGCATACCTATAATTAATAAAGTGAATCTTTCTCAACACAAAGAAAGTGTCTGTTCTAGGAAAAAAACTCTGAATACCAGTATTTCTAAAGAGATAGAAATATACAGTCAATGCACATTTCATTACAAGCCTTTGTGAGCTGTTTCTAAAGGCTAAGTTGACATGCAAAGTACAGGGTATCTTCCTCCCAATTCAGCACATCACAGCAGTTTGAGGAGTGCAGGCTGACATAGAATGGTTGTTTGAACAAGTTAAATCATTGCTTGCTTAACAAGTTTAAGAAGGATAAATTGTGTCAGTTTGCTGTAATTTTAATGTTCAACATGTTCAGTTTTTTCAAAGAGATTTTGTTAATTATGTAATTTTGTATTTTTATTGTGTTTTTACACAGTGTTGTAAATTAGTCTTGCAATATTTTATGCTATTGTCATTATTCCAGTATTCATCTTCCCATATTCATGTCTTTCACATAGGAATGTATGTAAATCAACAAAATCAAGATTGTGATTATACTTATATTTATGCCATCATGTCCTTAGTAACACTGAGTAACTAAAAGGAAATACAGGCTTTTTGCTGTTTGTCAAACACCAAAGGTTTTCCTGAGTCCACTCAGGACTGAAATTCGGACCCTAGATTCTGGAGGGAGCACTACAGTACTAAAGTGAATAATCCTTTTTACTTTGCATTGGTTTTCTTAGTGGAATAATTGCAAATAAACACTTGATCGCTTCCTTAGGAAGCTACTGAAAAAAAAATGAAGTGTTACAAATTCTGCAACAAATTTGATATAGCTTTCTTTCAAGAAGCTGTTTTGCCTAGAGAGAAGGTTAATTTTATAGTTAGTGGTGTCTTGATGTGCTAGTGCTACAGTAGAAATCTACATTTTTTTCAAATAACAAAGTCTGCTTCAGACTATCTCTACAATACCTAGCGCAGAAGACTATATAACAATATAAGCATGCAACAGCTCTCCCAAAAGGTGCAGTTCCATCACAGCAACATGTACTGCTTTATGTCTAACAGACACTTGTATTTGGGAGAGCAGAATACGCTGTCAGCATATCACCACATATCACTGAAAACACCAATTTTGAGTTTGTTGTGATTTAACCCCAGCAAACAGCGCATTTACTCCTCCACCTGCAGGGAGATGGGGAGGAAAACCGAAAACAAGTAAAGCTCATGAGTTGAGATAAGAATAGTTTAATAACTAAAATAGAATATAATAATACTTATAATTGTAGCAAAAATGAATATAGCAAAAAGAGAGAGAAATAAAACCCAAGAGAAAACAAAGGATGTGCAATGCAGTTGCTCACCCCCGACTCTTCCAGCCAGCTCCCCGAGTTGATTTGTCGGCCATGATGTTCTGTGGTATGAAATACCCCTTTGGCTGATTTGGGTCGCTCGTCCAGTTGTGCTGTCTCCCAGCTTCTTGTGTACCAGCTCACTGACAGAGCACGGAAACTGAAAAATCCTTAATTTATGATAAACATTACTTAGCTGCAACTGAATATCAATGTGTTGTCAACATTATTCTCACACTCAATTCAAAACACAGCTACTAGGAAGAAAATTAACTCTATCCAAGCCAAAACTGGGACGGACTTTTGAAACCTAAGCTAATGCCTAGTTAATGAATAATTTTGAACAGTTGCATAAGACATTTTGACACATTTTGTCTTTCAAATATACAAATATAATAAGAATATATTTTTTTAAGGGGAAAGTGCATTTTGCTGATTTTCAAATCAACAGAATCATTAAGGCTGGATATTTCAGATTTGAGAAAGCTGGGTTTGCTATCTTGAATGGGAAGTGCTCCTTATTAATTAGTCTCTGCAACTTCTGCTCTCAAAAGGTACTCCCTTGAGAAAAGTGAACCAACTCGATTGTAAACAAGCCTCTCTAACAATGCTGTGCTCAGTGCATTGCCTCTTTTATAGTTTCTTTGTCAGCTCTTGAATTGTCAGGCAGCAAAATACTGTAACTCCTATGTATTGTCCTTGCCACCAGAATTTACCAGATCTTCTTGCAGCCTGCTGCTCCTTTGCTTTGCTGCGTATGTTGCTGACCTGATGCAGTTTTTTTGTTTACCTATATCTCTCTTAAACATTTGAGGGTGAGATTCATCCTTACCTAAAAGACTGACATGGATCCTGTCAATTACTTAAGTAGCACTTTGAGCTAATTTAGATGCCCTTTGCTTTGTGCTGGCCCTTTGCCTAAAGGTCAGTTTCACCTTTTGAATTCTTTCTGAAAACATCTTCCCCATAGTGCCCACAGCACGTGAATCACTGCTACTTTATTATCTGCTGTCATCTTCCCTGTTTGCTGCATAAAGCAATATTACTGCACCAATGCAGTATGGGCAGAAGGGTGGATGTGGCTGTGTTTCCTTATGCCCACCAGACTGCCCAAGGAAGTTCCAACCAGGGTACTCTAGAACACTGTCTTTGAAAAGAATGTTACTAGGTCTTTTGGGGCTTTGTAGAGCTGAGAAGCTTATCTCACTTCCTGGGAAGACATAATCAAATTTAATAAGAAATAATTAGTTATCAAACTTACTGACTCTGTTTTAGTTCTGAAAGTGTGATACAATCAGTGTGGCACATGTGCCACTGTTCATTTATTTTTAGGCTGTAGTAACTAACCACATTAAAATCTCATGTGTGCTTGGCTAGAGCATCTCACAAGGAGAAAGAGCCCTGAGGTTTCAGCTTTTAGTTTTATTTCCCTGCAGAAGGGCATGAAAACTAATAAAGCTGTCATTTAGAGCAATTATAGCTCTCTCTAAAATACTGTGTCAGACTTGGTTTTGTTACTGTCCATGACTGCAGTTAACAGTTTATCTAGATTAAAAAATGTCTGCATCAAATAAAGCACCCTATAAGTCTTTGTAGTAACAGCTGTGCATGGTGTGATGTATGAATTCTTTTGCTCTGCTATAATCGCTGAGTACATTGCTGGAAATTGAAACACTTCCTTATTACCGAAAGCAGTTTCGGTGACATTAAACATTGTTTTGCTTATCGCTAATACAGGAACAAGATAACATTTCTGTTCCTTCAGTAATATTTACAATTAAATTAATGGTTACTTGGCTCATTAAGAGTTAATGGTCTGACTGTGCTCCCACTAAAAGGAAAAATCAGCATTAGTTTCAATGATAAAGAACCAGAGTGAGGAATTCAGGATTGGCTTGTTACTTGCTCCCTGACCCTTGGTGCTAAGCAGTATCTATATAATGCTATAGAATAAAAAACCTTTGCAAACATCTGGAAGGAAAGCTTCCAGGTGACATATGGTGACCTTTCACATTCAGCTTCCTTCCTTTGATTGCCTGTGTCTTGTGAAGTCTATTATTGAGACTCGGGAACCTAAAGTTGCAAGTAGCTATCCTACTGGGGAAAGGACCATCTGCCTGGATAAACAAATAACTTTTGATTTGCTGATTTTCAAATTTAGTGTTGAAATAAGGCTGATGATAGGAGAATGTTATTGGTACATTTTTAAAAAAAAAAAAAGTGCCAAGTGCAACAACCTTCTGTATGTACTTAGCTGATTTGAGTGTCAGTTCTGCATCTCCTTTCCTGAGGAGTTCTCTGTCAGAGAACCGTTTGCCATGAAATTGCAACTGCTGATAACAGACAGATTGCAAAACAACAGGAAAGCCATACTGAAGTGCAGTTTTGACCCCAAAAACCTACTCAAGTGTCATAAATCTGTGGAAGTTAGAAAAATAGCAGTGTAGTATAGAGGGGGGAAAACCCTAACAGATAGAGCTCTGGTGCTGCTATTAGAAAAGGTCATTTTTCTTGAAACTGTTTCAAAAGAAGAAAATGTTTCAAAAGAAGTGCTTGTCCACTGTCTGTACCCACTGCTGAGCTAGTCAATTACCGTGTGACAGCAGGAGATGCTCTGTTAGTGACATACAGTTTCTATGGTGCTTAGAGAGGTTTCCCTAATGGTGCTTTTTTTGCTTTTTTTTTTTGCTTTTTTTTTTTTTTTTGAGACGGGGAGAGGGGGTTGTGAGGGTGCTTCGTTCTGCAGCTCAGCTGAGTTGGCATATTCTTTGTCTCATTATGGAATAAAATAGCAACAAGATATGTGCAGATGTAATAGCACTGGGAGAGCAGTATAGCATTTGTAAATGCCACTTCACCTTGCTTCATGAAATTGCTGTGTTTGGGGAAACACTTAAGTATCTCTGCAATGAAGTGCAAATTCACATTCCTGTGGGAAATAAGACTGGCACAGAAACAATGATATGGTTACATGGAGTGGTGTCTCACCACCCTGGTTTTGGATGTTTCCTACTGTTTATCTTTGTATCAATTTTGCAGCTATTTTGTTATGAAGTTATTTGATAGCTTAACTGTGCTGGTCTTGACTCTGTTCTAGCACTGATACTCCAGTCTTCTTCAGAACATCTTGAGGTCTGTTCTGGATGCAGTCATATGTTCAGACGCCATCAAATACATCTCCATTTATTTTAGTTGTTGGAAACACTACCATACACTCCCTCTGTAAAGGAAATGTGTCCCTCGGTTTCTGGTCACTAAGTTATTTCTGGTTTGGGGAAATTAAGGTTGAATTGATTCGCTTTTGCTATTTTGAAAAGCAAGTAGATGTTTTCTCTAGTATGAAAGACATATTTTATTGTAGTCTGTTTCTTTCTCAGATGTATATGGTCTCAGCTGGCTTATGGGATGCTCAGCATACATTATAAATAATTTACTACACTGACTCGATAAAGCAGCTTAATTCAGTCACTAATTACTTTGTCTAATAAACAAGGAAGGTTCTCATTTCACAGCTAGTATGTGAGGCCTTTTTGACACTGGTGCTGTGTTTTCCTAATTGTTTCCCAAAAGCTGAATTGTATCTCCACGGAGCAATGGAGGGTACAGTTTTGGTTGGTTACTTATTTGTGTTCCCTTTTCCTGGTCTGTTTTTTGTAGTCTTGTAAAGGATGACCTAACCTCGAAAAGCCCACCATGAGTGAGATCATAAGTATTTTTCTACCTGCTGTACAGCATTTGTTTTCCAGCTTCCCTTTCTCAAGATAGCCATGGAAATCTTGTGGATTATCCGAAGATGAGTAGCTGGGAGGGGGTACATCTTTATCCTTGCAGTTCTCTTGGAAAGGCTTGTTTGCTCTAGTGACCTGTTTCCCTAGTGGTTAGTTCTGTTTTCTGCAGCCCAGGGCTTGTTGACACTAGTGGCGGGACTGTTCTGGGGAGAAACTAAATTTTATGTAATTCTACATAGTCTTTCCCATATACTCCTCAGTAATGTCAGTATTTTCTGGGTTTATCTTTTTTTTTGTCAGATCATTACACTGCTTCTCCTGACTTCTTAGGCTGAATTTATTAATTTAGGGAGTGGATTTGGGAATCTTCTCTATGTCTGCAGATTTGACACCTTCCTGTGGACTATACCTCCAGTAATGCTGTTTCATTTCTCTCTTCTTGTCATCTTGCTAAGGTGATCAGTTTATCCAGTATCAACATGTGTTCCCAAAGTAATAGATAGCAATGACCTTGATTTAGCTCTCAGGGTCAGTTGTGGTTCAGCAGACTTGCATCAAGGTCTTTCATCTTTCTGAAGATTATTTGTTCCCATTAGTTCTCTAAAATATGAGGAGAATAAACAAGGAATTTTAACTTTGCATGTTGCGGTTTCCAAAATGCTAGTGATGCTTCTACCTCTCTTACTGATACCATGCCCTGTCACCTGGTGGTTCAGTAAGGCAAAGGGCAGGTCTGATCTATTGGCTCTGAAAATGCAGGGGAAGTAGGACAGAGTGCATTTCTGTTGAGCTCTGTTGATCTCAATTTTCCACAAACTCTACACTGTAGTCATGCTATAGGAGATGCACGTGGTAGTGTTTTCAAAAGCCTAATGCTGGTTGCAGTGTTTTATTGAACCATGATTTTTAAGAATGTTTTTTAAGTCATTTCATGAGAGAACAGTGGTGCTGGAGCAAAGGTGACTGCATCTGTAATATGCTGTTCAGATATAGAAGTGGAGCGTGACTGTGATCTTTTCCTAATGTCACTGATTCTGCTGGAAAGGATTCTTTTGAGCTTGATGACAAGTTTTGAAGCTGTTGTTTTAACTGCTGTACTTACTTGGGAAGCTGTGCTCTCTTTGTGCACACTAAGGCATGATACATGGAGGTCTGCAGTGCAATGAAACTGCTAACAGAGAAGATCCCTGACTGCTTTCAAACAAGCTTACATTAGTCCCTTAGTTGTCATTGAGCTGAGAAATGAAGAAATAAATGGATTTTTTTTTTCCCCCTAATTTAAATGAAACCTGCAGTCACTGGGTTGTACATGTTCTGCTCTGGGATTCATGCAGTTGCAAATTAGGTTGCAAATAAATCAATGTAAGTATATATTCTTATGGCATATTTGAGTGTCACCAGCCAGTGTATTGCACTGATACTGTTTCCTAAAAGCCTTGTGTTTTACAAGTATGATAGCTCAGAAATGTTCTGTTGAATAAAAGCCCTTGAACTTTGAGATCACTCTCACAGGATTCCTGTATGAATTCTGCCCTCCACTCCTTGGCTCAGGATCATGAAATTATTTTTTCATAATTTCAGAATAAAACTCATGATGCAGTTTAAATGGAGATTTGAGCTATAATGTTAATTATGTTGTTATGGAGGAAATAAATTTTGGGTGCAGAAATTAATAGTTTCAGATTCTTCACGTGGGTTTCAAATTTTTCTGCAGTGCACAGAGAGCATCCTTCAGATGACTTTCAGCAACTATTGTCATTATAAATAAAGAATGTGTTTATTTTTCCTCATTATTTTATAAGAATCATAAGAGGACATGATTCATCCTTAAAGTACTGACAACAGTTTTTCCCAGTGGAAGCTATCCTACACCAAATATAACCTTCAGAAGCACAGTTTCCCAAGGCAGCAATTGACAGCTGTAGCTTTTTAAACTTTTTTAATTAATGTTACTGTAAAGATTCATCACAGTTAGGAACCATTTTGGTAGATCTAATATGTATTTTTAAAAGCTACCAGACTGAAAAATTGCTGTATTGAAAATGTCTTATGCCCTAGATGGTTTTCAGTCTTTCTTGCAATAGAACGATCTGAATTCTATTGTAAAAGTTTCTCAGCTATATGAAAGTTATTTGCAGAATGTATTATGCATTACTTTTGTCATTTAGAGCAGGAAGGAGTTAGCTGCATCAGAATGGTCAGTATTTCACTTATCATTTCCATCTCCTCTTGTCATACCTGTTGCTTCTACTTTTTCATAATGTAAAGCTTCTGGATATTTTGCAGAAAAGAATAATACATGAAATATAGCATCTTGGAAATACACTGCCATTTGGACAACATCTGACCATGTGGTTCTTAGAATGAAACTGCTTAAACCAGGCTAAATTTTTCTGGTTTTAACACTGAGATACCAAAGCATGAGTTTCTGAAATATTTAACACTGGTTTAAACCAGAGCTGACTCTAGAAAACAACATGACAAGAGCTGGAAGTGGAAAGTTTGCCTCCAGAGCCCTTGCTGCTGCCTTCTGTCTCCTTCATTCTTAAATTATTTGAAGCAGGCATTCACTTGGACATCTGTTGCCATGTTTCTTTCCTGTGTTATACCTGAAAGGTTGTGATATTATCTGTTACTGAAACCTTGTAATTATTTTTGTTCAGTGAGCTTATCTGCCCAATGCCGGATAAGTACTCTCATTTAAATGAAGAATGTCAGAAGCCACTCTTGAGTCCTTTTCACACAATGCTGATATTTGATATTTTATTGTGCTATTAACAGAGGGATAATGTGATACGTGTGCCACCCAGGGAGGAAATGAAGCCAGCCTTTGGCAAATTGTTCTCATTGTAAAAGCAATTTAGACTCTCTTGGCTTGTTTATTAGTTGTTGGTTTTTGTTTTTTTTTAATCAGAAACCAAATTGCTGGGTATCTGTAAGTGATTCAAATTGTTAAACTAAAATAATTTTAGATGTTCAGTCGTACTGTTATTCCTTTCCATTACAGCAGGGCTGAGTTTTAGGTGTTAAATAAAGCAATTTCTAGCTCATGTTGCCAACAGGAAAGAACACTAATACCAGAGTCTCCTGAAGGATGCTGTTATGCAAAAGGGGAAATGCCGTATTACATTTTAAAATAAGTATCATAAGTGGGAAAGGTTTCCAGTAAGACCAAAGTTAAATCTCATTTAATGGAAAAGGGATTTGTGTAAGATATCTCTTCAAAAGGGTACAGAAATTGTTGAGGGCATTCAGGGTAGTAATAGAGCTTTGGATGTCTGAGATCTAAATCATGAGTCACACTGTGTGAAAGATTAAAGTCAGTGGAGAAACTTAATTTTAAATGACTCCAACACTTCTGTGTACATTGAGAAGAAAAATTAATGCATTTTGGACAGTGAGGATTCTTAAGAGTAGGCCAGTTAGATTAGGAAATTCATTGTGTAAGCTGTTGGAAGTTAAGATAACTGAGTTAGGCAAAAGAGGACAAATCTAAGGTGGCTAAAAGAACATAGGAGTTTTTGAAAGAAACATGCATATGGAGAACACTAATGTTATTCTATCCTAACAGAACAGTGACGGCAACAGGACTTTCAAATGTAGACAGTGGAGACAAATTGGACATAAGAATGGTGAGGAAAAGCAACACACTAATTTAAAAAAACGTATCTGGATTTGAATTCCACTTTTATCTGCTTGGACTCCAGTTGGGGGTGCTTAATAACATCAGAGAAATAAGTCAATACTCTGTAATCAGAGACTTGAAGACTTAAGCTGGTATTGGGACATATGCAGTGTCTTGTTACTCTTTGGCAGCCCAGCTTTGTGAAAGATAAAAAAAAAAATTCAGTGCCCTACATACAAAAATGGCAAATCAAGAGGAAGTATTTCCTGAACTGTTTTATTTGAGCAACAGTATGATAAAACAGTTTTAATTCATTTGGAAACCAAGGTGGTTCATTCATACCTGTAGCAAAGTATTTAGCACAACACTCATCTATTGCTGGGAGCTTTTCATGTTTTACTATTCAGGGGAATGAAGCAGTCCTATTTTCCACAGCTAATTAAACCTGAGCAAAGAGTACACACTTGGATATAAGAGCAGGTTATTAATAATCCGACTGATGCTTTGACTTGCTGTTATTGAGTCGAACTCAATAATGAGGCAGTGACTTAGATCATTTAAACTAGTCTAACCTGTAGAGCAATACATATTTTTATAGTATGAGGGCTTGAAGTCATAATGCTGCTTCACTTCACCCTTAAAGTAGTAGGAAAAAGAAGCTTGCCAGTTAAGTGAATGTATTATCTGTGAAGTTTGTTGGGTTTTTTTGGTTTAGCTACTGGCTAGTGAACTATAACAGAAATTAGCATGGTGAAATAATACTTTAAGTTCAAATCTAATTCAAAGGGTTGCATCTGGTTTTCAACTGCTATTATCTCACATGTGACTTAAGGAGTTTCAACAGGGATTTTTGGGTTTTGGTTGTTGTTGTCATATCTCATCCCTAAAATGAGACTCTTTCCTCTTGCCCAGTTACTCTAGGTGTTTGCTATAGCCAAAATTTACTGGTTGTGTTTTTATGCTAAAACTTAATACAAATGTAGCAGTTCTAAAACAGAAGCATAGGTCCTCTGTTCTCATCTCTACCAGCCACTCATTGCTTGTTTTGAAAGATCAGTTGCAGAAAAACACAGCAAGTTGTGTCTGAATAGATCCGCTGTAAGAGTAACAGAAAAAAAGCAAAAAGTTTGTGTCTGCGTACTTCCTCAGTGGGAGGGGAAGATGGAAAACAAAAAGGAAGTAAATGTAAAATTTTGTTTAGGTTTAGACATTTCTAAATGTTTGGGAAATGTTTTTTGGCTGTCTCTAGTGAAGTAAGTGTTATCGTGGCCACATGGCATTATTACATACATCAAGAAGTAGTTCAGTAGTAAAGATGTCTGCAGCCTGAAGACTGAATTACCCCAATGCAGTATGTGTGCACTAACCTCAGAAAAATGCATTGGTTGCAGAAATGGGAGGGAAGGAGACTATTGTAGTCAGTCCTTGCTCATTGTTGCTTAGGGTTGTGCTTTGTTTTGGCTGTGCCCAGTGGCTGAAGTGCTTAGAAATACTCGTTTTTAAGTGTCCATATATCCAGTGACCATAACACTGGTATGGCTGGAGATGAGTGCTTTCAGCCCCTCTGTTCCAACAACCTATCTGAAGGAGCCCTGCTGTCTTGATTGGGTGGAACTTAGTGATGTGTATGTTTTGAAGCAGTCAGCTCTTCTGTTGAAGTTTTAGCAACAGCACTGAGTGAGGAGTTCACTGGCCAGAAGTTTCCTTAGCAATTGACTGTAATGGCACCATGTGATTGAAACACACTCTTGTCTCTTTACTCTGTGACCTACAGGAATACTGAATTTACTCTCGAAAAATCTGCAGTTGCAATACCTTTCTAATTTTCAAAATGTTAGGAATGATTTTGAGACCTTGCTGCAATGTTCCTTTACAAAGGCATAACAATAGGCAGTACTTGGAGGATTAGAAGGTAGAGGAGACCTTTGTTTTTTCTCTATATGACTTTTTTTTTCCAGTAGGCAGGATAGATTCTTAAATATCTGGGTTCATATATGTAATTGTACCTCAGTGCTCTTTTAGTCCGGAGTTGTTGTCTTGTCATTAGGGCTGCATGTAGTGATGTAGCATGTTGTATGTCAGTGAAGCAAGCCCCTATGGCACACTGAGAATCCTGCAAAGCAAAGCAGCTCCCCAGGGATTTCCAAAAGTCAGTGTCAGGAATATGATGAAGGACATGAGTAAACACTCCCCATCAGCACATGGCCTGGAAGTGAGCAGCTGGGCAAAGACAGAGCAGCCCCAGATAGGAGGTATAATTACAGAAAGTAGATATGTAGTGATGAATTTAATTATTAACTACTTTCCTGTATGCCTTTGAGTAACCATAGTATCAGAGCATAGAGCACTGGAAACCCTGGAGCTTTGTTAAAGCTGCATCCTGTATGAAAATGAGTAGTCTGAAATCCTGCTGCTCTGCCCTATTTATGTTTTTTAATATTTTTTTTTGGTGGGATTTTTGGCAGTCTCTTAAAGGTAAAATTTTACACAGGTCATCCTTCTACCAAGGTATGGGTTACCAATTATAAACTTCAGCACTCTCCCTTTACAAACTAATTCCAGATCTACAGTTGTGTATTGTCTGTTTTAATAAAATTAATTCATAAATATCTTCTTAGATCCAAGTTCTAGGCTAATTGATGTGATTTAGGTCTGCAGTCAAAAAATACAAAGAAGCTGTAAAGCTAATGGGTTTACAGCTGCCTTGCTCCAATGAAGTGCTCAGCTGAACGTGCCCACTACTTTTTAGCCACTTTTCTTACTGCGCAAAAATATGTTGACTGTTAACTGCAAATATATACTTTAGCCTGCCTTCTACAGTACTTATACGGACCTTTAGCTGTTCTAAACTGTCATAGCACCACTGGCTGCCCGAGTTAGCATTACACATGAAGGCAGAAGATTTTTGAAGTCATGCTTACTAAAAGGCAACTAGCAGAGGAAATGTGAAAAGAAGGAGGCACTCGTGACAGCAAGTATTTCGATGGCTAGTCCTGGTAAAGGAAGTGGTGGCTGGCTGGATGCTACAGCCCCCAACTTCTTCAGCTGGAGCATTCCTCACTTTTGTTCAATGCATGCAATGTCCCAGTATTAGGACCCTTCCAGATTCTGTAGTTCCTTGTCTCATCTCCATTTTTGACACAATTTCGAAGCTGAAATGATGCATTTATCACGCAGAGTATAAATGCTAGATCTCTACATCATATTTTTAAAGGGTGAAATGATGTGTGTGGTGCATGGAGCTAGCTTACTCTGCATCTCCAGAGACCACTTTATGTAAATAAATCAAAACTTGAATTCGTTTTTTTTCATAACTTCTTTTTTAACACGTACATATATTTGCATTCGAAATGTCAAGTACATCTTCCAGTGCTGGTTGTTAATCTTGTCCTTCTGTATATTTTATAGTTTCCGATTAGCAAAAGTATAATTTTTAATTATGTTTGGAAATGAGCAGTGCAGATTTCTGAAAAGAAAGGCTGAGCACTTTTCTTTGCAAAGTATTTTTCCCCCTAACACCTTGTTTCCACAGACGTGAGGTGCTAATGTTTGCAGAAAAAGAACAATTCTGTAGAAACTTGTAACAGCTTATTAGTATTGGTATCAGAACTTACTGATATAGGGGGTAGAAAAAGTATACTTATGACCATAAGTGTACTTATGGTCTGCTCTTGTCAGACCCCACCTGGAGTACTGTGTGCAGTTCTGGACCCCCCAACACAAGAAGGACATTGAGCTGTTGGTGCGAGTTCGAAGGAGGGCCACAAAGATGATCAGAGGGCTGGAGCAGCTCTCTTATGAGGACAGGCTAAGAGAGTTGGGGCTCTTCAGCCAGGAAAAGAGAAGGCTTCCAGGAGACCTTATAGTAGCCTTCCAGTATCTGAAGGGGGCCTACAGAAAGGCAGGGAAGGGACTATTTACAAGATCTTGTAATGACAGGACGAGGGGCAATGGGTTTAAACTGGCAGAAGGGAGACTTAGACTGGATGTTAGGAAGTTGTTTACAGTGAGGGTAGTGAGACACTGGCACAGGTTGCCCAAGGAGGCTGTGGCTGCTCCCTCCCTGGAGGTGTTCAAGGCCAGGTTGGACGAGGCCTTGAGTGACCTGTTCTAGTGGGAGGTGTCCCTGCCTATGATGGGGGGTTGGAACTAGATGATCTTTGAGGTCCCTTCCAACCTTACCATTCTATGATTCTATGACCAAACATTGGTGCTTGCAGAGTCAGTTTATTCTCCTCTTCAGCCTGCAATAAACAGTACCAGCCAGTGGTGTTGGCATCATTTGCTGCCAAGGTTGTGCCCTCAATGTCTGTCACAGGTGGCCAGTAGAAAACGGAAATATCTGATGTATTTTGTAAATCAGTGAGACATCAGTATGATAAATCCATAAAAAGCAGCAAAAGAAATACAAAAATAGCAAGGGATGATGTTAGCATTCTTTAATCTTAGTAAGATCTTAAAATCGTAGAATCACTGAGGCTGGAAATGACCTTGAAGATCATTGAGTGCAACCATAACCCAACTAGCATGACCACTAAACTATGTCCTGAAGCACCACATCTACACACTTCTTGAATACCTCCAGGGATTGACTCCACCACCCCTCTGGGCAGCCTATTCTAATGTCTCACCACTCTCTCAGTACGGAAGTTTTTCCTAATGTCCAATCTAGTAATTGGGTGGAATTTGTATCTAAGGGATTAATTTATCAAAAAATCTCCTGATTTTACGCTAAATGGGTGGACTAATTTTTACAATAGAACATAATGGCCCTGGCATAGGAAACTACAGAAGGATGCCTTTTGTGCTGCCTGGTAATCTGACACACAAGCAGGAGGTGGTGCTCTGCCTGCAGTGGAAGAAGGCAGCTGCTGCTGAGGAGAAGACTAGGTATGTGTCATACATTGTATCTATCTATCAGACAGCAAGCCTTAGGTCTCAGGGTAAGAGCAAATTGCACATAGCACTGGGGGACTAAATAAAGAGGAAATCTAGTTAAGAGAAAATCTTCTGGCCTCTGTTGTACCACTTGTTTCTGTGAAGAGCAAGGACCTGCTCTAGCTTGATCAAAGTAGAGGTATGAACACCAAGAGACATCTTTGCCTTTATCAGCCCAAAAGAGATGAAGTGGACAGAACTTTGACAAAACTATGTATTACCTTGACTTTTAGTAGTAGTGCTAATTTCTGTTCCACTTAATGTTGCTTGTAGCTGCCTGAAAAAAATGTTGTGAAGCTGTATCCAGAGATACTAACCAAGCTAGATAAAATCTTAGGCTTTTTGAGATTGCAGTGTTGAGAGCGTGTATATACACAGTGAATGCTCAGGATTTCTGTACTGTGCTGGGTTTCTAATTCCAGAAGCAACTTAATTGGGTTTTTTTGTTTACTTAGGGTATCTAATTTTGGTTAGATTTTTTTTTTTTTTTTTTTTTTTTTTTTAGCTTAGGTAGGCTTTTGTGAGATGTGGAAATGCTGTTGTGGTGATCCTGTATTTTTTGGATGCTGTATTCTGATAAAACCCAGGCACATTATGTTGGAAAAGTCAGGAGATTTTTTTTTTTCCACTTGTCTGGGAATTTAGGAAGAACCCCTTTAGAAAGTACAACATGCCCATGTGGTCAGGAGTAAATCAGGTGTGTAACAGCACTTTCTAATACTCCAAACTGCTGTGACACAAACCGCTCTGTGGAGAACTGGGGTTTGCTGTAATGAGCTTAATGATGACATATTCATGGAAGTATTTCTTCAGTATCTTAAAACTTGTTTTAAGTTTATGGACAAAAAGAAAAACTGACTGGCAGCAACATGGTATGAATTTTTTGCACATCTCCTGTTTGTCTATAGGCTCACACTTCCAAGGACAAAGTAACACCGGTGCTTGTGCATTTTGGGATTTTCAGTTGTGCTGAGTGCAAAGAAAAATAACTCAGTTGCTGATACCACAACTTGCAGTGTGATGAGCTGTGGAAGTAACTTTAGCTGCCCAAAAGCAGTTATTGGACAAATTTATGTAACCTCTGTGGGGGTGTGTGTGTATATGCATATTTGTATTTACAGACAAAAACTGATTCTGTAGATTGTGTGTGGAATTCACTCGCATTTGTGATATGCTTTATAACACCCACTTGCTGAGAATGTAGGAAAGTACTTGTTTGTGACGTGTGTAGCTCTTGTCCACCTCTTAGAACACCTAGCCTGTGGACTTTTTGTGTTTCCTGTACATGGTGGGTTCTGCTGAGTACATATGGATGATAGAAGCATATTCTTAATTATTTTTATTATTATATGATGAGTAAAAATTTACTTTGTCAAGTGATAATAGTACTTTCATCAGTTCCACATATAGCCTGTCTGCTAAAATACGGACAAAAATACTTTCCAGCCAAGTCAGCTGTCTAGGGCACTGAGCACAAATGGAAGGGGGGTTTTATTGTATCACAGTATAGCAAGGTTGGAAGAGACCTCAAAGATCATCAAGTCCAACCCACTACTTCTCTTTTTTCCCTCCAGTTATTATCAAAACTGACCTTCCACATGCTACATACTTTGAGCAAGACAATGAAGATTTTCATTGTTTTGGGGCATTTGAAAGCCAGAGCCCAATTAGAATCTTTCCCACTGAATGGGACAGTGGATGCAAAGCAACCCAGAGTTTCTGACTAAGCATGCATACGTCTCAGATAATTTGTTGGGGTTTTTTTTCCCCAAATCCTCAGTCATTCCTTTGTCTTGTACTCTGACCGCTTCTGTAAAGGAGAGTAAAAAATATTTATATAAATATGTTGATGGCAAAAAGAAGGAAGGACAACCTCTGCTCTTTATTAGATGTGGAGGGGAATATAGTAACAAAACATGAGGAGAAGGCAGAGGCACCTTCTTTGCCTCAAACTTCAATAGTGGGACAGGTTGTCTTCAGGACAGCTGGCCTCCTGAACTGGCAGATGGAGCCAGGGACCAGTATAGTCCCCCTGTAATCCAGGAGGAAGCAGTAAGGGACCTGCTGAGCCACTTGGATCCTCACAAGTTCATAGGACCAGATGGGATCCATCCTAGGGTGCTGAGAGAGCTGGCAGATGAGCTGGCCAAGCCTCTCTCCATCATTCATCAACAGTCCTGGCTCACTGGAGAGGTCCCTGAAGACTGGAAGCTGGCCAGTGTGATGCCCATCCACAAGAAGGGCTGGAAGGAGGAACCAGGAAATGACAGACCTGTCAGCCTGACCTCAGTGCCAGGCAAGGTTATGGAACAGGTCATCTTGAGAGCCATCACAAAGCACCTGCAGGATGGCCAAGGGATCAGGCCCAGCCAGCATGGGTTTAGGAAGGGCAGGTCCTGTCTAACCAACCTGATCTCCTTTTACAGTCAGGTTACCCTCCTGGTGAATGCAGAGAAGGCTGTGGATGTAGTCTACCTGGAGTTCAGCAAAGCCTTTGACACTGTCTGCCACAACAAGCTCCTGGCAAACCTGTCAGCTTGTGGCTTGGACAGATTCACCGTGATACGGGTTAAGAACTGGCTGGAGGGCCGGGCCCAGAGATTGGTGGTGAATGGTGCCACATCCAGTTGGCAGCCAGTCCCTAGTGGTGTGCCCCAAGGATCAGTGCTGGGCCCGATCCTGTTCAATATCTTTATTGATGATCTGGACCAGGGGATTGAGTCCAGCATCAGTAAGTTTGCAGATGACACCAAGTTAGGAGCAGGTGTCAATCTGTTGGAAGGTAAGAGGGCCCTGCAGAGGGACCTGGACAGACTGGATGGGTGGGCAGGGGCCAGCGGGATGAGATTTAACAAGGCTAAGTGCAGGGTTCTACACTTTGGCCACAATAACCCCAAGCAGTGCTACAGGCTGGAGACAGAGTGGCTGGAGAGCAGCCAGGCAAAAAGGGACCTGGGGGTACTGGTAGATAGTAGCTGAACATGAGCCTGCAGTGTGCCCAGGTGGCCAGGAGGGCCAATGGCATCCTGGCCTGTATCAGAATCAGTGGCCAGCAGGACAAGGGAAGTTATTCTTCCCCTGTACTCAGCACTGGTCAGGCCACAGCTTGAGTACTGTGTCCAGTTCTGGGCCCTTTAATTCAAGAGAGATGTTGAGGTATTGGAATGTGTCCAGAGAAGGGCAACGAAGCTAGTGAGGGGCCTGGAGCACAGCCCTGTGAGGAGAGGCTGAGAGAGCTGGGGTTGTTTAGTCTGGAGAAGAGGAGGCTCAGGGGTGACCTCATTGCTGTCTACAACTACCTGAAAGGAGATTGTTGCCAGGCCAGAGGTCAGTCTCTTCTCCCAGGAAACCAACAACAGAACAAGGGGACATTGGCTGGATATTAGGAGGAAGTTCTTCATAGAAAGAGTGATTTCCCATTGGAATGGGCTGCCCAGGAAGGTGGTGGAGTTGCCGTCCCTGGAGGTGTTCAAGAAAAGACTGGATGGGACACTTAGTGCCATGGTCTAGTTGATTGGATAGGGCTGGGTGATAGGTTGGACTGGATGATTTTGGAGATCTCTTCCAACCTGGTTGATTCTCTGATTCTCTGATTAAAAAGAAGTTGTAGTTCTAAAGGAGTTCTTTAAAATTACTCCTTTTAATCACGAGAGTTAAAGAGAGATTTGATGAAGCTTTTGACAGATATTCCTGTAAGGAAACAAAAATAATAATAGATCTTTGTTCCTTAGTACTGTTAATGACAGCAGATTCAACAGCTATTTATCATTCTCCTCTGACGTTAATACTGCATTGACTGAGCTCTGCAGCAAAATGTAGTAAAGCTTAAGTTTCCATCTGAACTCCTTTCTGTTCTGTAAGGGAGGGTGTCAGCATTTTAAAACTGGAGCTTTATGCCTGACATCATTAGTACTGAAGTTTTTTGTATTCTGTTCCCAGCTTTTTGTCATCAGGATCTTTGCATTTCCCATATTCTCCAGTCCTCTTAGGTTTCTGTCTTCCTCAGAGATTATATACTCGAAACATGGAAATTTGGGTATTCAAAAGGCAGTGGAAACTGTAGCACCCCTTTAGATGTTGACTGCAAAAGGCTGTGTTGCAAAGCAATATCACTGACCTCCCCCACCCATCATGGGACTGTTCAGGAAGAGATGGGATCTGCTCCATGGTGAGCTTGCCTGATGTGAAGAAATTCACAGACATAACCTGTGTGCACGTGCAGGATTCAGCTGAGCCCTGTGAATGCCTGTATTAAGCCCTTTCTGATTAATTCACCCTCCAACGGTGTGTCTAGGTGTTACACTTGAGAAGGTAATGTGGGATCTGACCACCTGAGCACAAGCTGATTACATTCACCCTGCACTTCTGCAGAACTAAAGGTCGTGGTGTACCAACCAAAAGTATCTGTGAACAGGGAACCGTATTTTATTCCTGCACTTGTATTAACCATGTACACTTACGTTGCCCACAATGGTGTGTGCAGACCTTTTTTTTTTTTTTTTTCTTTTTTTTTTCCCCTCAGACACCTTGGCTCTGGAATACCAGGCAGTGTTGGAACGGCTATCCATATCAGGTAAAACTCACAGTACTACCTATAACCAAAAAAAGACACCTCTGCAGAGCTCTGAGTTTATTACAGTGCTTTGTGTCAATATGTTACTGTAAATGGGCTACTCAGCATTTCAGCATGTTGGAGTTCAACATGAGAAAGATGAATTTAGCTGTCAAGCGTGTTTTAAAATGAAGCGCGGGATCTGAAAACAGATCTCGGAAATCTAACCATGAAAGCAGACATCTGCAGTGGCAGTAGAGTGGTCATTGTTTACAGAACTCTGAGAACACTGAAAGATTTCTTGTTTACTACAAGTCCTTTTTACATTACTCAACATAGCATTGCAAAAATTGACCTAGAGTTACTGCAGAGGTAGTCATATGGATCATTTGGGTGGCCACTTACCCATAAGCACAAAATAGTCACATAGAAGTAACATCTGAAACCTGAGACCATGATATCTTTAGAATCCCCCTACATTATCATTGTATCTGGGTTTGAAAAATGCTAATACTATTGTTAGTAGAAAATGCTAATGCTGTTGTTAATAAAGCAGCTGACAGTCTTAATTGTTTTTACTAGAAATGAGTTCTCTTGAAATAATGAATACAATAGTTGTGGTTCATTCATGTTCTTCCCTTTCTTCTTTTTTATTACATCTAATTAAAAACTTACTGGCAGTCTCACCGAATCAGAATATTATTATGTTGGCCCAAGAAATGGCTTTAAAAGATTAATCTTGAGTGTACAGATTTTTGATAAAGCATAAGCGTGTCTATTTTTAAATGAGTCACACAGAGCATTCAGTGAGCACCTAAAGACTTTTTCAAGTACAAAGAAGTGGTCTGCAAAAGAGAATGGGAATAGAAGAGGCAACTGGAATGCCTCTTGCTGATAGAAATAGCTCATTCCATGCTTGAGTGTGTGGTTGTGCCAGTACAAACTGATCAGGAGATGGTCCATCTAATCTCTCATGAGATGCCTTCAGGAACTTTCTCCTGTGCCAGTGCTTCTCTCTGTCACTGTGGTGGCAGACATGACTAGTAGGGAGGCAAATTATGTAGAAATTAGAGTAGCTCCTAGGACTGACTTATGCTGGGGGCTAAACATCTTACGCATGCTGCTAGTTGTTGTATTTTAAGTTACCCCAGACTGATTTTGGTTATTTGTGTTTCTTTCACTTTTAAGCATCTTTGTAACCATATTGTATGTGAAACAAGATGCCTGGATAACTTTATTTTTGTATTTCCAAGTGTTAACATGTTCCCTGAAAATAGTTATCTTTTTTTTTTCTTTTAAAGTAGGATTTTATGTCAGAAAGAACCTTGTTTAAAGCTCACAACACTTTCGTCATGAGCACATGAGATTAGCATTACTTTTCTCTGATACACTCTAGCGGTCTCTTTTGCTGTGCTTTACACCCACGTTACTGATGTACAGAAAGATGTTTTAAGTAATCTTTTAAAACAGACTTTGGAGTACTCAGAATTTAGTTTGTTCCAGGTTCCAAACAAACAATGTTATAATTTTTTGGCATTACAATAGTACAGTATTGTTAAGATTAAAACATAAGAGAAGGGTACGCTGGGGAATGTTGTTTTTCCAGAGCCATCAAAGTTTGAAAGAGGCAGCCATCACCGTTTTTTCTCACATAGACTGCTTATATATAATCCCCTTGTGATTCAACATGTTTCCTATAGATCTCAGCTGCATGTAATGTCAATTAGACTCTGTTAACCTTTTCTCATCTCCATCTTTCAGCCACTGATGCCCGACCTTCATTACTACTACATAGTTGAATTGTCATTCTACTGGTCCTTAATGTTTTCTCAATTCATTGACATCAAAAGAAAGGTAAGAACACTAAAAACCTAAAAACATAGAAAGCCATAAGCACATAATTGTCTTGATTTGAGGAATACTTGTATTATCTGTGCAGTGAACTGGAAAGTCAGTTCTGTCTAGTCACTGCCTCTTGCAGGTATTCATTGCTGAGAAACTGGTGTTGAAGTGCTTGTCTTACTCTGTTCTTTTTTTACTGTGACGTGGGTTTTTTTCTGCACGTGGGAAGAAAAGCCTGAGGTAATCACATTTTTCAAGCATCATCCAAAAAAATCTTCTGCTCTCGTACAGTGACTTAAATGGAATTGAACACATAGCAGCTGGTAGATGTACTGTTTCTTCTAAGATTTAAACAGTGGCATGTCAATGATAGAGCAAGGCTGTCTCATAAATTCACAGTGTCACTTTGGTAAGATCTATGAGGGGTTTCCATTCAGTCTGCAGAGGGATGGTGAAAAAAGAGATACATTTAATAATAAATATCACGGAATGTTAGGAGCTGGGAGGGACCTCCAGAAATCAAGTCCAACACCCCTGCCAAAGCAGATTCACCTAGGGCAGGCTTCACAGGAATGCATCCAGGCAGGATTTGAAAGTCTCCAGAGAAGAAAACTCCACATCCTCTCTGGGCAGCCTGTTCTGGTGCTCTGTCACTGTAAAGAAGTTGAAATGGAACCCTCTGTGTTCTAGTTTTGTACCCATTGTTCCTTGTCCTATCAATCATTGGACACCACCAAAAAGAGACTGGCACCTTCATCTTGACACCTGCCTCTCAGATACTTATAGGTGTTGATAAGATCCCCTCTCAGCCTTCTCTTCTCAAGATTAAACAACCCCAGTTCTCTCAGTCTTTCTTCATAGGAGAGACGTTGAAGTCCCTCAGTCATCCTCCTAGCTCTCCTTTGAAGTCTCTCCAGCAGGTCCCTGTCTCTCTTGAATTGAGGAGCCCAAAACCAGGCAAAGTATTCCAGGTGTGGTCTCACCAGGGCAGAGTAGAGGACACACTGGTGGACACACTTTTCTTAATGCACCCCAGGATGCCATTTGCTCTCTTGGTCACATGGGCATTGCTGACCCATGCATAACTTGCTGTCCACTAGGACTCTCAGGTCTTTCTCCATGGAGATGCTTTCCAGTGGGACGATCCCTACTCTGGACTGCTACCTCATGTTGCTCCACCCAAGATGCAGGACTCTTCACTTGTCCTTATTGAACTTCATGAGGTTCACCTTTGCCCAGCTCTCCAGCCTGTCCAGATTTCACTGGATGGCAGCACAGCCTAGTGAGGTGTCAGCCACCCTGCCCAGTTTTGTATCATCTCTAAACACACTGAAGGTACACTCAATCCCCTCATCCAGGTCATTGATGAAGATATGGAACAAAGCTGGACCTAGTACTGATGCCTGGGGAACACCACTGACCACAAGCTTCCAACTGGACTCTGTGCCACTGATCATGACTCTCTGAACTCACTTGTTGAGCTAGTTACCAACCTGCCTCATGGTCCAATCATCTAATCCACTTTTCTTGAGTTTACGTGCAAGGATGTTACGTGAGACAGTATCAAAACCTTACTGAAGTTGACATAGGTGATATCCACTGCTCTCCCTTACCTATCCATTTGGCCATACCTTTGTAGAAGGCTATCAGATTAGTCAAACAAGATTGCCCCTTAGTGAATCCATGCTGGCTACTCTCAATAGCCCTCTTTTATTTCATATGGTAAGAGATGGCCCCCAGAATGAGCTGCTCCATCACCTTTCCAGGGATGGAGGAGAGGCTGACAGGTATGTAGTTCTCTGGGTCTTTCTTTTTGCCTTTTTTGAAGACTGGAGTGACCTTGGCCCTCTTCCAATCCTCAGGCACACACTCTATTCTCCATAGTCTTTCAGAAGTGATGATACATTTAATCGTGCCTTTATGGTTATGAAATTTCAAGTTGCTGACCATTCTATTAAGGAGCTATTGATCAAGAAAATGAAACTCTGGCCAGATAAAAACATTTTTCCAGAATCAGTGACAACCTGTTCCATATTCCTTCATCCAAGTTCTCTCCTCCAAGCAAAGTGCTAGCTCACAGCAGAACAGACAGCACAACAGTCATTCTGTAACAGTCCATTGATCTATTCTTGCAGAGCTTTTTGATGTTGCAAAATAATTTGTTTAAAATATTTGGAAGGATTTTATGTATCTTCTGCTGTCGATTAAACAATTGTAGGCTATGCTAATGGAAAAATCCCTGCTTACTAGAATTTTAGCAGGAGCATAACTCTGAAAAGAGTAAATGAAGGATCCAGTATGTCCTCAATAAATTTAACTGCAATTTGGAACCACAGTGTACTCCTGGATGTCTTGTGTCAGAGCTGTATATTTGAAAAAACATCTTTCTGAATTTCCAAATTTTCTCAGAAGTAGGTATCTCCAGAAAACATTCACAAATTTTAGATCTGTGTTGGAGGGTAAAACTTTTGCTTTCATTGGCTGTACCATTAATCGAGAACTTGAAGTAACTACAACTTCACTCTTTCAAAAAACATGATGCAGAAAACCAGTGCTGAAAGGAGCTGTATGATAGTGAAGATGAATTTAAATCGAGAGTAATATTGACTGGCATATGTAAGCTGCAGGTGCCAGCAATACTGAAGAAACATTTGACAAAACTGAAGGTCTGCAGTCACATTACGCAATTGTTCAGATTATTGCTGCAGAAAAGTATCATGTCTAATCAGTTCCCTTACATTCATATTCAGCCCTCTGCACTGTGCTGTATTTTATTATCTTTGTGGACATCTTGAGGGAGAGGAAGATGTAACAGCATTGCAATTTTGCAGTGCAATTTTGCAGTACAATGCATCTTTAAAGAATATTTGATTGATTCCTGATGAGTTGATTTGCTCATGGGAAGAATAATTGAGCAGAATCTAGGTTCAGCACTCAAGTACGCTTCTGAAAAGGGCCATTGGGAGGACCAGTAATACCATTCTCATTTAATACATCTCATGAGCAAATGGTATAGTTTTTTTCATCATGACTTGGAGAGTTTGTACCCATTAGTGAGCTGAGCATAGAAAGCTAAAGCTTGATCCTGTTGATAGTACAGGTGCAAGTAAGCAATCTTTTGCAGTTGTGTGTCTTAGTTATATATAAATGACTTGTTACCAAGAAGGAAGACTTTGCATCAGGCTACTGTGAAAATACAGTGAGAGATAGAGGTGTGGAAGTGGATCAGTAACAGCCACAGATTTACAGTGCTAAAGCAGCAGATCCAAGCAGTGTCTCATGCATCTGCTGCGTCTGATAACATCCAGTGTCCATCAGAGAACAGGAGCACAATATCTGCAGTGCAGTGATAGCAAGGCAAAAGCTTTTCATTATAAGCACCCTTCAGGAAACAGTGGAGATTAATAACCTATTAGGTCACTGACCAGCTTGAACTGTGGAGACACTTCATTTTATAATGTGAATGAAATTGATATCTAGGAAGATCAGACTGGAGAAATATACCCATGCTCTGATGTCACACTGTTGTAAAACTGTTCTGTGGCCAGGGATGAGTGCAAACTGTCAAGGAACCTCATGAGTTTGCAAATGTTAGCACTGGAAGCTTAACAGCAGTCATGAAGAAAGTAGTACAAGCTTGACAGAGACACCAGCTGTTGCAGCACCATAACTGTTACCTTTTAAAAAGCAGATTTAGTTTTAAAAATGTGGAAACCTCTTAACATACCAAATATGCAGTGTGTGAAGAAGTGCCCATATGAGATAAGGCTCTCTATAACTGGAAGAAGCAAGAAATTTGCTAGCTGATATCTGATGCTATTGTAATACTTCATGACAGCTTATACAGAGAGGATTAACAGTTCTCAGCCTAAAAAACCTGTTGATATTTTCATGTTTCTGTGAAAGGAACACTTTTATCTAAATCTTGGTTATAATTTTAGATACTTGAAATTCACTGGTGGCTGTGTTGTAGTTTGGGGTGACAAAAAGTACCCCAACAGCCTCAAGCACTGCAGGAATTCAGCCAACTGCTTTTATGTATCTGCATTTCTCTCAAGGTATGGTAGGTCTTCTGAAAGCATTAGCACTCAGCACTGACCAACTCCAGCACTGGTCTTGATGCTTGTTCTAACTCAAGAGAAATAGACCTGCTGTATTCCATCTCCATTTTATTCTTTCTGATAGCAAATTCATGACTTAAAAATTACTTCAAATTAGTTTGCTGACTTTCAAATACCCATTTATCTTTAGGTGTTACAAACTTCAGCAGATTGTTTTTGCCTAGATGAACTGTTGTGAGCAAACTACTTAGGCTGTTGCACGAACTATTGGCATTAAGGCAACAAACTGAGTAAACCAGCTACTACAGTTATATAATGACATGTTGTTTGCATCATAAATGTCGCTGTTTTGCTGTAATGATGTTCTGCCCTTGAAGAGTTTCATTTTCAAAGACTGCAACGTAGTGTGGTTGGGGTTTTTATTATTTCCGTCCACTTTCCTATATGCATGTTCTGTAAAACCAGAGAGGAAAAAAAAGTAGGTCATGGAAATTTGTTATTCTCATAAACTCCTGTTGAGTTTAAAAGTATGAGGCTTATTTACATATTTTCATAGAATCATAGAATGGTAAGGTTGGAAGGGACCTCAAAAATCATGTAGTTCCAAACCCCTGCCATAGGCAGGGACACCTCCTACTAGTACAGGTCACTCAAGGCCTCGTCCAACCTGGCCTTGAACACCTCCAGGAAGGGAGCAGCCACAACCTCCCTGGGCAACCTGTTCCAGTGTCTCACCACCCTCACTGTAAAGAACTTCCTCCTAACATCCAGTCTAAATCTCCCCTCTGCCAATTTAAACCCATTGCCCCTTGTCCTGTCATTGCAAGACCCTGTAAATAATCCCTCCCCAGCCTTCCTGTAGGCTCCCTTCAGATACTGGAAGGCTACTATAAGGTCTCCTGGAAGCCTTCTCTTCTCCAGGCTGAAGAGCCCCAACTCTCTCAGCCTGTCCTCACAGGAGAGCTGCTCCAGCCCTCTGATCATCTTCATGGCCCTCCTCTGGACCCGCTCCAACACTTCCATGTCCTTCGGGTGCTGGGGGCTCCAGAANTGCTCCCTCCAGAAGTTTGCAAATTACGCTAAACTGGGAAGCAGTGTTGATCTGCTTGAGAGTATGAAAGCTTTACAAAGGAACCTTAGGCAGGCTGAATCAATGTGCCAAGGCCAATTACATGAGATTAACAAGCCCAAATGGTGAGTCCTGCAGCTGGGTCACAACAACCCCATGCAATGCTACAGACTTGGAAAAGAGTGACTGGAAAGCTGCCCAGTAGAGAAAGACTTGGGGGTATTGTTTGACAGCCAGCTGGGTATGAGCCAGCAGTGTGCCCAGGTGGTCAAGAAGGCCAACAGCATCCTGACCTGTGTCAGAAATGATGTGACCAGCAAGACCAGAGTAGTGATTACCCCTCTATACTCAAAACTGGCAAGGCTACACCTTAAATACTGTGTTCAGTTTTGGGCCCCTCACTACAAGAAAGGCATTGAGGTGTCGAAGTGGGTCTAGAGAAGGGCAGGAAAGCTAATGAAGGGTCTGAAGAACAGGTCTTATGCGGGGCACCTGAGAGAATTTGGATTATTTAGTCTGGAGAAGAGGAGGCTGAAGGGAGACCTCATTGCTCTCTACAACTACCTGAAAGTAGGTTGGAGTGAGGTGAGCATCTGTCTCTTCTCCCTAGTAACAAGTAACTGCACAAGAGAAAATGGCCTTAAATTGCACCACGGGAGGTTTAGAATTAATATTAGAAGAAATTTATTCACTGAGAGGGTTCTCAAACACTGGAATAGGCTCCCAAAGGAGGTGGTCGAATCCTGGAGGTGTTTTAGAAGACCTGTAGATGTGGTGCTAAAGAACATAATTGAGCACCAGATTTATTAGCATTAGGTAATGGTTGGAGTCAATGAACTTAGGGGTCTCTTTCAACCAAAATGATCCTATGATTCTAGGAGAATGTGCAAAATTTCTACTCAGTGTTTTGTAACGGGTTTGTAGATGTAGGAGACCTTTCCATGTATTCACACCTTTTCATTCCAAGCAGTTGGCAATTTCTAGAGCTTCTGTGTTTAGATTGCTTTCTTTTTTTTTTTTTAATCATAGTTCACTTATTCCCAAAATAAAGTTACCCATAGCTGATGATTTTAATGAATATTTCATTTTAATTCTAGAAAAGTACGCTATATTTTGCTGAATCTCCATCCTAGGTGTCTTGCTTCAGTCTCAGTAAAATAAAGAGTCATAGAGCTGATTTATTTTGTTTCAGAGGAAAGGATTTTAGGTTGTGTGCATTTTGCAGACATCTATTAGAATTGTATCAGTCAAGACCTTTAGCTGATGATATTCCTTTTCCTTGTTTATCTGTAACACAGCCCATTTCCAGAAGCTGGGGTGAGTAACGACGATGATGTTTTGCCCTTCAGTGGCACTAATGCTCCATATCCACTTGGCAGTTTAGTCAGTGAGTGTGACAAGTTAAACAAACATGCAGATGGTTGGATTTCAGAAATTGAGATCCACGAGGTTCTTCTGTTGTCTTTCCTGTGTCCTTCCCACTGACAGAGTCATGAATAGGTTCTTTCCCCTATACTTAGCCACATAGTTGCATGACACAGACACATGACAACTTCCACCATTTATATCTGGGGCCTATAAATCTGCTGGAAATGAATGCATCTTGCAGAAACATACATACAGGTTGAAATACATTTTTAAAAAGGAAAATCCTATTCCTGTTCAGCTGCTCTTTTGCTATGTATAGGTGAAAGTTCTTGAATAAGCTGGGAATTCAAGTACCACTTGACATTATGGGGACTTGTATCATCAGCTTATATGTATTCATTACTCTCATGTATAATTAAAATCCTAACAGGCAGCATCTTCAAAACCAGAATAACAAAACTAGTGTTATTTATATCATTGTTAAGTTTTCTCAACAATTTTCAGTATGTCAGTCCAGCATCTCTGTTTCAGAGCTGCAGTCAGATAACTGTCTCTTTTAAGAAACATTATTAGAGGTCTCTGGACAGCATTTCTGTAAGTAGGCTCATGCAGAAATGCATAAGACTGCTGCCCAAGAGCATTAGGGCTCCTCAGAATTTATCCGTATTGTCAGGAATGCCTTGAAGAGTTCCTAAGAGCAACTAGAAGTCTTTTATTTGTAGAACATGAATGTGTTAACTATAAAAGCAGAGGAGATTTTTTTACTTGGCTTCTTGGCCCATTTGGGCTGCTTATGTACTCACATAGTTGCAGTTAGAAGGAAAATGAAGAAAAGTGCATTTGAAGCTGAAGCAGGTGAAAGATAGGCTGTAGTACAGCCATATGGCAATGATTGTATCTTACTTATAATCCCAGGGAATATGGTAGATGCTTTGCTCTTTTGATTATGGTAAGGTGAAATGATCCCCTTGTGCAGGTTTGTGGGTACAGAAATGACTAAGATGCAATAGCCTTACTTTCCTTAAGACCCACAGAAAGAGAAACAATCTTTTTGTTCAGACTGCTTTAAGAAAATGAATTTAAAACAATGGCTTCTATGACTGATGAAGGTATGTAATTGTGCTCTACGCTGCTGGGGATCAGATAACCTGGCTGAGAAATGTTGACTCTGTACCAAAATAAAATACAGTTCACTATTTTTACATTTTTTTCTTTCCTACCTGTCCCATTCAGCTTTGTACTGAAGATACTGGCAATGTCCATTGATGAGCCTGTGTAGCAAACAGGACATTGTAGCACTTGATACCATTAAACATAAATCACAGAATCAGAATCA